>JAESUZ010003012.1:0-424089 GCA_017311185.1 Proteles cristata cristata
TGAGTGTGTGCTGCACTGGGTGGGGGTGAGTGTGTGCTGCACTGGGTGGGGGGTGAGTGTGTGCTGCACTGGGTGGGGGTGTGTGTGCTGCACTGGGTGGGGGTGAGTGTGTGCTGCACTGGGTGGGGTGAGTGTGTGCTGCACTGGGTGGGGGCGGCTGCCACAGCTCAGGGGCCCAGCAGCAGTGGCGCTGGCCCTGTGTGCCCCCAGGTCTGGGCCGGCGTGCGGAGGGCCGGGTGGAGCCCATCCACGCTGTGGTGCTGCCTCGGGGGAAGTCGCTGGACCAGTGCGCAGAGATCCTGCAGAAGAGGACCAAGGGTGGCCAGGCTGGTGCCCAGAGGCCCCCAAAATGCCAGCGGAGAGGGGCTGGGCGCCCTCCCCCTCGAAGCGTGTTTGACTTTCTGAATGAGAAGCTACAGAGCCGGGCCCCTGGGGCCCTGGAGGCTGGAGTGGCCTCCCCAGGGCGGAGGGGCAGTAAGGAGACCTACCACGCCAGCAAGAGTGCCAAGCGGGCTCTGAGCCTGCGGCTCTTCCAGACTGAGAAGAAGATAGAGCAAGCCCAGCGGGACATCCGGGGCATCCAGAAGGCCCTTGCCCGAAACACCGGCCGGTATGTGTGGGGCTGTACTCAGGGCAGAGGGCCGACCCCAGGGTGGAGATGCCTTCGGCATCCAGGGTGGAGCCTGCTCTGACCCGAGGGGGGTGGCTGTCGGCGGCGGACGGGCAGCGGCCACAGCGCCGCAGGGGCTTGGTGGCAGTGGCCCAGCGGCCTGTCTGAATGGCAGGCTCCTCTCTAGGCACAGTGTGACGGCAGCCCAGCTGCAGGAGAGGCTGGCGGGAGCCCAGCGCGAGCTAGGGCAGCTCCAGGCCCAGGAGGCAGGCCTGCAGCTCGAGCAGAGGAAAGCAGACACCCACAAGAAGATGACGGAGTTCTAGAAACCCTGGCTACACACAGTGCACAGAGCTCAGGGACCCCAGCTCCTGGCTGCCTTCTGGAAGACCACCTGTCGCCCAGCAACTGGATGCCGCTGGAAGAGGGGCCGTCTGCTGCCAGGCCAGCCCCCACGGTCAGCCTTCTTGCGGGCCTGGGGCACATGGACGCTGCTGAGTGGCGATGGGGCTGCCGGACACTCGCTTGCCCGTTGAGTCCACCTGCCAGTGTCTTAGGGAGTCTCCTCGGCAAGGACATTAAAGTGTTACATTGTGGTGTCTTTTCAGGCGTGTGGATCTTTGGGGACAGAGGGGCCTCTGGTTGGCATTCTCTTTGTTCTCTGGCATGGGGTTCTGCCAGCAGGCCTGAGGGGGGTCAGAGGTTGGAGTGCCCCTCCCATTGCCAGACACCCACAGATGTGTCGGGTTGGATGCGACAGCATCAAAGAGAAGGGTGTGGCGGTGATGAGCCCTTGAGAAGGCACTGCCAGTGAGGGCGGAGGCTCTGGCGGGTGGGCTCGGAAGTCTGCGGGACCACGTTCAGCGCCGGGGTGTGGTGGCCGCGAGACCGCCCAGTGCCCGTGCTGCGCCTGTTGCCTCAGCAGCGCATGCCCACCTCCTCGTGGGTGGAGACCATGTGAGTTGGGCTGTTGGAGCAGGCGCTGCTTGCTGCATGCGCCGCACACGGGGTGTCTGGACCCCACACGGCTGCAGCAGGAGCAGTGGCAGCAGGGGGTTGAGTGGCTGCGTGGGGAGATGTGGGGAGACGCCCGGGCGGGAAGTGGGGTGGGGAGCTCGCTGAGCTGTGCACAAGGACACCTCTGACGGTGCCAGAGCCACTGGGCCTGCTCCCGGCGGGGCCGAGGAGGGGCCGCCGTGCGCGGGGACTTGGTAAGTGCCTGTGCCCAGCCTCTAGCCCGATCAGGTTCCCGGCCTCCTTGGCGGCCCTGTGGGGGCAGCCGAGGGTTGGGGTCTGGTAGGACTAGGCCCCGCCAGGTCAGGACACCGGGGCCACGTTAGCCAGCCTGGCTCCTCTTGTGAGGTAAGCCCACTCCCTGGGTCTGGGCAGACCTGGTCCTCATCTCCAGAGACTCCCCACTCCCTGTCGCTGTGCTACTAAGGGTTGTGCTGACTGTGGGATAGACCCCCCCCACCTCACCCCAGTAGTTCTAAGATCCCAGGAAGCGGACGGATCCAATGACAGGGACAGTTGGAAGGGAGGGGTGAAGAGCCAGGGAGAAATGGGGTGGGGGTGGTCAGGGGCCAAAGCAACCTCTCCTTGCCTGCCGACCCCTCCCCTGCCTTTCCAGCCCTTTAGGGGGGCCAAGCTCTGCAGTGGATGGGTCGGGGACACCAACTGCATGTGTGGCCTGTGCCTTGGAGGGTCAAAGGTGTGACCTCAGGGCCTCCCTAGGTCCCAGGCTTAGGCTGCAGTGACCAGAGCAGGCCCTTGGCCTGGTCACAGCTCCCCTGCCCCTCCTCACGGGCCGCGTTCAGCTACCACTTGGGCCGTCCTCACCGACTCAGGTGCTTGTGAGGCCAAGCAGAGCACACCTCGCGTGTCACCAGGAGCCCCCAGCCCGAGTTAGGAAGGTGGCTGCTGGGCTTCGTCCTCCGTGCTTCTGTAGGAAGGAGGGGCTGTGGAGCCTTGGGGTTTCCTGTGTGCTGAGTCAGAGCACCCGAGGGGGAGGGGACCGCCCAGCAGCTTGAGGTGCAAAAGCAGGGCTCTCGGGTAGGTGCCCAGTCCATCAGTCAGCCCCCAGCATCCCTGTCTTCTTGCCCCCAGGCCTATCTGTGGCTTCACAGGATGGGGCCACAGGTGCCCTCAGCCCCTCCTGCCCTCTGGGTCCTAGGGTGCCTTGCCTTGTTCCTCTGGCTGTGGACACTGTGCACAGCTTGTCACAGGTATGTCCATCCCTGGCCCGGGTTTGGTGTGGGGCAGGGCTCCAGGCGGGTCTGGCTCTGCATGAGCCTCCCCACTGGGCCCTGGGCCAGAGGCTGGCACCTCAGTCCCCCATCCCTGCCTCCCTGGCCTGATGAGTCCCTTGCCCCTAGGAAGCGGGCGCAGAGGCCACAGGCCAGGCCCCAGCGCTGTGTGATGCCAGTGGAAGCGGTGAGTGCCAGGTTGTCCCCAGGGCCGGGGTGGGGCCAGCACAGGACCCACCAGCCTTCCTGTTCCCAGTCACTGCGGAGACACCACCACCTCTGCTCCCTCAGCAAGTCAGACACCAGGCTGCATGAGCTGCACCGGGGCCCAAGAGGCTGCAGAGGTGAGCCAGGTTGGGGGTGGGGGTGTGGGGAGAGTCGGGGGGCTGGGGCTTGCACCCTCAGGCTGCTCCCAGACTACCCAAATGTCTCTCCACGCCCAAGTGACCTCTGTCTTGGCCCCACCCCAGCCCCTCGGCCTGCCAGCATGGATACCCTGCGCCCACAATGGCTGGAGGTGTCCAGAGGCACCAGCAGACCGCTGGCAGCCTTCTCACACCGGGAACTGCCCCGGCCAACGACTGCTGCCACCTTGCCCTCCATCTGCCCCGAGGCCACCTATTCCAATGTGGGGCTGGCTGCCATCCCCAGGGCCAGCCTGGCAGCCAGCCCTGTGGTGTGGGCAGGGGCACGGCTGACCAGCAGCTGTGCCAGGCCTGGGCCTGAGGCCAGACCCAAGGTGGCTGAGTATGCTTGTATCCAGAAGCTCAAGGGAAGAGATCAAGGCCCCCAAAGCCTGGGGCAGTGGATGGCCGAGGTGACCCCAGCTGTTCAGGTAAAGTGGATTGGCTGGGCTAGGGTGGGTTGGGGGGTGCTTGGTGTTGTCCACCCTTCCTTGAGTGGGCTTCCTCCCTCCAGGTGGACAGCCTGTACTCCAGGGTCAGGAAGCCTAAAAAGAGGGACCTGGGACCTGCCACAGACCAGCTGGACCCCAAGGGCAGAGGAGGAATTCCAGCTCTGGGAAGTGACCAGGCCTACGAGACCCTCCCACTCAGGGGCCTGGCTATGGATGATGGCCTCCTGGACAATGTGTATGAGACTATCCAGGAAATGGGGGCCCCGGAGCACCCCGAGCTCTCTGGCTCTGGCTGTTAGCCTAAGTGGGTAGAGGCAGGGCACCGAGGCTCCCTGCTTCCCCGGTCTCAGCCTAGGGAGGGGTGTCCGACCCCCATCTGCCTTGAACAACCAAGTAGATGTTTTCTCCTTGCACGGCAGTGCCCAACCCCTGTTCCCCGCCCCTCCCCCGCAGGCGGCTGCGCAGTCTGGACCCCAGGGCTTCTAGCCTGTGAGGTCCCTGGGGGTCCCGCCTGCCATGGCCTCTTGGCCTCTCCCAAGGTCTTAATAAATGCCCAGCACGGGAAGGATGAATACAGCCGGGCCGCACAGCCTATCCGTCTTGAAGACCTGGGAAGGTTGTCAGGGACTGTCTAAGAGGACCCGCCTGCCTGGGGCGCCTGGCCCCGGTCACCTGAAGCGGTGCTCAGCTGGTCAGGAGGCAAACTCCGGGGTGGTGACCCCCAAGCTCAGTCGGTCTCAGCGGGGGCTGCAGCCGGCCCTCAGGCTGGCCGCCCCAGGGTGGGACTTGGACCCTGAGCACCAGGGAGGGCCTCGCCACGCAGCCCCTGGGGTTACGTAAGGTGTGGGGGTAGGTGGGCAGTCGCGCGTTAAAGAGTAACCTGCTCCCGGGAAGCCCGCCAAGGAGACGCGGCCCGTTCCCCGGGCCTGCTGGCTCCGCGCGCGGGCACACCCGCGAGTCCGCCGGCCTCCCCGGCGGCGGGGGCGCGCGGGCACCCGGGGCTCCGCAGGGGCGAGCGGCCGGCGGGCGCCCGCGGGGCGGCGAGCGGGCCCTCGCCCCAGGCCGCGCGAGCTACCGGCTCCGGGGCCGGGCCTCGGAGCACAAGCCAATGGGAGCGCAGCTGGCCCCGGCGGTCGGCCACCTCGGAATGTTGATTCCGCGCGCGAGAGCCAATGGGCGTGCGCCAGGGGCGGGGCATGGGGGCGGGGCGCGGGAGCGGCGCGAAGGGGGCGTGGCCGGCCGGCAGCCTCCGGGCCGCGCGGCGCGGGCGGCGGCCGACTGAGGGCGGGGGGCGGCAGCGCCAGCCCGGCCCGGCGGGCCGAGTCCTGAGCGACCGCCCTTGCCACTGCGGTTTTGGGACCCGGCAGGCCGGCCATGGAGGCCGAGCGCCCTCCGGGGCTCGTTCCGGGCTGCGGGCGCCCCCCTCCCCGCGCCGCTGGCCGGGACCCCGCGGCCGCGCCCGTGTCGGTGCCCGCGCCGCCGCAGGTACCGGGCGCCGGAGGGCGGGGCACCGACAAAACTCCCTCGCTGCAAAGATGGCGTCGGGGCTGCACAAACTTTGGGGCCCCGGGGGCGGGGCGGCGGGGGCGGCGGGGCGGCCGCACCGGTCCGCGCCTGTGCGCGGGCCTGGCAGTGCGGGGCGGCCCGGGAGCTCTTCCCGCCGCGCCGGGCCGGGGGCGGGGCCGGGGGCGGGGCCGCGCTGTCCCCACCGGCCGCAGCCGGTTTGGGGGGCGGGTGCGGAGCGGATCCGGGGTGGGGGCTGGGAAACACCGCCCCGCGCGAGCCACCGCCTCCGCTGAGCCTGCCCCTTCCGCAGGGCCCTGCCGTGGGCGGCGGCTTTGCGGGCTTGGAGTTCGCGCTGCCTCAGGAGCCGGAGCCCCGGGCGGCGGACCTAGGGGTCCCGGGGACGTGGGCGGGGGCGGGAGCAGAAGCGGGGCCCCCGGCGCCGTCGGCAAACATCCCGGTGCCAGCGCAGAGGTGAGCCAGGGTCCCGCGCGCCAGGTCGAGGTGGGCGTGAGCACACGTGCGCTGGCGTGTGCAGGGATGGTGGGTGGGGCGCGGGCAGGTGCCTTCTCTTACCCCACCCTGCGGCGGGGGTCTTGGTGGGGGACCGGTCTGGACCCCCGATCGGGACTTGTGTCCCCCTCCCCAGCTCTCCAGCCCTGGAGGAGCTGAGCCCAAGTTAGCAATACATAGTGCTCCTCGCTCCCGTCAACCTCGGGCCGGAGCGCAGAGTCGGGGGTGGGGGCGTCACTCTGTGCAGTAGAGGCTGCCAGGCTGGCCTGAGGCTGACGGGCCAGGGATCCCAGGGCTTCTGACTGCCGACTCCCAGCCCTGCCTAAAACCCTCCTGGGTGCCCCACAGCCAGTGCTGGCTTCTCAGGTAGAGGAGGGCTCTGGCCTGGCCTCTTGGGGCCTGGGGACTCTGCTTGCGCTTGGAGGCCGGTCGGCCCTGGCTGCTGCCGGCTGCTCCCTGCCTCCCTCGCAGGCCTGGCACGGGCTGGCAGCTGCTGTTGCACAACCCTGGTTAACGTGTGATTTGGTGGAGGGCGGGGCCTGGCCTGGCCTGGGGGTGGGGTGGGGCTCAGACCCCTGTCCAGCTCTAGGGCCTGAAGGAGTCACTGTGGAACACAGCCCAGGCTGCAGAGAACTCCGGCTTCGGGGAGACCCCAGCCCAGGCCCTGTTCCCAGAGGTTCCTGGAGATCTGGGGCTCTGTAACCTGAGCTGGGGGTGGAGATGGGCCTCCAGCCCAGTGCCTGGAGGGAGGCAGCAGGCGCCTGATCACGCGCGTGTGCGCACACACACACGTGTGCACATGCGTGTGCAGGGCCAGGAGAGGAGCCTGAAATGCCTGACGTATTTGCTGGATGCCACCTGCATCTCTTCCAGAGCCCCCCCAGGAAAATCCCGGCTGGACGAGGTCATGGCTGCGGCAGCGCTTACCAGCCTGTCCACCAGCACCCTCCTTCTGGGGGCCCCGGTTGCAGCCTGTAGCCCAGGTGAGACTTGGACACCTGGCCTGGGTGGGGAACTGTGTCCTCGGGACAAGCAGCAGCCCTTTGCCGGGCCGCCCACCTTGTAAATCTACCTTCTCCAGGCCTGAAACAGACATCAGGGTCTCTAGTGCCTCTCACTGAGGCCAAAGCCGCAGTGTCCCTGGTCTGTGGGCCTCTGTGACCCCTCCATTTCTACCTGGCCGGCTAGGCATCCCCACGCAGGCTGTGTCTGGTTATCCCTCCCTGCCGTGTGCTCGCTTCTCCTGGCCACCGCCTCCTCCACAAGACTTTTCCCACCCAGCTCACCAGTGAGCAGGTGGACGCCCAGAGCTAAGGGGCCTGTGGCGGCAGTTTCTGCAGAGCGGGCTGAGCCCCCTAAGAGTCCTGACGGGTGCTGGTGTGTCCCCACAGAGCCTGGCCTGGAGCCCTGGAAGGAGGCCCTGGTGCGGCCACTGGGCAGCTGCAGCAGCGGCGGAGACTGGGGCTGGGACCCGGCCAGTGACCAGTCCTCGCCAGCTACCCCGTCACCCTCGCTGCCCTCCGAGGCAGCCCACTTCCTGTTTGGGGAGCCTGCCCCAAAGAAGAGAAAGGTGAGCCCGAGCGGCCCTCGGGGTGGGGTGGACGCAGTGGCCACGCCTGACCCCCAGCCCTTGTCGCCCAGAGCCCCATGCAGGTCCTGTTCCAGTGTCTGTGGAAGCGGTGTGGCAAAGTGCTGAGCTCAGCCTCCGGGATGCAGAGACACATCCGCCTGGTGCACCTGGGGTGCGAGCGCGCTGGCCGGTGGGGGCGGGGCAGCCCCCGCAGCCTGTGCCTCAGCTCCCACCCGCCGTGTCCCCTGCAGGCGGCAGGCAGAGCCCGAGCAGAGCGACGGGGAGGAGGACTTCTACTACACAGAGTTGGATGTGGGCACGGACGTGCTGGCAGGCGGGCTGTCCGGCCTGTCCCCAGCGTCCCCCGTGGCCTCCGTGCCACCCCTCTTCCCCGGCCTGGGGCTGCCAGAGCCCCCAACCCTGTCCAGCCTGCTGCGCCCGCTGGCCCTGTCCCCGGTCCCCGTGCTGAGCCCCGAGGCACCGCACGAGGCGTGCCGAGGCGACAACGCCTACCAGGTGGGTGAGGCCACAGGCAGCGGCTCGGGGTGAGTGTCAGGGTGCTGGGGACGGGGGAGAGGACACGCCTGTGTCTCCTCTCAGGGCTGCCTGGCCCCCACCCGCCTGGAGCCAAAGCCCACCGCCACCAGGACCTGTGTGCCAACCCTGCCCTCCAAGCTCAGCGCCAGCCCAAGGTGCGTGTGCGTGGAGGGGCCAGGGCAGGCTTCGGGCAGAGCGTCCCAGCCCGGCATCAGCCCATGTCTCCTCTGTGTGCCCCCAGGAAGCCCCGAGGTGATGCCAAGAAGTGCCGGAAGGTGTACGGCATGGATCACCGGCACCTGTGGTGCACAGCCTGCCGCTGGAAGAAGGCGTGCCAGCGCTTCCTGGACTGAGGGCCCCCCGTCCCCGCCCCCCGTGCCAGCGCTTCCTGGACTGAGGGCCCCCCGCCCCCCGTACCAGCGCTTCCTGGACTGAGGGCCCCCCCGCCCCCTCCCGTGCCAGCGCTTCCTGGACTGAGGGCCCCCCCGCCCCCTCCCGTGCCAGCCTGGACTAGGGGGCCCCCCGCCCCCTCCCCGTGTCGCTTCCTGGACTGAGGGCCCCCCGCCCCCCGTGCCAGCGCTTCCTGGACTGAGGGCCCCCGCCCCCTCCCCGTGCCAGCGCTTCCTGGACTGAGCCCCCATCTCTCCTCCCCGTGCCAGCGCTTCCTGGACTAGGCCCCATCCCCCCGCCGTGCCCCCACCATGCTGCTGCCTGCTCTCCAGGACTTTTTAAAGGAGAAAATAAGCTACCCCCGACTCCCCAGCCTGGGGCTTCTCCCAGCTGCAGGGTCTGCTTTTTAACAGTGGGGGAAGTTGGTGACCCCAGACCCCCCAGAGGTCGGGGGGGATCCTGCCACTCAAAGTGCCTCTGAAGAAACTAGCCTTTTGCACTAAAGTCAAACCTCATGGCTGTCCCCTTGGCCAGGGGTCCCTGGGGGAAGCCGCCCTCCCTGCCTGTCAACCCCAGACTTCTCAGGGCGCTGACGCCGAACTTCAGGGCCATGTGGGGGCCAGTCTGTGATGCACCCTGAGGGGAGGGGCCTCCTGCCTGCATTTAACCTGACAGTTTGAGGGCCCCGGAGGGCTGACATTTGTCTCCAGTTTGTGAAGCTCAGGTGTCTCGAGTCTGGGCCGCACCAGGCGAGGAGAAAAATTAAAGATTTGGGTTTTTTCCAGAAACTGTCTGCCTCCTAGGGGATAAGGATGTGGAACTGAGACCCTGGGACAGGCAGGGGTGGGGGGTGGGGGTGCCTGCCAACAGACCGCCAGGGGCTGGGGGCAGGGGCAGTCACTCTGGCCACCTGCACCCAGGCTGAGGCCAGAGGAGGGGACACCGTGAAACATTCGCGAGGCGTCTGCTTGAGCAGCAATTTCCCAGTTTATTGAAAGTGGAAGCTTTGCAAGGACGTCTAAGCTAACGCCGTCACAGAAAGGAAGCCCACGGCAGGCCCGGCGCTCGCCGAGGCGGAGGCGGACGGCAATCGCGGGACCACCAGAGGGAAGGTACTGTTCACCTGGCCTGTGGCTACAGTGACAGCTGGCCCCGCAACCCAAGTCTCTTCCCCCGAATACGAAACACGTCTCCAGTACAAACACAGGTTCATGATTATTAATATAACGTTGATATAATATAGATCATCCCCAAGGGGAAAAAACACAACAAGTTTTCAAACACTGCCCTTTTTTGTCTGTTTTGTCTGTTGACAGGTTGAAAGCATGTTGAAAAAATAAATATGTAAGAAACGCACACACACAGCACCCTCACTACAAGTAGTCTGAAAGGGCCACGTACAAAACACAGTATAGAATCTGAAAAGTGAAACAACCACGAAGTATGGCTTTCTTAATAAGCGTTGCACACGTCACAGAATGAGCGAAAAATAAGATTATCTTTCATAATATTGCAAAAAGTTCCAGTTTTTGCATTTTCTCAGAGTTTTCTTTTTTAAAAAGGAGGATGTGCAAAGTTGGAAGCAGTAGCTGTGTCCCGAGTCGAGGTCCCTCCCGGGTCCTGGCAGTGTTCCGACTGCTCCCACAACCCGGAGTCCAGATGTACAACCTGGGAAGGATCCAGAGCTTCGATACAAAAGTCACACGGGCCCCCTGCCCACGCCCACCCCAAAGAACTCCCCACTCAACGGACTGCATTTTCCACTTTGGTGTTGCAAACACCAAATACAGACAGACACAAACAGAAAGTACAAAACGTGAAATGTAATCTACACATTTTTTTCCTCTTCATAAAAAAATATTTATTAGTTTAAACATTGATTTAAAAAAAAATCAGTCACGTAAAAAAACCCTTCATTACACGTCTTTTCCCTCCACGCCTCCTGAGAGGTGACGGGTTCATCTCCGACGACGGAAAACCACGCAGAGGATGAGCCTGCCGCGCAGCAAACGCCTGGGGAGCTCGGTGGGCAGAGCGGGGCCCTCGGGGGTCCAGTACAGTATCGGTTTTAAGGAAGAAAACGCCCCGTGGCACTGACAGCGAACCCCCCAAAAGGCCAGCAAGGGCGGTCCAGGGCAGGGAGCGAGCAGGTCGGAAGGAGCAAGGTGTCCTGAGTGCGGAGGCACAATGGCCCGGGGTGTGGGCAGGGGGCCCGAGCGGGCGGGGGGTGGGGGCCGGCACAAAACCCAGAGACACTGTTTGTAGCAAAGGTCTGGTTTCCAAATACGTTTATAAGAAAATGAGTCTGTAGAAAAGGGATCCTAAAGTCAGGGAGGTACGCGGTTCTGAGGGCGCAGGCGACAGGCAGGGAAGTGCGTCCCAGAGCCCCCCCCCCAGGCTGGCCTTGCCTGCCGCACACGGATGAGCGAGCGGGCAGCCCGAGCGGGCTCGGTCACCACCTGGTCACCACCCGGGACAGGACTGCAGGCGGCCAGATGACAGCCCCGTGCATCCCCCTCTAGCTGATGGAGGTCTGGCTGACTGCACTGAAGACGAACACAGAGTTGTGACCCCCTCCCCCCACAGGGCCAGCCCCGGTCCCCAGCACCCCCAACAGCAGCCACCAGAGGAACCGAAGTTAGGGTCTTGTGGGATTTTCCTTTTTCCACCTACAAAGGATATTTGCGACATGATGAAAAACCCGGTAAGAACTTAGAGTCTGTGGAAAAAGAAAAAATAAAACCACTGTCTGCGGCAGGGGCTCCAGCCGAGCACCCAGGGGAGTCTTGATGTGGCTCGAGTCCTGCGCAAGCCTGAGCCGCGTGGGCGCGACCCGGAACGTCTCGGGGAAGTGCCATCAGGAACGGCCGAAAGGAGGGAGAAGACAGACCAGCGTGTGCCCTGCAGCCCGGGGGGCTCCCCACAGCCGGGCCCTGCTTTCCACCCAGGAAACTAACCATCACAAAGAGGCGGCAGCACAACTGACGAGACAACAGGAGGGCCGACCGCGAAACGAAAGACAACTGTTTCGTCAGGTGAGAAAATAATGCCAAATAAGACGCTTCCACGTGACGGCCTCGGTGCGGCTCCGACTACTCAGAGAGTTTGGTTACCCGCGCGGGAAGGTGCGCGCAGCACACAGCAGCCAGGAGCACCTCCTCCAGTGTTAGCAGCAAGGCGAGGGCGCTCGGGGGGTCAGGAGGACTGGCCCGGGCAGGGAGGACCACAGAGCCCAGGAGATGAGGCGCCCACCGCCCCCCCGGCTCCCCAAGGAAGTGCACGCAGAACAAAGAGCCCAGGCCCCGCCAAGGGACCCGAGGGGCCGGGCGCGGGGAGCAGCGTGGCACACCGGTCCCCACCTGGCCGCCTCTGCCGGGAGATAGCACCTGGAGGTCCCCGGCCCCAGCAGGGGGCTTCTGCAGCTGTTTTTTGTTAAGCACCAAAGCCCGGAGGCTTTCTGTACACCGGACCGGGCTCTGTAGGCGGCCGCAACGGCAGCAGAAGGCTGCGGCGGTGGCCGCAGGCAGTGACCAGGCTGCTGAGAAGGGGCGCGGCGCAGGGGGCGGGGGAGACTCCACGCTGGACGTCGGGTGTGTGCAAAACCCCCCTTAACCTCTCTGGGACCACGCTCATGACCCGGACCGGCGCTGACCTCGACCCGGCCATTGGGCCACTGTGTATCTCGAGGCCAGACTGGCCACATGGGGCCCCTTGATGCCCTCTCCACATGTACCTGCCGGGGACCCTCCATCTGTCCCCACAGACACGTGGGACCATGTGCTCTCCCAGGCTCAGCCCCCACCCCGTGCTCGGCCCCAGAGCCCTTACTTCCTGGGGTCGTGCCTGCATGTGAGCCTCAGGGCCTGTGTGTGTGTGTGTGTGTCTGTGTGTGTGTGTGTGTGTGTGTGTCTGGGGGGCAGGAGCAGAGTACAGGGGGGTCAGCGTGGCCTGGCCGCAGGCGGGAAACACACACACACGCGCACACACACACAGAGGAGGGGTGGCACCACCCCCAGCCTGGGGCCTAGGAGATCCAGAAGTCCTTGTCGGGCGCCCCTGGGGGGCTGCCAGGTCCCCGCGGAGAGTCCTCGTCCCCCTTCTCGGCCGCCAGCAACGCGTCCTCGGGGGCCAGGCCCACCTCATCCTCGTCCTCACACAGCTCCTCCTCGCCCTCCCCCCGCGGGTCGTCGGGGTCTTCAAGGTAGGGCCCGTCGCCAGGGAACAGCTCAGGGGAGCCCTCGGTGCCACCGCCGTCCAGGGGACCAGCCACCCCGCGGCCCGCGCAGTCGGCACAGACTCCATGGCGCCGAGAGCCGTGCTTGATGCCCACGCTGGCGGCTGACATGAACACTCGACTGCATAACTTGCACACGTACTTCTTGTCCTTGCTGTGGACCTGCGGGGGGGAGGGGCGGTCAGCGCGGGGGATGGGGGAGGGGCGGTCAGCGCGGGGGCAGAGGGAGGGGCGGTCAGCGCGGGGGGCAGAGGGGGAGGGGCGGTCGGCGGGGGGGGCAGAGGGGAGGGGCGGTCGGCGCGGGGGGGCAGAGGGGAGGGGCGGTCGGCGCGGGGGCAGAGGGAGGGGCGGTCAGCGCGGGGGGCAGAGGGGGAGGGGCGGTCAGCGGGGGGCAGAGGGGGAGGGGCGGTCAGCGCGGGGATGGGGGAGGGGTGGTCGGCGTGGGGGCAGAGGGGGAGGGGCGGTCGGCGGGGGGGCAGAGGGGAGGGGCGGTCGGCGCGGGGGGCAGAGGGGGAGGGGCGGTCAGCGCGGGGGGCAGAGGGGGAGGGGCGGTCAGCGCGGGGGGCAGAGGGGGAGGGGCGGTCAGGGGGCAGAGGGAGGGGCGGTCAGCGCGGGGGGCAGAGGGGGAGGGCGGTCAGCGCAGGGGGATGGGGGGGGGCAGTCAGTGCAGGGGGTGGGGGGGATGGGTGGTCAGTAGGGGGCAGTCAGGTGGGGGGACAGGCGGTCAATGCAGGGGGGCATGGGCGGTCGTCAGCGCAGGGGGTGGGGGGATGGGTGGTCAGTAGGGGGCCGTCAATGCCGGGGAGGGAACCGCAGTGGGTACAGGAGGGGATGGGCGGTTAGCGGGAAGAGGGAGGGGGAGGGGCAGTCAGGGCCAGTGTGGGAGGGGAAAATGCAATTTTAATTACTCATATTTTTCTGATTTCTCCAGTGTTCTAGAACAATCGAGTAAATACTGTTACTGCAATAAAAACGTAACCAGTGGTGTCATGGTGGAAAAGGGTTTGCTGAGCCGTGTGCTTCCTCCATACTTGGCACCCCCCTGACTGATGGGTCCCTGTCCTGGGGGCCGCACCCGCTGAAGGGACCCCTTCACGCATCCTGGGCTGAGGGCTCCACCGACGGACATGAACAGTCCACTTCCCCATCACACCCGTCCACAAATCCCAACCACGAAGGCCACTGTGTCCACAGGTGCGGGGGAAGCTGGGCCCCTGCATTCTGATTCTAGAAATGGAGCGTGAGACGACCTGGTCCCCAGGGCCCTCCTGCACCTTCTCTGCTGTAGTTTAAACCCGGGCTTGCTCAGCCTTCCTGCAACAAAATCTGTGTTCTGAGAGCAGGCGGGGCAGTGGGGACAGTGCCCACTGAGGCCCCTCCAGACCTGGGGCTCCCCTGCACGGAGCTGAGGGCTGAGCCAGGACACCCGGCAGTGACAAAGGTGTCTCCAGGAGCCACCAGGCCAGCGCCAGATGGCCAGGCACCTGTCCCAACACACAACGGAAGGAAGGGGGAGAGAGAGCCACGGCAACCCGTGGCTCACGGCTGGTGGCGAGGAGCGCGAGACCTCACCGTCCAGACAGCCCCTCTGTCGCTGAGCGGGCACCAGCCTGCACAGGGGGTCACCGCAGGACAGGGCGGCGCCTGGTGCCCCACTGCCACCTGCTGTCAGCAGGGGTTCAGCCTCCTTGGGGTCAGAGACCCCTGACAAATTAAAGGGAAAGATCCGGGTCCTCTGCCAGCCTGAAACGTTGTGAAGTACGTTTTCGGGGATTTATGACCCGCCCTGCAGCCCAAGCGCAAACCCAGGGCAGGAATCTGGCCCGTCCAAGGTAGCGTCCACAGATCACTCTTTCCTGAAGCCATAACGTGGTTTTGCTAAAAAAGACCTAGTGACCTGGTAGTGACATCTTCCCAGCCCTCAGGGTAAGAGACTCCACTAGTCTCCTACCCGGGAGTCGTGTGGGCAGCAGGCTGCGTGTCCTCCTTCCTGCACACGGTCTGCTCCCGTGACCCCTGTGCTCTCGGCGTTGACTCCACAGAACCAGAGACAGGGCACTTCCGGGGGCCGTGCCGCCACGTCAACCCGCAGCTGCTGGCCCCCCAGGCCCGCCCTCCAGGTCCAGGGCTGCCGCCTTCCCCCCTGCTCGACCCCACCTGAGGGATGCTACGGGGGGGGTGGGGCGTGGGGCGACCCGCAGTCAGCTGGGCAGTGCACCCACTCTCGGGGCCGTCTCCCCTCCTGCTTTGCCGCCTGACCTCCTGGGAGCTTCTCCGGGCTGCCCTCACGCCCAAATAAGTGCCCCCCCAACTGCGCTGGTAAGGGTGTCCCTTGCAGAGGGCCAAACGGGAGGGTCCAAGGAGAGTGAACCTTGATGGGACCCCAAATTGGGCCACCAGTGACTCCTATGCTAGGGCACACCCAGGTCACCCTCACCACTGCCAACACAGTCCCCCCACTCCTCCGGGGGGGGCTCTGCTCCTGATGTCCTCAGATCAGCGTGCCGCGGGGTCCAGCCGAGTCTGTGCACCCTGCAGGTGACTCCCAACACCTCTGAGGTTCCCAAACTCACGACATCTCCCCACGGCCCTCTCCCTGCCCCCCATGGCACACGCTGGGGGCTCTGGGCCATCCCAGGGCCGCCTGGACCTCCTGCCTCACACTCTAATGGCCCCAACCTCAGTCTTGAACCCACCCTGAGCTGTGTCCAGGGGAGACTGGACTTGACGGGCAGCCTCATGGCCTGGCCCTGCCCCCTTGGCTCATCACCCACAAGAGTCCCTTGCCGCGTGTCTTTGGCGAATCTGCCTGTTTCAAGGATGACCTTCTCTTCTCGCTTCCTGGCCAAGCAAACCCATCCATTTGTCACCTGTACCCTGGCAACTGCCAGCTGGTGCCCACACGACAGGTAACCAAATGTCTCCTGAGGCCACAGGGCAGCAGAGGCTGGGGGGTGTCTCGCCACCACTCGGAGCTGGGGCACAGAGGACGTGACCTCATGGTGGGACCCACAGGGCCAGAGGGGTCCTGGTAGCAGAGGAAGTGCTTGCCAAGGCCAGGCTAGGGGCTGGGGCTGGGGGTGATATGGCCCCTGCCCTTTGCACTCCGTCCCTGGGTGGGCAGTCCCTGGAGGGGGGCAGTGCCCCTCTCACTTGGGCACCCCACAGCACCCTTCCACACACCTCAGCCCAGCACAGAGGACCGCGTGTGGACCCGGGGCCCTACCCAGGGCCCTGCACGCACTCACCAGCGTGTGCCGCTTCATGTGCTCACGCCGCGTGAACTTCTTGCCGCAGATCTCGCAGGGATAGGGCCGCTCGCCCGTGTGGGAGCGCATGTGCCGCTTGAGGATGCACTGGTGCATGGCTGAGAAGCTGCAGTATGGGCACTTGAACTTCTTCCTGATCACCGTGAACTCGTTGACTGAAAGAGAGCAGAGCAGCCGGTCAGCGCTCAGCCCCCCTGCCCCGGCAAGCCCCGGCTCCCCGCAGACTTCCGGTGCACACGCCCGGCGCCCTGCCATGGCCAAGGGCTCTTCCACGAGGTCTGGCATCGAAGGTGCTGGGAGGGCCGGGGCCCAAGGTCAGAGGCCACTGCTCCCGTTTTTTAAGAAAGAGACCTTCTCAGACATAGCCACTAGCTTACGCGTCAGCACCGGATGCCGCGGTGTCCACATGCAGAATCGTAACAAAAAGACATAGTTATAAAGACGTGAAGCCAGAGGACCGCCCCCAGCCCATCGCGCTGCTCTCGGCTACGGGCTGGTGGTGCCCGGGAGGCAGTTGGGCAGAGCCGCCAAGCTTCTGTGGGCTGGTGGCATTGCATTTTGTGCCCAGGAGAAGGCCGCCTG
Organism: Proteles cristata cristata; assembly: GCA_017311185.1. Classification (NCBI taxonomy): domain Eukaryota; kingdom Metazoa; phylum Chordata; class Mammalia; order Carnivora; family Hyaenidae; genus Proteles; species Proteles cristata. The sequence continues at coordinate 16,311 of JAESUZ010003012.1, forward strand.
GCCGGGCAGCTAGTGGACACAGGCGAGAGAGGGCCAGGGTCAGCCTCAAATGTGCAACGGGGGGGGCTCATCCGGCCCCCCTCATTCCACGTTTCAAGAGTGACACGTGGGCCCCCCGGGGTTATCCCTGTGGGCAGCTCGAGCACACGGCTGGCGCCACACTTCATGCCAGGTGTGGCCACACCCTCAGAGGCATCTCGTCCCACGTTCCATGTGGCCTCTTGGTCAAGAAGGTCAAGGGGGTTGGGGTCCATCGGCCCCACAGTGGGGTCCTCACTGTGCAGGGCTTTACTGGGCAGCGGGCACCTTCTCCCGAGTGGTGCCCTTGGAGACAGGTGCCCACAGACACCACAAGGACCCCGTCTGGAACACGCAAGGCATCTATCCAGTACCCCGTTAACTGAAGGACGGGGCTCAGGAAAGATGTCCTGAAGACAGATTTCACGGGGACTGCTGGGGGCAGCCAGGTCCTGGGATCTCATTTCCTGCTGTGAAAGGTGGACGTCTGTCTGGATGCAGCTTCCCAGGCCCTCGCGTCGCCCTATGCTCTGGAGGGCACGTGGCGGCTGCACGTCAGCACCAACACCCAGCACACAGACTGAGGGTCCCAACGGTCAAGAAGGTGCAAGGCAGGCTGTTGGAATGAGCCCGAGCAGGGGTGCGGACACCATCAGCCGGGCGGTCTCCCCCCCACCGCCCCACGCGCCCTCAGACCCCTGCTGAATGTCCAGGTGTGGCAGCCGCTGTCCTCAGTCACAGCCGCCCCTGGAGGCGCCCAGGAGCCAGTTGAGAAAGCCAGCACCCCAGAGTAACGCAGCCCGAGAGCGCAGGACCCAGGGGAGCTGAGTGACTCGGAGCCCGGCCCTCCTGCGGGAAGGGTGGGCCTCCCGGAGGCAGGGACCCTCGCTGCCGTCTCTGTGAGCCCTGTGGCCCCCAACTCCATTCTGCTGCCTGCACCTCAGCCACGGGCGTGTCACCACGGAAGGGACACCGGCTGAGGGACACCGGCTGAGGGACGCAGAGCAGACGCTGCAGGCGCCGGCCTCCCTGCCGCACCTCCGTTCCTGGGAGATGACTGCTTCGGGGAGGGGGAATGCGCTTTCTCTCTCTGCTCTTTTGTTTTAAAGTAGGCTCTACACCTGACGTGGGGCTCGAACTCACAATCCCGAAATCAGGAGTTGAGTGCTCTGTTGACTAAACCAACCAGGTGCCCTAAATCGGCCTCTGCTCTTTTTTTAAAGTGTTTCTCTCGAGAGCCCTCAAAGGGCATCTAAATAATCAAGCAACTCGGATTTCTTTACTTACCCGCCCACCATGTGTCTGAGAGCTCTGGACCCTGGGGCTTCCCAGCGCCCCTTGGAGAGGCGTCCATACAGGACACACTCCCAGGAAGCCCAACCCCACTCAGGCCATCGGGGCCCCCACACCAAGCCATGTGGACTTCATCGCAGCTCATAACCAACGCCACCACGGAGCCCCACTGACTCATGGTTCTGTGCCCGTGGGGAGGGTGCCCAGCCCCCTCCCCGTGCCTCTCAGAAATCTCAATCCCGTCTAAAGAAGTAAAGCATTTTCTTACACTTAGGAACTTCTACCATGCGTCTGCCTGCGTGTGTGTGGCCAGGAGCTGGGGACAGGAGGGATGTGGCCGGCGGGAGGGGCTTGCAGAGAACACGACAGAGGGCAGGACACATGCAAAACCGCCGGCACCCATCCCACAGGGTAACCTCAGCTCCAGCTGAGCATCTGTCTTTGAAGTCTCTTTTCTACGCATAAACACATCTTCTAAGCTACGGCAGTGGAACCGTAATGTACAAATAATGTGCAATTTGTGTGACGCATGATGTCACCTGGAACATCTTCCACGTCCGTGGTGCCCACCCTCCCTGCTGCCACTCCCGCCGCCGGCGGCCCCGCAGGCCTCAGCGCCAGCGGCCTCCTCCTCCGTGAGGCCCTGCTGCCGCCCACGCACAGTGTCCGTTTGTTTTGCCCCCGAGACTGACCCCACGCGGCCCCGCCAAAGGGCCTGCACGCATCTGAACACCTGCTGAGGATACACCTGGAGCACGGGGACCAGCTCCCCCGGTCCTGGCCCCCCCACGGTGTGACCCCGAGGCCACGCGTGTGGGACAGTGGTCACCACAACTGCCGGGCGGGCACGGGCTGCCCCCGGTGCACCCTGCGCGACCGGCGGCTCCTTCACCCGGAGGAGCCGCCCTTCCCAAGGGAGGGCCCGGAGGAAGGGGGGCTCCGGCACCCCACGGCAGGACCCGCGGCCTGGGGACGTACACAGGAGCTCCGGGCCGCGGGGCGTCCGTCTGTCTGGCCGAGCCCGTCGCAACCTCATGCGCGTCCTCCCCGGCCTCTGCGGGCTCGGGCCGCCCTGTCAGTCAGGAGCCCCACCGTCCCCGCGCCCTGTCGCACGAGGCACCGCGACCCCACTTCCATACTGTCACCAAGTACAGCGAAAGCACCGTGCGCTCTGGGATGGAAAGGGAGGAGAGGAAATGAACTTTAATGTTATTTTATTTAAAACCACCTTTTCCTGGGGAATGTAGTCATAGCGTCTATTCTGCTTCTATAAACAGGACAGCTAAAATGCCGCATTTCATATTCTAGCCTTCTGCACTTAACTCAGACGTACACGTGAAAAAAATTTCTCTGTGCGGAAGTGCATTTTTCCCTAGAAAAACAACTTAGCTCATTCAGGTACCCACCCCGTCAGGCCTGTCCCCGGGAACAGAGCCCCTGTGAGGCCGCAGGACACTTAAAACTCACATGCTCTGAAGCAACCCTGTCCCGGCTATGTTTCGGTGTTTTCTTAGTTTCCTGTCTCTGCCGGAACACAAGCCACAAACTGGGCGGCTTTAAAGCCACAGAAACCTGCCTGCAAGTCAGAGTCTGAGATCCAGGCATCCTGGGCCTGTGGTCACGTCCCCCATCCTCTGCCTCCCTCGCGTGGCTCCTCCTCTGTGCGTCTCCTCTCTGTCTCTCTCTCTCTTTTTTTTTAATGTTTTATTTATTTCTGAGAGAGAGAAAGAGAGACAGCGTGAGCAGGGGAGGGTCAGAGAGAGGGAGACACAGAATCCAAAACAGGCTCCAGGCTCTGAGCTAGCTGTCAGCACAGAGCCCGACACGGGGCCCGAACCCACGAACAGCGAGATCATGACCTGAGCCGAAGTCGGACACCCAACCGACTAAGCCCCTAGGCGCCCCTCCTCTCTGTCTCTTATAAGGACACCTGTCATTGGACCTGGGTCCAATGTGGATGTTCCAAGATGATCTCGTTTAACTACATCTGCAAAGACCCTTTTTCCCAAACGGGGTCACACCCAGAGGTTCCGGGGATTCGGACGTGGACACAGCTTGTGCGTGGGAGGCACCACTCGCTTAGTGGCACCGTGAGCGTGGAGGGAAATGTTCAGTGGCTGTCGTGACCGAAATAACTTCCTCTTGGAAAGAACCTGACACTTCTAGGACCTGTGATTTACAGTCTGTATCTTAGAAAAATTTTCGCCATCACACAGCATCCTTCTCATAGACACTAAGAAAGCTCTAGAAGGCCAGTGGTGAAAGAGCATTTGAAGTAAGTGAAAAAAGCACAAATACCATTAAATTGGAACAGATGCTCTGCCGATCTGTCCTAAAAACCGAACCCTCTGGCCTGGGACCAAGCATTCCAGCAAAGCAGCGTCAGTGACCGAACGGCAGGGCTTTAGACGCAGTACCAGCCTGACTAGAAGAAGTTCAGGGACATCCGACTATGATTCTACAGAAACGGATCTATGAGAACACGACTCGGCAGGTGCCACCCGCAGCCTCCCCTGGGCCTCCCCTGCCCCACGCGGGGCTGCAGGAGAATCTGAGCTGTCATTAAGATCCACCATTCAAATGACCCAGCAACAGCACTGCTAGGAATTTACCCAAGGGATACAGGGGTGCTGATGCATAGGAGCACATGGACCCCAATGTTCACAGCAGCACTCTCCACAATAGCCAAGACATGGACAGAGCCTAAGTGTCCATCAACAGATGAATGGATCAAGAAGATGTGGTTTATCTATACGATGGAATACTACATGGCAATGAGAAATCTGGCCTGAGTAGCAACATGGATGGACCTTGAGGGTGTTATGCTGAGCGAAATAAGTCGGGCAGAGAAGGACAAATATCATATGTTTGCACGTATAGGAGGATTAGGAGGAACTTGACGGAGGACCATGGGGGAGAAGAAGGGAGGAAATGGTGGGGGAAAGGGAGAGAGGCAAACCATGAGAGACTCTTGAATGCTGACAAAAACTGAGGACTGATGGATGTGGGGGGGAGGAGGGATGGACATGGAGGAGGACACTTGTGGGGATGAGCACTGGGTGTTATGTGGAAACTAATTTGACAATAAACTGTTTGTAGAAAAAAAAAAAAAGATCCACCATTCAAGCGAATATTCCAGAACTATTTCATGATATCATCAAAGACTCCAATGAACCCCCAGTAAGTCACACGGAGTTTGCAGGCTGCAGACAGGTGCACAGGGGTGGGTTCTCCAGAAGCGCACACGAGTCTCAACTCATCACCATCTGGATTTCTGAGCCTTCCTCTGATTACAATTTCCAAGAGACTCCACTTCAAGTGAACCCCACTTTGTTTTCCTGTTTATAAGTTAATTGGGCTGTCAATTACTTTGTGTTAGAATAGAGTGAAGCTATGTGTCCACATTATTTTTGAAAGTTTCCCAGCCTCACATGAAGCGCTCACACCTTAACTGGACCGCTCAGTGAGTTTTCACCGATGTGCGCACCCACATTACCACCACGTTCGTCCGGACTCAGCTCGTCCGCAGCACCCTGAGGCGCTCCCGGCCCCTCCTGGTGGATGTCCCCCATGGGCGGTGACTGTTTGCTTTAGGACGTTGTATTTGTGGGATCGCACACTCCGGTCTGGTGTCATTCACGTGACACAGTCCACAGTCACCACGTCACCGCCTGGAGCACGACCTGCGTGTGCTTGTCGCCGTGTAGTACGCCCTCCGTGGCACCACCACCCACCACGCACCGTCCCACAGCTGAAGGGTATCCGACCTAACGGACGGCGGTGCTCAGAAGGCTCCCGCACGCGTGTCTCCCCGTTACACGGCTCGCATCTCTGCGGGGCGCACACCGAACGCAGCAGTGCCTGGGCCACACGGTACCTGTGTGTCCCCTTTGGGTAGATACCAAGCGGCCTCTCACGCGGCCATGCCGATTTTCGCTCGCAGAGCCCGGGTCTCATCAATCTGTCTGTCTCTGCACTCCTGCCCCTGGTGGCTGAGGTGCCGCAATGCACGTCCCATCCCCTGGAGACACCGAGCCCACCGGTGAAGTGCTCGCTCAGCCTTTTCATGGATTTGCTAGGTTGCCTTTCTTAGATTTTTAAAGTTTTACGTATTCTGAATATGAGTCTTTCGTCAGATATATTTATGGCAAACATTTTCTCTAGTCTGTGACTGGCCTTTAACTCCCTTTAAGGTATCTTTAGTGGAGAGATTAGTAATCTTAATAAAGTTCATTTTATCAAACTTTTATTATTAGTGCTTTTTATGAACTGCTTAAGAAACCACCACCGTGATCAGAAGCTATTCTCTCCTAGGGCTTCTTCTGGAAAACCTCCTACTTTTTGTAATTAGGCTTATGACCCATCCCGAATTAATTTTTGCACTTGGCCTGAGGTAGAAATCAAGATCCATTTTTCTCCTCGACATCTGATTCACTGGGAACCACGTACAGAACAGAAGGGCGGAGGCGCACCCGCCCACGTCAGGGTCTGAGCGGGGCCCCGACGGGCCGCCGGCCTGCCTGGGTCACTGCAGGTCGAGTCCCCGTGTCCGCCACACCCTCCGTGAGAGGACAGCCCCAGCGGTCAGGGTCCACGCTGCCCTCTCCCCTGTGCTCTGGTGCTCGGCGTCTGGGATCCTGCGGCAGCGCCTCTAGGGTTGGCCGATTCCAAGATGTAGTAAGTGACTCTCCTCCCGCGCCCGCCGGCTCCGAGCGTCGCCCCAGCACCGCGCCCGCCTGCGAGCCGCTGCCGCAGTCACTCACCCCGGCCTCGCCGGGCCTGCGCGGTGGCCTTGGTCTCGAGGAGGCCGTGGGCGGGGCTCCTGCACGTGCTTTCCCCGGGCCCAGCCGGTGCACCTGGGTCTGACAGTGTTTTCTAAGGAATTTGCACATTTCCCCCAACTTGTCAAATGTGTTGGCACAAGACTGTTCACGGTATTTTATTATTGTTCTAACGTCCATAGGGTCTTAGTGGTGACCTTTTCCATACCTTTTATTTACAATTAGCACTGCTTTCTATTAGGCTGATCACCTTTGATAGGGCTTCATTAGCTTTATGAATCTTTTAAACACACTGGTGTTGAGCTCTGTTCACTTCCCTCCTGGACGTCTGCTTTCTAGTTCACTGGGCTTAATTTGTTTTTCTTCCTCTCATTTCTTGACCGAAATTAGCCTACGTGCAGCTAGAGGCGTAAGGTCCTGATGGTGTCTACTTTCATCAACGCTCAGTGAAAAATAGTTCATAATTTCCACTGTGACTTATTCTTGGACTTGCAGACTATTTAAACATAAGTTGGGGGCGCCTGGGGGGCTCAGTCAGTTGAGCGTCTGACTTCAGCTCAGGTCATGACCTTGCAGTTTGTGGGGTTGAGACCCGCGTCGGGCTCTGTGCTGACAGCTCAGAGCATGGAGCTGCTTCAGATTCTGTGTCTCCCTCTCTCTCTGACCCTCCCCTGCTCATGCTCTGTGTCTCTGTTTCTTAATAATAAATAATTGTTTAAAAGATTTTTTAATTAAAAAAAAAAAACAACGTATGTTGTTTGAATTCCAAACATTTAGGGGATATTCCAGTACCTTTTTGCTGTTAGTTTTTTAAGGACTGAATTTCACCGAGGTCAGAGAACATGCTAGGATTCTAGTCCTTTGGTTCTGAGACCTGCATTACAGCCACCCTCACGCGCCTGTTCTGTGGCCGCCTCACTGCGCTGCTGTGTGGAAGTCTCGGGCTGCTTAATGGTGTTGCTACAAGCGGCATCTCTCACCTACACCAAGCGGCACGTTAAATCCAGTGAGAGATGAAAAGGACACCTTGTGGTGCAATGGATTTACCTCAGAAACTCACAGTTCATTTAACACCTGAAAACCGCTCAGATCTGCCCTCTCTGACGTCAGTCTGCTGTCCCGTCAACTACTGAGAAGACGTGTGAAAACTCCTGACTACCGTGGGCTCATCTTTCTCCTTTGACTGCGGTCAGCTTTTACTTCCTATATTTTCTTTTTTATTTTAAGAAAGAGAGAAGGAAGGGGGGGCGGGGAGAGAATCCCAAGCAAGCGCCACGCTCTGTGCAGAGCCCAACATGGGGCTTGATCTCACAACCCTGAGATCGTGACCTGAGCCGAAATCAAGAGTCAGCTTCTCAACAGACTGAGCCCCCAGGTGTGGGTACTTCCTATATTTGAACCTAAGCACACACACACTTAGGGGGTCCCACTCCCACAGAACTGATTCTTCTTCTGTAATGTCCTTCGAGTAACATTTCTTCAGCTTACTTTGATGTTAAGATGAAAGATCTCCGGGGCGCCTGGGTGGCTTAGTCGGTGAAGCGTCCGACTTTCGCTTAAGGTCATGATCTCGCGGTTCGTGGGTTCGGGCCCCGCGTCGGGCTCTGTGCTCACTGCCAGCTCAGGGCCTGGAGCCTATTTCAGAGTCTGTGATTCCCTCTCTCTCTGACCCTCCCCTGCTCACGCGGTCTCTCTCTCTCTCTCTCCTAGAAATAAATAAAAAAAAAAAACATTTAAAAAAAAAAAGATGAAAGATCTCCTTCAGGTGTTTCCTAGGTTTACCTTATTTATCACTTTGCTTTAACACTTTGTGTTTTTATCTATGACTTCCGTCTCTTACAGACAGTGAATTTTAAAACAGATTTTTTTCATCTTTTTATTGGAGTCTTTAGTCCATGTGTAGTGATGGACACAGCTGGTGAGATCTACCATCTTATTATCTGTGTGGTTTTTCTGTCCTTTATGTTTTTTGTTTCTTTAGCCATCCTTGCTTGCCTTGTTTCAAATTATTCAAGTATCATTCCATTTTTTTTCTCTTCATAAGCCGTGGGGCTGTACTTTATCATTTTTGCCATTATTTACGTGACTTCACAAAGAATCCAGGAACCATCCAAGCTCATCCATCCCGGACCCTTTGTGCTGTTAATATCACGTATTACACTCCAACTCCTGCCTAAAACCCGGGAAGAAACTATAAATGTTGCTTTAAACAATCGAGATGCGTCTCCACCGCTCGCGTGGTCACCCTTCAGTGCGGTCACGTGGCGGTGGGTGTCAGCAACAGCGTTTCTGCAGGCACATCAGGGGCAGGCCCCCCGCAGCCCGTGGGGTCACTCTGCTGGGAGTCATCGGTCTCGTTCCCCAGGAAGGGGGCACTTTCCTCACCGGCTGCTTTCAGATGTGTCTTTGTTGCTGGCGTCCAGTACTTTGGCCGCACGTGCCCAGATATCGTTTACTGTTGCTTTTTCCGGAATCCATTCTGCTCTGGGGCTCCGGAGCTTCTGAAATCTGTAGGCTGACGTCTCTCATCAGCTTTGGGAACCTGAGCTTCTGTCCCACTTCCTCTCTCCTTCCGGAACCCCAGGTACACGTGCATTAAGCATTTTCACTGTGTTTCATGTGTCTCTTTGCTCTTTCCATTCTTCTGTTTTTTCCCTATGAGCTTCCTAGTTCACTAACCTTATCCAGACTGCTATTAAACTATGTAATGAATACTTCAGATATTATACTTTCATTTCCAGAATGTTCCTTGAATATGTTAGTAGTGTGTCTTCATGTCCCTGTCAGGTGAATGCAGTGTGTGCCCGCCTTCCCGAGAGGGATCCGGTCATTAGCACACGCCGTCACTTCCTCCTAGACACCAGGCATGGCCGATAAATTGGCAGGGGTGCTGCCCATGCGGTCACTCTTTTAAAGACAGCCAAGGTTTTGTCTCATTGTTGTTATTACTTCCGTTGAGCAGACGCATCTGGGAGGCTCACCCCCACCCACCCCCCGCCCCGTGAGCGTCACTTTAGTTCTTGTTGGGGCTAAATCTGGTCTCATTTGGGTTTGGTCTTACTCTGAGGGAGTGACTCTCACATCAAAGTGTGGTCCCTCCGGGGTCTCTGCTGAAGGCCCGGTGTCCCTCATGTCCCTCCCGGGCCTGGACTGTCTCGTGTCCCAGAGATGCACCTCCGAGGAACACTCTGCTCCCTGCGTGGCTCACGAGCTGAAAGGGCTCGTGCGCAGATCTGGGGGCGCCTTGTCTGTGGGTTCTTGCTACGTGAGACTTGCTCCTCCAGGTCCAGCCCCCTTCGGGGCCCTGAAGGATGCCCTCCATCTCCCTGGCACAGCGCGCCGCTGCTCCGCTGTTTGGAACCGTGCCGCGAACCCCCAAGTGAGAACAGCCCTCCTGTGTGCTCTTCTCTGCGGGGGCTCAGCCTGTAAGTCCCACCTGTGCCGGCCGGTCTCCAGGGCGGGCGTACGTGCGCCTGTGGGCGTGCATGTGCGCCAGATCTGCAAGTGGTCTCTGCCTGGAAAGTAAGCCCAGTACAAGCTCGTCGTGGCTGAAACTACAAGGGTAGAGAGTTTTTGTTAAAATAAAGCAGTGCCTTTTCCCCAGTAACGGAGTTATATACACAAGTACAAATCCAGCAATAATCAAGACTAGATTATATATTATAAGTGTTTGGATTTTTGGGTCTTCCTTTTTTTGTTTTTTTAGGTAAAGTCTAAACCCAATGTGGGACTTGAACTCACAACTCCAAGATCAAGAGTCGTCCACTTCACTGAGCCTGCCAGGCGCCCATGGATAATCTATTTTAAATGCAATCTAAATTAACAAATTAATGTCCCCAAGTGTGGAGACTTCATTTCTACACGTGCACACGCACACGTGCACACCCCTGACATGGGACTGACAGTTGAGCCTGTGGCATCGCTCATTTCCCACCACGTGAACACAGTGACTACACCCAGGAGCCCACAGGTGTGGAGCGGGTTATGTGGCAGTAAATGCACCTGAACAAGAGCCAACCTTTTATTACTGAAATTCTCTGTGACCAAGAGAGATTAATGTTACATATTGGTAAGTTTTTAGAAAACTCTTTGAGATCAACCCATGAGCCACAACATTTCAAAGAGAAATTCAACAAAATACAAGCGACGGGTATCTAAACGCACCTGCTGGGAACACCACATTAGATGGCTGTACACTTTGATGGGAAACGGTGGTAAATGTAAGAACCGAATCAGACCACTGTCTGCTCTGAACTGTTTCTTGCACCTCTTATCACTGGACCGCCTACCACACACCTGTTTCTCTTAGGCACCATGGAACTCGTCTGAAATGTTTTGTTTTAAAATCTGTAAGGAATCTACACACCCTGCCTGGGGCCTGAACTCACAGTCCCCACATCAAGACTCCTGTGCTCCACCGACCGAGCCAGCCGGGCGCCATGATTGTTTTAAAATTTTAACCAAAGCCTTTCAGCACAACCGCACAGACACTCCCCAGCGCAGATGCCCACACTCTGTCCAGCCCGGGGAAAAGTCCGCCGCGGGAGCAAACGAGGGGAAAGCAGCCGCTGGGCCTGTGTCCCCACCCAGTGAACTCAGAGCCCAGACATCCATCCACACAGGCTGCTTCTGCCAGTGTGTCCCCATTTAGACGTGAAATCTCTGAGACTGCACAGCTCAAAGATCCCCTCTGGAACAACAAAAAAAGAAGACGGTCTCTAGAAACAGTATTCAAAACAAACGGAACTGACATAAACCACGGGGCCCAGGGCCTCTCGGAAGCGTGACCTGCGTTGACTGGTCTTTGAACACCGAGGACAACACCCTCAGCCTTTCTGAAACCTGGCTTTCCTCGGTCTTCAGAATTCACTTAATAACAGTGGAGCCCGCGGCCGCTGTGTATGGAGGCAGCCGGGGCTGCTCCCGGACCAGGCGAGCCACAGCCGTGGTCGGCTCTGGGCCCAGAGAGGGCGGGGGCCCCTGCAGACTGATGGGGAAGCACCTCTCCCCTAGAAGCCACTCTGCCTCCCCCCCAGCCTGGACCGGGGCTGCCTGCTTCCGTCCGAGGAAACCACCAGCTGCCGCCAAACGTGAGCCTCCGGGCCCCGGAGAGCCCACCATGGCCACGGCCACGGCCACCTGCTCCACGCAAGTGAGCAGACGTGGAGCCCAACACGTCCGATGAACGTGGACAAGCACACAGTCGTTCTTTCTGGAAAGAAGCAGCTTCAGTAATTCTCCAGCGACGGCTGTCACCTTCACACCTGGGGAGGGCGACACAGCGAGACATCTGCTTCGGGAGCACCATGCCGAGGCTGGTCCTCAGATTTTTCCAGACGGTAATGGTGTCAGAGCTACCAGGCTCCTTTCTCCAGGGAGGGCAGGGTGCTCTTCGGCCCCCACGGACGGCAAGCCCTGCACGACCCTGGAGAGCCCAAGCCCGGTCGCCTGGAGGAGCCGCTGCCCCGCCTGCCCGCCCACAGGGCCCTGGAAGCCCTTCAGCTGGCTGCCGGAGAGGGTTCAAGAAGTAATTGCTTAATGTTTATTTATTCTTGAGAGAAATAGCAAGTGGGAGAGGAACAGAGAGAGAGGAAGGCAGAATCCCAAGCAGGCTCCACGCTGTCAGCACAGAGCCCAACGCGGGGCTCGAACTCACGAACCAGGAGATCATGACCTGAGCCGAAATCAAGAGTTGAACGCTCAACCAACTGAGCCCCCCGAGCGCCCAAAAAGTGACGGCTTTAAAGGCCTGCACCGACGCCCAGTGCCGCCCCCACAGCTGCCCCTCCTGTTGCCGTCACCTGGTGGGCACGAAGCCTGAACGCCAGGCCCGGCTGAAGCAGAGGCGGGAGGGAGCGTCTGCTCCGGCACAGACAGAGGTGCCTGGCGAGGCCTCCCGGCCTGGGGGCCGCAAGACTCAGCGGAGGCCCCTGTGCCCACGGGTGCTCCCCCCACGGCTCCTTTGCTGACTTCGGGTCAGGCTGTGGGAGCTCTGGGTACCCGCTGGGGGCGGGGGGTTGGTCGCTAGCCGCACAGCGCTCTGGAAGGAGTCCTGCGGCCCCCAGACACCCACCGGGGCGGCCTCGCTGCCGAGCCCAGGGCTCCGGGTGACACAGGGCATCGGTCTAGAACAAGAGACAGACAAGTGACAGGTGGTCAGGACGTGATAATGCCACCTGTCACTGGCCCTGCCCCGTCACCATGAGGACCAGCTGCCCCACATCTGGGAAGGAGGCCACACTGGTTCTCAGGGAGCGGACATGCGAAGGGGGGTCCACACACGGACACGATCCGTCTCCCACCCAAACCGCCCTGTTGGAAAAGACCGCATGCGAATCACTCCATCAACTTTAAAATCCAACATCTGTGAGTAAGTTCTTCTTCAATAGTTCTTTTCCTTCAGGGACAAACAGCCGCTCGCACCCGAGGAACGGGCAGGAGAGCTCGCTGCCCGTGGCCCTCCCGAGGCCCCGGGGTCCGTGGCTGGCACAAGTGTGCCGCCTGCAAAGCCGGCCCACGACCAGCCAGCATTGCTCTTTCACCGCGGTTGACGGATCAAATGTCTTCACATCAGGGCAGATTCCTCAGAGAAATCTCTTAATTTAAATATAAAAATGTACTTTTCGGGGCGCCTGGGGGGCTCAGTCGGTTAAGCATCCCGACTCCCCAGTTTGGCTTGGGTCATGATCTCCTGGTTCCTGAGTTCGAGCCCCGCATCCTGTTTGGGATTCTGCCTCCTCTCTCTCTGCCCCTCCCCCGCCTTCTCTCTGTACCTTTCTCAAAATAAATAAAAATTAACTTTAAAAGATGCACTTGTGTTTACATTTATTTACGTACGTGTTTATATTACACGAACGTGAAACGTGAGAAGCACGCAGAGGAAGCATAATCAGGGGTGACAGGTGGAGGGTGCTCTGGGCGCACAGGGCACGCAGGGCCGTGGACTCGGGCTGCGCACACGGCACGGAATGGGACACTCTGTCAGCCGTGCCTCGGTAAACACACACGTGCACACACCCAGCGCTGTGAGACAGCTGACAGGTACCCGGCAAAAGCCTGTGACTCTGTCAGCCTGAAGCGACTTCCTCTCACCGGCTGAGCTGAGCATCAGCGACGTCTAGTTGCACAGGAGCTGCCACGGAGGCGCATTATGAGCCCCTGAGGATGGCCCAGGACACGCCGGGGATGCACCTGCGTGCATGTGGGACTTAGGGCACGTGCCTGCCGCTCTCACTTCTTACCTGGGCTGGCCGTCACCAGAGCAGGTGTCCCGGGCTCTGAGTGCAGGGTGGAGGGGCGAGAGGGGGGCTTCTGCTCTGCGGTCAGCAACCCCAAGAGTGACTCGGGCTGGTGGCGGGCCCTGGGAACACAGGAAACGAGTCTCACCCATGTGAAGGGATCCCCGCTGGCGGGCTTGTTCTGGAGAGTTCCAGGAGTCCTTGATCCTGATGCCGTGAGCAGAGCATTGCCGTGTGACGAAGTCAGGTCTCGCTAGAGGCTGGTGTTTGGGTACTTTTATCAGCTTGCCACCCCTAAACAGCAGGGTCTCCACACGCCACTTGTCTGGGGGAGGGGTTTCTCTCCCAGAAGCAAAATGATTACAACGGGGGTTCTGGCATAGAAGGCAAGGAGACATTGTGCGAACACAAGCACGTGCGCACCTGTGGCCTTGAGAAACGATCTTCCACCAAGCGCTTCGAGGTGTGTCGAGCAGGTCATTTCTCTAGAAGTGCAGTGACATCATCCAATGCCTTTTTGCAAGAAGTTGTTTAAAATTCCAGGGTCAATCCAGAATCAAGAAAAGGTCATCCTTGATTCATGTTTTTACACACGATGGGAAATAATCTTTAAACAGACACCCATTCCGCTGCTTCCCATAACGTGCGCCTGGGTGTTGGGGCCTGCAGGCCAGGCCAGGCTCCCAGGCCCGTGCAGGAAGCCCCCACCTGTGGCCACGCCATGCTCTTTCGTGGCTTCCCTCCCCGTGAAGAGCTGGACGGGACGTGGCATGACGTTCTGCTCAGATATGACACCATAAGCACAGGGGTGGGGGGGACCTCAGCTCATTCTTCCCACGTAGTATCTACCAACCTAACACCGCAGCAGCTGGGCGATGTCGGCCACCGGGGGGACGTGGCAGCTTTGCAAGGCACCCACCCTCCTGCTGCACAGGCAGCTCGGCCCCAGGAAGGGGACACCTGTGTCAAGGTCCCTCTCAGACCAGCGCACGCTCACAAACTCAGCAGGGCTGGGTCTGGGGCCCATGCTGCTCAGGCTCCAAGCCGTGAACGGGGGCTGTGAACAGGGGTGCTGGCCGACCGTTGGATACACGGTGAAAGTAAAAGAACCAAGTTAAACTAAATCAACGTGAAAAGCACAAAAGTCCCTTTAATCAGTTAAATACCGTTGATCAAGAAATGAAACTGTCTGATAAACCTACTATCCAGGCCAATGTGACTAGACCTTTTCGACCTTCCCCAGAAGGTTCCAGACCGCTCAGGAGGACCCGTGAATGCCGGCCGCTGACTCCCGCTTATGCGCTGCCCGCACGCGGGACAGGCCTCTTGATTTACACACCTGCAGAACTGCCACGGCCGGAGCTTGAGCCACAGCACGTCCCGCCTCAGAAAGGCCCGGCAGAGTGGGGACGGGACCCCGTGCCCGGCGGCTGCTAGTTCTGAATGCCACGCCTTCCTCTCGCTTCTCCAACTACGAGCCCACGTCTGCTGGGATGTGGACCCATTTGGGGCACTCCAGACACCATGTAACAAAATGCGCACTGTTAACGACCAGCCCAGGGAGGCTGGAGCTACCACGGTCTGGCCTTCTGGCGCTCCCCGCCTCTCGCACCAGACCAGGCTCTGGGGACGCCCGACACCACAGCCCAGGCCCCTCTCCTTTCTGAGCCGCCCGAGGAGGAAGCAGAGGCCCCTGCACTTGCCTGAGCTACGGGTGGTCCCTTGGCCGGGAACCACCCCAGGACTCTGCTATCAGCGCGCCTCCTCCATGCGCCGTGGAAGGCTCGTGCACACACACAGCCTGCTCACCGGGCCGGAGACGTCAGCCGCCAGGGGCGCCCGGGCCCTGGGAGCACGTCTGCACACTGAGCGGGGGCTGGGGCGCGAGGAGGGAAGCCCGGGACCGAAGCGCCGAGCCAGGCCCAGCCGGGCTGCGTTCCCCTGAATGGAACACGCGCTCCCCCCCGACAAAGGCACATTGGAAACCGGCCATGGCCACGGAGGGGCGACCCTGACCCCTGGCCACGTGCGGGACACCGGGAACCACAGAGCAGACAGCACACGGGAGTCACTGCGGCCCCTTCTCGCGGTGCAGAAATGTGCAGAGTGGCCCAGGCCACACACCAATACTGATGCCCTCGCGGTGACAACCGTGTGGAAAGCGAGTGCTGGACAGCTGGCCCCGCCTGTGCTGACCCAACCACAGCCCAGCCTCCGTCGCCTGATCCCATGCAGCCACCCGCCAGGGACCGGGCAGGGGGCGGGGCCAGCGGCCGACCACAGCGTCCTGGGAAACAGTTGTTCCCTGGGCACTTTCATTCTCGCTGTAACAAATACCTAGAAACAGGCTTTACATAGGACGTCAGAAAATAATGTTTTAAAATAACCCATTTTCACACCACGATCTCTGGCCCCTCTGCCTCTGGTAGGTTCTTCCAAGAAAAGTGGGTAATTTAGAATACTAAAAGCAAAGAAGTTCAAAATAACAGAAATAACAAAACACCAACACCCACGGAGAGACTTCACCCAAAACTAGTCACAGACGCGCTAAAAAGAAGCAGCAGAAGGTTCTATGGCCCGGCTCCCCATCCCTCCAGCCCGCCCAGTGCCTGACCTGGGGTGGCCCCCGGCACAGACACGCCTTGGGGAAGAGGCCACGCTGGAGGCAGGGAGGTGGTGAAAGGCACTGTTAACCACCCCGTGTTCCAAAGTCACCCTCGGCGGCAGAGGCGCCGGTCGGGTCCCCGCAGTCTGTGACGTGTGGCCTTCACGCGGGCATGAGGAGCGTGTGGGGGGCAGACTGCGTGTGCCGCCACCTCGCCACACGGCCACCGGTTCCTGGTCCATCCCCGCGTGCTCCTCCCGTGAGATCCACAAAACCTGTCCCGTCGTCCCCCAGCGCCACTCAAGTGTCCTGGGGCCGACCCGGCCCAAGAGGCCTGCCCACAGCACAGGGTCTGACGTGGACACGGCGGGACCAACGTGTGGAGCAGGTCGTCCGAGCGCCGCTCACGCGCCCAAGGTCCACAGGCATCAATTACTGCTTTAAAGTCAAACCACTCACTTGTCAGCTGAGGAACTGAGCCCAACGTGCGTGTCACGGAGCGCCCAACGCCAAGCGGCCGCCGGCGAGGTGCTCGGCTCTGGGTCTGACTTCAAACCAAGTCCCGCGAGCCGACCCCTGCATCCAGGCTGCTCTGAATGCGGCAGCAGCTGCTCGCATCCCGGGAAATGAGAATGGACATGTCGGTCCCACTTTCAGTCTTTATTGGCCACAGCGGGTCTTCATCGCCCCAGCACAAAGCTTAGGAAACGTCAGCGCTCATGAAAACAAGGTTGAAAAAATACTGTTTTTTTTTACACTGAACATGAAAACAGGGCCGCGCTTCCCAAACCCTGAACAGACGATGAACCTGCTTCCTGCCATGGTGCTCGGGCGACCGCTGCGTCCACACGGGCCACCCCTCGTGTTCCACATGCTCGCAGGCCTGCACCAACCCCCCCGGCGCCCAGGGGCGCACTACCCACACACCGTGCGCGAATCCCAGGACGGCCAGACACCGACGCTGCCTCCCCCGGGGCACTGAGGCTGCCATGCTCCCTGAGCGCCCCCAGAACGGGTCTTCAGGGCGTCTGTGCCTGGCTCTCGGGCTGGCACCCAGTGGGCTCATGGCTGGTTACACGTAAAACCCAATGCCCCGTGGCTGGTCAGGAGAGGGACGTCTGGGCACCCACGGCTCCGCTGCCCCTTTCGCTGCTTCTCAGGCTGGTCTGTCATTGGCTTCGGGACAAGTGGAGTTGAGCTGATTTAAGCAGCGAGCACCCGACGCCTTTAAACACTCAGGTGTGACCAGCACGTCTAGCGGAAACAAAGCAAGGAGATGTGTGGCGCGGGCCGCTCCCCCTGTGAATGGAAGAAGGGACGGGCGCCCGGGCAGGACCAGGGCCAGCAGAGGGAGCCCGAGTCCCGGTCGCTCCCACCTCGCTCGCCGCGCACGGGGCTACGCTTCCCGGCACTTCGGAGCCTGAGGCGGGTTTTGGTGCAGACGCCTGATTTCAGGGACTTCAGCCTGACGCGTTCGAACAAGCACTTGCTGTTGCTCTGACAACCGAGCATCAACCACCTTCTCTACCACGCGGCCTCCCGCGTGACCCCAGGCCAGTGCGGCCACCGTCCCCATCTCCCGACGGACAGGCGCCCCGCCCCACCACCTCACGGCCACCTGCCCCGGCACAGGGCGCGCAGCACTTACGGGACAGGGAGTGGGCGCCTTTGGGCAGGTACTCCAGCAGCAGGGAGCTGTCGTCTCCCAGCACGTCTGCCTTGAGGGACAGCAGGCTGTTCTTACTCATGAGCGCCGCCCGCAGGTTGGCCACCGCGGTGGCCTGGTGCAGCACCTCGTCCTTCTCGGGGGTGAGGGGCGGGCCCAGGAAGCTGGCCTCTCCTCCCAGGAGACCCTCGTCCACGTGGCCGTAGAGCTCAGCCCTGTCCCCGCGGCTGTCGGAGCTGCTGGCTTCGGCGAGGGTCAGGTCGGCGCCTGGGGGAGCAAACACACAGAGGTCACCTGAGAGTCTCCACGGGAAACGGGCACGTTCGGGAGAAGCCAGGGTGTGGCTTCCAGGCGCCCGGCTGCTTCTGCGAACTCCAGCCCCGTCGTGCGGGCGGAGGCCCCTCACCTGCCTCAGGCAGGGGCTCCACTCAGCACAGTGGGGGACCCCCCCAGGACAGAGGCTGTCACGTTCCTGCAACATTTTCATCTCTCCGAGAAGAGGCGACACGGAAAAGGGATCAAAGACCCAGCGTACGAGCTAAAAGTACAGGCACGGTCTCAGCCTTGGCGACGGGCCCCGGGACTGGACAGCGACAGCCCGCAACCAAACAGGTAAACTGGGCTTTGGCAAAACCAGAACCTTCGAGGTCTCAGAGGAGGCTAGCGAGACGCGAGAAGACAGGGCGCCTGGCTGGCTCTGCTGGAGGAGCGGGTGATGCTCGACCTCAGGGTCCTGAGTCTGAGCCCCTTGGCGGGCACGGAGTCCACTTAAAATTTTTAAAACGGGGGGAGGGGGCACCTGGAGAGCTCAGTCAGTTACGTGTCTGATTCTTGATTTCGGCCCAGGTCATCTTCTCGAGGCTCACGAGTTTGAGCCCCGCGTCGGGCTCTGCAAGGACAACACGGAGTCTGCGTGAGACTCTGTCTCCTTCCTTCTCTCTGTCCTCACCCCCCGCTCTCTCTCTCACAATAAATAAATAAATTTTTAAAAAATTTTTTTAAAAAGGAAAGGAAGAAAGGCGACAAGCCGTGAGAATATTTGCAGACCATGGATCCGACTCGAAGACCTGATCAGAATAGTTCCAGATGCTTCCAACGCAACCTAATTCCAAAGTGGGCAAAGGACCTGAGCGGATATCCATCCAAAGAAGACCCAAAAGTGACCAGCAAGCAGCATCTGACACCCCCAGTCCTCAGGGAGATGCACCCAGAAGCCACACCGCGGGGCGGCTGCACCCCAAGCACTGGACGGTAAAAAGAGCTGAGGACGAGAGGAACCCGGAACACCCTCCGCCACGACCGTCCGATGGCCCGGCCGCGCGAGGGAGGGCCTGACGCGCCCCTGGAGGGCCAGCGCCCAGGGCAGTGGGGCGCGTCCACAGGGCGGCGTGCATGCACACTCACAGAGACACTGGTCATAAGTCAGACAAAACAGCCCACGTGCTTAGCAGCGGCTGGCACACATCACGGCAGACTATGCCCAGCCACGAAAAGGCACAACACACACCGCCCCGTGCACGGACCCGGGAAGCCAAGGCAATGCGTGCGCAGGCCGGTGACCCTTCTACGCCGCAGTGAGTTCCCCCAGGAGCTTCGAGGATGGATGTCCAAGCAGCCCTCTGCACCCCTCACGCAGCCCACCCTGCGGATCGCAGGCCAGGCACGGACACCCCCGCCCCCCGCCTAAGGCTTGTCTGTGCAGGGAGGTTGTGGAGCGGAGACGGAGGCTGCCTGTCCCGATGACAGCCAAGGACTCAGGCGTGGGCACCAGGCGTCCGGTCTCAGTCTGAAAAATGGACTGAGCTCCCAGAATTCACTGGTAAGTTAGTGACGTAGGGATTCCTGTATCTGGAACCTCCGCACGGTCGTGTGCATGCACAAACGTGCTGGCTCACACAGGCTCTCACACACGCTCACTTACGTGCGCATACTCACACGCACACGGCCGCTCACATGCTCACTCACATGCACGGCTCACTCACACACACGGATGCTCACACACACTTGCTCACATGCACATGTTCACTCACATGCTTGCTCACACACAGAGGCTTACACACACACTCACATACATTGCTCATATGCTCACTCAGGCTCGCTCACACACGCTCGCGCACACGCACGCACTCACGTATGCGCGCTCGCTCGCATGCACGCGGATGCTCACGCGCACGTGTGTGTGCACACGCTTACTCACACACGTGTGCACACAAGCTGTGCCTCCTCTGGACACGGGGTCGACGTGGCAGTGGCCCGCCTGCAGACACACCGCACGCGCGCGGCCGCAAGAGGTGACCACACGCCAACCGCATGAGCGGCAGGAAGGCACGCGGGGCGACTTCCTGATGCAGACCTCTTCTATTTTTCTAATGTGTATATATTTTTGAGACAGAGCGTGTGTGGGGGAGGGGCAGGGAGCGAGGGGAACACAACCCGAAGGCTCCCAGCCGTCAGCACAGAGCTGCATGCGGGGCTCGAACTCACGAACTGTAAGGTCATGACCTGAGCCGAACTCGGATGCTTCCCCAACTGAGCCACCTGGGTGCCCCACTGACCTCTTTTTAATAAATGGAGAAAACAGGATTAAAAATATCAACATTTAATTGTAAAGGGCTACATGTTAAATGTAAAGGTTTTTTTCTACAGGGGAATCCAGTGGGTTTTTTTTTCTCTTCTATAAATGATACACCCTAACACTTGAAAATTTAGCTTACAATCTTCAACTGAAAAGCAAAAAAGATAATGAAAATAAGCAGGATGTTTAAATGATCACACTCGATCAGGCAGTGGTATGGGCCAATTCGGGGCTCGAAGGGTGGGTTCCAGGCACGTGAGGCCCAGAGCCTGGGGGATGGGGCTGCCAGGCAGGGCGGAAGGCTGGGGTTGGGGGGCGCTGACCTCACAGCCAGGGTGTCCTGGGGGGCCCGGCCCGGTCCAGAGCCAGGACCCAGTTTCTAACGTTTCCCCAAATCTCCACTCTTTACAATTCCTAAAGGTGCTCACCAGGGGCACTTGAGAATGTTGGCATAGATGTCACAGCCCTGCCCTGCTCGGCCTGACGTCTCGTCCACCGAACAGGCTCCCGTGTGTCAGAGAGCCCGCCCAGCCGGGTGGTCACAGCCCAAATCACACCTAAATGGGTACAGTCCAGTTCAACAAAGATTAAGCGTGTATTTCACCTAACATTTATCTCCTCACTTGCTCAGCAAGGGAATTCAGTGGGTAAAAGACAAGCTTTTGGCAAAAAGTACCGGAACGAGACCCCTATGTACGAAAAATAATGTGAACCACAGACCTGAGTGTCACACCGAAATCTGTTAAACTTCCAGGAAAAGCACACGGGGCTCGGCAACGACTTCTGTGATGTAAAAGCCATAAAAGAAAAATGTTCACAATTTGGGCTTCATCAAAAACGTGAAATGTATCCTCCTCCAAAAACAATGTTAGGTGAAAACACGAAGCAAAGGCAGGGCATGTCTGCGCAGCACACACCTGGTGAGGGCCTCGTACCCAGAACACACGCTCGACGGCAAGCAGAACGCCTTCAAGGCTCCAACAGACACTCGGGCAAAGCAGAGCGCCGGCGGCGGGTAAGCGGGCCAGGCTCGGCTCCACACGGCCAGCGTTTCAAACCCGATGGCGCGAACCGGCCTGGAGGGACCCTGACGAGGAAAGCCACACAAGTGACTGCTACACGGGGAGAGAAGAGCGACCACGTGGCCCATCAGGGAGCTGCAAATGGAAGGGAGGAGACACCACACCCCACGGAGCGTACAAAGTGGCCGGGGAACAAGAGCAAGTGCTGAGATGACGTGGAGCAGGGGAGCTTCACGCAAAGCCAGCAAGGGCCCGGGGGTTCGCCCAGCCGTCAATGCGCAGGGCCCTCCCACCCTCGGAGCTCGCACGTAGCACCGGAGGCCGCCCGGGTTAGCCCACGCCCACACCAGGAGCGGCGAGGCAGCGGAAGAGCAGGACACACGTTCTAATTCTGGAAATACAAGGTGACTTCCTGACACGTGGCAGCACCACACACCCCACAAGCAAGCTGGAATCCCAGACGCGCAGGCGGGTGAGCGGCTGCCAGACATCGGGAGGGCAGCACCCAGGGGTCCTTGGTGGCGGATGTGGGTCCTGATCGTGTCTGGATGGGGTGAGTGGAAAGGGCAGGAGGGGACATTTCAGGCAATGGAAGTGTTCTCCATCCAGGTGGCAGAGGTGTATGCATTTGTCAAAACTCATCAAACTCATCTAGGTGCTTGAGATTAAAAAGACAACACACAGGGCGGGGGGGGGGGTGGGGGGGACGGGGCTTAGTTGGTTAAGCCCTCGGCTCTTGGTTTCGGCTCAGGTCATGATCTCCCAGTTTGTGAGTCGAGCCCCACGTCGGGCTCTGTGTGGACAGTACAGAGCCTGCTTGGGATTCTCTCTCCCTCCCTCTCTCTCTGCCCCTCCCCTGCTCATGCATACACTCTCTCTCTCTCTCTCTCAAAATAAATAATCTTAAAAAAAAGAAAAAAGACAACCCGCCCAGCTGTGGAGGACGTGGAGCCACCAAAATTCCCCACCTTGGGAGGGCAGCTGGGGTGTACAGACACAGGAAAAAGCCTGCAGGTTTTTATAAAACTAAAGCCACCCTGTCTCTGAGACCCAGCCACCGCCCTCCAAGGTATTTGCTCAAGAGAAATGAAAACATGCATCCACAAAATGGGTTTCCCAAAAACGTTCGCAGAAGTCTTGCTCATAATAGCAAAAACTGGCTACTGCCCAGGTACCAGGTGAGAAGCGGTGGGACACGAACCACGGACACATGATGTGAGGAGGGAGCACACACCCCGTGACGCGGCTCGTGGGACGTGAGCTGCCCCACAGGGCGCGCACCGCGTGGCTTCTCCCAGAAGCAGCGCTGGACGCGCTAAGTGGACTCACGGCAGGGAAGTCAGGTCAGGGGCGCGGGGCTGGGGCAGCGCTGGACGGCCGGAGGCGGAGGGGACGTTCTCCTCCGTGGTGGGGTCTAGGTGCACGTGTTTACCTGGACCGGTCAAGGGGTGCGGTGGGCCCGGCGCGAGCAGGGCGTGGAAGTGTGTGCACAGACCAAACGCTAATGAAAAACCTGCCGCGGTGTTTGGAGTGAAGTACACTGACCTGCCAGGTAGTTTGAAAGTACTGGAAAATGAGATGGGTTTTTGGGTGATTCAATGGATAAACATATAATAAACCAAATGTAGCAAAACGTGAAGTGAAGAATCTAGGCAGTAGACAGGCTTGTTTCCTTTTCTGTTAACTTTTCTCTAGGTGTAACTATTTCCCCAATAAAATGTTAAAAAAAGAAACAAGAACTTATCCAGTCCATCACTTCTGGGCAGTTTACTGCATGCATATTATGCCTCAAGGAATAGAAAAAAAGAATGGCAATTTTCACTCAAAAAAACTTCCTATTTAACGTATGCCCCATGGGGTAGGCTGATCACAGTCCTTAGACAGTCAGGTCCCGACCTCCAGGGCCTGTGACCTCACATGGCAAAGGGGATGCAGGTAGGGACCCTGAGCTGGAAGATCACCGCCGATTACCCGGGTGGGTCTGTGTCAACACCAGGGTCCTAAATGGAAGAGAGCAGCGGGGGCTGGGGGGGCCGGACTCCAGGTCGCCGCTGGAGCAGGCCAGGAAGCACGCTCCCCTGGAGCCTCTAGAAGGAACGCAGAGCCCTGCCTCCCCACTCCCGACTTCTGAGAGCGGGAAGACACTAAGTCTGCGCTGCAGGCCACTGGGCACGTGGTACCTTCTCGCGGCAGCTGTAGGAAGCTCACGCGCCCCAGGAGCACCTGCACTACACGCCGGACGGAGCACACGGGGTGTGCAGCACGGACTGTCACGGCTCAAGCCAGAGGCGCCAGAGCTGTACACACTGACACCAGGAGTCGACGGTGTGCGCTCACATGGCGGAGCCCACACGCGTGGGGAGGCGCAGTGTGGCTTCATCCCACAGCAGGCAGCTCGGGGAGGCCAGACGGCAGGCGGTGACCTCAGGGAGAGGCGTCCCCAGGGCGAGCGTGAGGGGCTTCCGGGGGGCAGCTCAGTCATGTCAGCCAGCTCGGCACTCAGGGCTTTGCCCTGTTCTGGTGTGTAGCTTCTATCTCAGCTTTTTTATAACTTTGAAAAAAGCAGTGGCATAAAAATTTTCAAATGAACACTTTAAAATAACACTGCTCCTCTTAAAAATCTCCACTTAGGGGCGCCTGGGTGGCTTAGTCGGTTAAGCGTCCGACTTTCGCTTAGGTCATGATCTCGCGGTTCGTGGGTTCGAGCCCCGCGTCGGGCTCTGTGCTCACTGCCAGCTCAGAGCCTGGAGCCTGTTTCAGTCTGTGACTCCCTCTCTCTCTGACCCTCCCCTGCTCACGCTGTCTCTCTCTCTCTCTCCTAGAAATAAATAAAAATATTTTTAAAAAAAATCTCCCTTTAAATGGAAGTTCACAAGCAGTGCATTTACATCCTACCCTGTGGATCTCAGCCAAGCCCCTCCTCCTCGCTGGGAGGCGACGCCTGGGGGTGGGGGCTGCGCCACACAGTCGGGCCGCCCAGGTCTGGTCCCCACCCCAAGACGGAGACCCTTCACTCACTCTGGGGGCATCACTGTCACGGTCCACAACACCGAAAGAAAATAAGTACTTGGTGAAAGAAAACAAAAACCCTCAAGTTCAAATTGAGACCCAGTGAGGTGGCTGCACGTCTGCGAACCAACCACAGAGCGGAGGAGGCTGGCTTCAGACACGGCGGTGACGCGGGCCGGGAACTCGAGCTCCGTGAAGCTGTCGGCGCGGCCCCTGCACTTGGCGCCGGACGGGCTCCTTTCTGCACAACCCTAGAGCGCGACCAGGTGCTCACACGCCCGCAAAAACACATCCCACAGGCTGGCATCACCAACTCCTCACACCAACTCAGGCACATCCCACTGAGACTCCCCCACTTCGGGGATCCCGAGTGCAAGCCTGTGCTGGGCTCCCTGTGTCGCCCAAGCCTGGAGTGCTGCCTGGCTCCCGGGGCTTCCAGAAAGCACCTCCTCCTCCGGCTCCGGCCTGGCACAGCCTCACGACGTGGCCAGCCCAGGACACACCGCAGCTCGTCCACAAAGCGGCCCCAGGAGGGACGTCCTCTCAGCCCCACCGGGCGCCCGAGGGGACAAGGCACTCAGCAGCGCCCAGCCGGGGGCGGCGGAGCAGGGCGCCCGTGACAGCCGAGGGCCCACCCTTCACTAACCCGATGCTCTAGAAAATCCAGGCGCAAACGGAGCGCCTGCCTGTGAGCTATGCCAGCGGCTCAGCAAAGCCGAGCTCGTAAGGGTCTTGAATCAGGACAGCGATTCAAAAGGATGGCCCTGAGCATGGATGAGCCAAAGGTCACAGGGCATGAGCCCCAAGCACACGGCCCCCTTCCAAGCAGACCCCGCCTCGCAGGCGGCCGGCTCGTGCTCCCATTCAGCCGGCCCTGGGTCGCCAGCGTTTCCCACCCGCCACCTCCTGGCGCGGCTGCCGGGCTCCGCGCTCTCACCCAAACCCCAACCACGAGGGCGCCGCTTGCCACCGGCCAGACAGCAAAGGGCCAACCAGAACCGGCTCCACACGGCTCAGCTCGGATCAGAAGGGGAAACGGGGCGGCGGCTACGGTGGCGCTCCACCTCTTGAGGGAGGGGTGAAGGGTAGGGGGGCGACAGTTGGTCTCGGGAACAGGCCCATCCGCCCGGGTGCTGGGGGGCAGGTCCAGTCCCAGCCCCGAAGATCTGCGCTGCCGCTCCTCATCCGGGCTCTTTTACCCAAAAATCAGAATACCACGCTGCGCTGGACCGTTGGCAGCGGAAAGGCGCCCTGTCGCGGAAGTGGACCGAGTGACGGGAGAACCAGGTGCCGGGCGCTCGCTTCAGCCTTCACGCCCGCGGTCAGGGCACCCGCCACGCGGGGTAACCCACACAAACTCGCATGGTTCACAGCTTCTCGGACAAGTCCTTCCGCGCCCTCACGTGCTTCAGGACGGGCAGGGGGGGTCTCCCCCCCACCCCACGCAGAGCCGGCTTGGTGGCTCCCACTTGAGCCCCCGCAACAACTGTGGACCTGAGGGACCGGAGTTCCTGCCCCCTCCCTGCACAGGAGAGGCTGCAAGGGTGCGAGTGGCCGGCGGGGAGCCCACCTTCACCCGCCCGAACTGTGTCAAGCTCCAACTTCACAAAGGTTCAGGTTCAAACATTTCCTCTACAAAATAGACCCATTTTATTCCAGCTCCAGAACTCTCTTTTTTGGCAAAACCTTTCAGAGCGTATGTGGGACATTAGGACAAGCCCCTGGGCTTTGGAACCAGCAGCTACGGACCCGCCTCCTGGGGGTCTGGGATCGCATGCGAGGTGGGGAGGCCAGGGCCCGAGGAGCACGCGGCCGAGGACGTGCAACCTCCCTCGCGCGTGTACGCCACTTCCCACGAGCTGCCGTGCAAACGACCGTAACTCACGAGTGAATTCCAATGACACCTTCTTGAAGGCCGCTGGGTTAGAATGCTCTTGACCTTTTGCTCAGAACAATCCCTCTTAAATGTTAACAGGCCTCGGAATCACCACCAGCCAAAGTGGGGACACAGGCCAGGCTGCAGAACTGGGTACCTGAGCACCTACACTGAGTGATCGGCAAAAACCTGACACATTCTTCTGGAACAGCCTTCTCTCCTGCAAATAGGAGAATTTAGAAGTATTCTTCACTAAGAGGTAATAAATCTTTAGTGAAAACAAACTGGCCCGCACTGGGGATCACAATTTGAGCTTCGGAACCCAGCCCCAGGGCCAGGGGAGAGGAGTAAACCACCAGAGGGCAGAAACCATCCTACACGAGCCCCAACCCCACGTCCTTGCTGCAGCAACTCCGAATGATCTAACAGAAGCCGTTCTCAGTTGCCTTGGAAACCCAAGGGATTTAAGACATTAACAAAACTCCTCGGTCGAAATCACTTGTTGGATTCTAAAAACACCTTCTGCTTGACTACTGCACTCAAAACCTCAAACCTCCAGGCCTGAGCAGCGCACACTCCTGACTGTGCAGAGGGGCCTCAAGGCCTCCGGTGTCACGGCCTGCTGGGCGGCTCACGACCCCCAGCACTGGACTCACCAGGACAGGACTGCGGCCCTGACCCCCCCGAAGACAAAGTGCCTGTCCTCGGGTCATGCACCCTGACAGCTTCTCAGATTTGAGTCAGAGCTGGTGGGAGACGAAGCCTGGCGCACACGGGGTGCTCCCTCCTACGGACAGCTGGCAGGGAGAGGGCTTTTCCAGCAGCTCAGAAACGTAACCACCTTCTTTGGCGAATCTCCAGCTATTCTGGGGTGCTGCCACGTCTGGACACACTCTGGATGTCACCAAACTAGGGGTGGGTGGCTACTGGCATCTGGCGGGCGAGGCCACGGATGCTGCTGCCCTAGGGTGCCCGGGACGCCCCCACGGCAGTGAGTCATCCAGCCCGAGGTCGAAAGGCCGTGGTTCACCCAGCCCGTAGTGAGCATTCAGGGGTGTGGCCCTGTGCTTCAGGCTGGGAACACACAGCGACAGAGAATGACAGCGACAGTGCGTCTTGGGGAGGTTCTGTTTAATGGGCACAGAGTTTCAGTTTGGGATGAAGATAAATGGTAATGATGACTGCGTGACAATGTGAATATATTTATCCCAACAAATTATACACTCAGAAACAGGACAGTAGAGGTCACGGCATATGTGTCTCAGTACAACGACAGAAGCCAAAGCACACAGGCTGAGAGCAGGAGCCAGGGATGTCCAGGGGCCCTGCCCGCCCTGCGCAGGGAGCTTCCTGCTTCCCCGCAAACAACTGTGACACTTCTCAGGGCTGTGACCCTTTTCTGCCTTCACCTCTGTCTGTTCTCACGTTCTCGGTGATTTCTGACCTTACTGGAGGGCCCTGCGCAAGACGAAAACTTGCTAAGAAGCCTCGCCTCCGTCCTGCTCTGGACCAACTCTGCTCCGGCGAGTGCTCTTCCTCACCCTCTGGACCCCGGGGCGCCTGGGGCTGGGCTGGGGGTGGAGGGAGCCTGCTCCCCCGTCTGCCTCCTTGAAGGGCTGGGGTAACGGCGCCCGGCCCCAGCAGGGTGCCCGGAGTGTCATCCACGAGTCTGGGAGACAGACACAAATCCGTCATCCAGAGTGTGAGGACCAGCTTCAGCAAAGCTGAGCTTAGAGCCACCTTGAACCTGACACGTGCTCACCTCCCCCCACCCCCCACCCCGCACAGCAAGAAAAAACACACGTATTAGTTTGAACCACTGGACCCACACTTGTTGGAAACAAGGAAACATCCGTCCTTGCGAGGAGGGGTTTGAACCAGAAGCCTTCACGCCGCCCCCAGGGGAAGTCAGGCTTTTCACCAGGGACACACCAGGTGTGCACGACCGCCTGTTCGACACTCACAACAACAACCAAAACCCAAGTACGCGGAACAGAAAATCCAGAGCTGAGGCCGGGGGACCGTGAGGGCCTGGGGTCGGGGGGTGGGGGGGGGCCTGTGCCACCTTCACATAGCCTTACCTAAAGCACTTTTGCACCTTTTAGTATTTTCATGTTTAGACCTTTTAAAATCAAGGTCTCCTAAGCAGTGTTTACGAAAGGCTCCCTGGAGAAGGGAAAGCAGATCCTTCAAACTGAGCCCACACCACGTGTCACCCACTCTTCCAGCCACGACCCCCCGGCGGTAGAGAAGCCCTACGTAAGGCGGCTTCCGCGCACCAGTGACGCCGGCACTGTGCCGGCCGGGCACCCGGAGTCACACTCCCTGCGCTCGCACAGTCTGCCGCCAAAGGAGGCTGGCCCGCGGGAGGCCCTGGCAGGAGGCTGGAGGAGGCGGCTTCACCCGCAGCACAAGCAGCCGTGAGGCCACGAACACCACGGCGTCTGGGCCCTGCCTGTGAGAACAAAGGGCTTACTTGAGTCGCGGCCGCCGAACGGCCACCCGGACGTCGGAAGGCAGGGGGTGGCCGGGGAGCCGGCCCGGCTGTCGCCCTCCGCCTGCTGTGTGATGTGCCGCACCGTCTCTTTGTTTTTCCGGTTCTTCCTGCGGCCTGTGGGCTGCCAGCCGTCCCCGGCAGCCTGCTCTGAGAAAGAGTTCTGCGTCACCGCGTCCCTGGAGGAAGGCAGCTCACTCCCTCCGTAATGAGACGGGGAGACCCGCTCTTCCTTGACGTGCAGAGACCCGTAGCCCACGTCCCCGGGCCACGGCGACTGCGAGGGCGCGTCGTCGGGGCCGTCAGCCCGGGGCTCCTGGTCCTCCTTCCCGTAGCTGCCGCCGCCTTCGTGGCCGCTCGCGATGGCCGAGTCTCCAGAAGAGTTGGCGGGACTCGTGCGCCGGGCCAGCCACGGGGAGATGCTCCTTCCCGCCATCACGGCCGAGATGAGCGCGTCCGTGCTGCTGCCGGGGGGGGCGCTGATCTCGAACTCGGAGAGCTCGTCCGAGGCGTCGGGCTTGATGCTGATGTCCAGCGCGGCCTTGATGAAGTCATGGCATGCCTGCACGATGTCCGTCATCTGCAGGAAGCTGGCGGCAGACATCACCTCGATGACGTTCCTGCTGGTGAGGGCCAGGTGGGCAGAGTACATGAAGTCGATGATGGCCTTGAAGCCCTGCGCCGTGACGATGTCCAGGTGCGTGACCGTGGCCTGGTCAGACGTCTTCTGCACTTGGCAGTACAGCGTCTTGAAGTAGCGGCTGCTGCCGAGCAGGACGTTCTTATGCGCCTTGAAGACCTTGCCCTCGACCACGACGCACACGTCGCACAGGACCCCGTGCTGCCGCTGCTCGTTGAGCTCCCGGAGCAGGTGCCGGTAGTGGGACGCGATCTCCATGTCTTCCCTGCGGTTGTTCATTTGGAAGCCTTGCTGCTGCTCCTCTACAGACTCTGTGGGGGCAAGAACAGGACAGTTACCCGGGCGGCCGACAGAGACGCCCGTGGGGGGCAGGGGGCAGGCGGAGCGCCGGGCCGCTGCGTGTGGGCGGAGGAGACAGCAGGGGCCTGTGCCTCCGGCCACGTCAGAGCGGCCACCGGGCGGGAGGTCTGGGTTCCGGGCTGACCACGGCCACAAGGGACACGGGGTTCCGATCAGAGCCCCACACCTGCCTCTTGGAACAAACACCACATGGTCCACAAAGAAGGCAAACGGCCATCAGCTGCTGAAGCGACAGTCTTCCCCAAATGCAGATCCGGGGGAGACTCCCCTCATCCCTGAGGACGTATCTTTAAAGACAAAGCAAAGGCTTCCTATACAAACAACACAAACTGCAGAGCAGAAAGGCCTGGAAGCAGACCTCACAGCTTCCAAAACTCTAGCTCAAACCAGCCCGAGAGAGGAGGCGTGCAGGGGCGGAGCACAAGGTACCCGCGGCTCCCGATGGAAGGCCCTCTGGTCCGCCCGCGTCCACCCCCCCCACCCTCAGCATGTCCGCCACGTTCTCGTCTCGGCTGCCGTGTCAGCTCCCCAGGATGGCCAGAACCCCGTGCCCCAGGCCAGGGGCTCAGAGAACCAGATTCTCACGCAGCTGGAGTCTCTCAGAGGCCAAGACCAGCTCCCTCGCAGGCTCCAGGGTCCAGGCCTCTCCCTGCTTCCGCTGGTGGCTGGCAGTCATGCTCACCCACCTATGCCCTGGAAGCCTAGGTCCCAGTGTCCCCTTCTTATGAGGACCGCAGTAATACTGGACACCCTACTTCAGAACAACCTCACCTTAACTAATTATATCCAAGTTAGCTCACAGTCCAAGGCACTGTGTGGACCCACTCACCCCATGACACTGCCTAAGAAAGACACGGTAGGTATAGGCTGACCTTCCCACTTCAATACTCCATTTCCCAGCTGGCTCGTCAAGCGGGAGCACCCACCAAAAATGCCAACATGTGTTTAATGGGAGAGAACTAAGCTGGTCAAATGTAGGGGCGCCCGCCTCTTTCCCGGGAGGCGTGGGTCCCCAGGACTCGGTCCACCTCCAACGCTTCTTTACTGACTCAAAGCTGTCACAACACACCCACCTTCCTTTGGTCATTACAATATGTGTGCAAACACCACCTGAAATCATCTTTGAAATGTCCTGTGAGATAAATAGGAAGGAAAACTTCCAAACTCATTCCATGAGGCCAGCATCACCCCAACACCCAAACCAGATAAAGACACTACAGAAAAAAAAGAACTACAGGTCAATGTCCCTGATGAACATAGGTGCAAAAATCCCCAACAAAATACTAGCAAACCAAATCCAGTAGTGCATTAAAAAATCCTGCACCACAATCAAGTGGGACTCACTCCCGGGCTGCAGCGGGACTCAACAGTCACAAATCAATCACTGTGATACATCACATCAATAAGAGAAAGGTTAAGAACCATATGATCATCCCAGCAGATGCGGAAGAAACATCTGACAAAGTGCAACATCCCTTCATGATAAAAACTCTCATCAAGCAGGTTTAGAGGAAACACGTCAACATAATAAAGGCTGGATATAAAAAACCCACAGCCAACATCATATGCCCTTGTTCCGCCAGAACAAGACAAGGGTGTCCACTCCCACCCATTATCCAACACAGCCCTGGAGGTACCAGCCTCAGCAATCACACAGCAAAAAGAAACAAAAGGCATCCAAATTGGTAAGGAAGAACTAAAATTTTCACTATTTACAGAGGACACGATACTACATATAGAAAACCCTAAAGAAACCACCAAAAAGCTACTAAAACCAACGAATTCGATAAGGTCACAGGATCCAAAGTCAATGTACAGAAAACCGTTACATTTCTATACCCCAATAATGAAGCAGCAGAAAGAGACATTTAAAAAGCAATCCTGGGGGCACCTGGGTGGCTCAGTCGGTCGAGTGTCCAACTCTTGACTTCGGCTCAGGTCATGATCTCATGGTTCCTGGGATTGAGCCCCACATCAGGCTCCGAGCTGACAGCATGGAGCCTGCTTGGGATTCTCTCTCACCCCCCCTCCCCTGCTCACATGTGCTCACGCTTGCTCTCTCTCAGAATAAATAAATAAACTTAAAAAAAACCCTCCTATTTACAACTGCACCAAAAAAATAAATAAATAAAATACCTAGGAATAAACGTAACCAAGGAGATGAAAGACCTGTACTCTAAAAACTACAAAACACTGATGAAAGAAACTGAAGAGGGTGCAAAGAGATGGAAAAACATTCCACGCTCATGGATTGGAGGAACATTGTTAAAATGTCTGTACTACCCACAGCAATCCACAGATTTAATGCAATCCCTATCAAAACGCCACCAACATTCTTCACAGACCTAGAACAAACAATCCTAAATTTGTATGGAACCAGAAAAAAACCTGAATAGACAAAGCAATCTTGAAAAAGAAAAGCAAAGCTAGAGGCATCACAATCCCAGACTTCAAGGTAAATTACAAAGTTGTAATCATCAAAGCAGTATGTACTGGCACAAAAATAGACACACAGATCAACAGAACAGAATAGAAAACCCAGAAATTAACCCACAACTATAGGGTCAACTAATCTTCAACAAAGGAAGAAAGAATATACAGTGGAAAAAAAGACAGTCACTTCAACAAATGGTGCTGGAAAAACTGGACAGCAACATGCAGAAGAATGAACCTGGACCACTTGCTTACACCAGACACGAAAATAAACCTAAAATGGATTAAAGACCGGGGCGCCTGGGTGGCTGTCAGTTAAGCGTCCGACTTTCACTTAGGTCATGATCTCGCGGTTCGTGGGTTCGAGCCCCGCATCGGGCTCTGTGCTGACTGCCAGCTCGGAGCCTGGAGCCTGTTTCAGTCTGTGACTCCCTCTCTCTCTGACCCTCCCCTGCTCACGCTGTCTCTCTCTCTCCCAGAAATATAACATTAAAAAAATAAAAAAATAAAAAAATAAAAAGCTTCTGCACAGTGAAGGAAACAACCAGCATAACTAAAAGACAACCTACTGAATGGGAGAAGATAGTATTTGCACATGACATACCTGATAAAGGATTAGTATCCACAACACATAAAGAGCTTATTCAACTCAACACCCAAAATGCAAATAGTCCAATTCAAAAATGGGCAGAGAACATGAACACACATTTCTCCAGAGAAGACATCCAGATGACCAACAGACACAGGGAAGATGGCCACTCATCAGGGAAATACAAGTCAAAACCATGATAGCACCTCACACCTGTCAGAATGGCACAAGAAACAGCAGGTGTTGGGGACGGTGCGGAGAAAAAGGAAGGTGGAAATGCAGACTGGTACAGCCAGTGGAAGACAGCGGAGACGTTCCTCGAAAGACTGAAGACAGAAACACCGAATGATTCAGGAGTCGCTCTACTGGGTATTTACGCAATGAACACAAAACCACTAATCTAAAAGGATACACACACCCGAGGTTTACGGCAGCATTATTTGCAACAGCTAAACGATGGAAAGAGCCCAAATGTCTGTCAGGTGGTGGATGGATAAGGAGAATGTGGTATTTATATATACAATGGAATATTACTCAGTCATAAAAATAATGAAACCTTGCCATCTGCAACGCACAGATGCAGCTGGAAAGTATAATGCTAGTGAAATAAGTCGGAGAAAGTCAAATACCATATGATTTCACTCATGTGTGTAATTTAAGAAACAAACTAATGACACAAAGGAGAAAAAAAGACAAGCCAAGAACCAGACTTAACTCTAGAGAAGTGATGGTCACCAGAGGGGAGGGGGGAGGGGGGACGGTCACCAGGGGCGGGGGGAGGGGGAAACAGGTGTGGGGGGAGGAGGGCACCTGACACCATGAACTCAGGGTGCCGCATGGAGCTGTCGGATCACGGTATTCTGCACTGGAAGCTAGTATCACACTGAGTCTTAACTGCACTGGAATTCAATTTTTTAACAGTTAAAAATCGAATCCACTAAGAGAGTGGATCTAAAATTCTCATCACAAATACATGCGGTCCCTGTGCCTGCTGAGGGGTGTTCACCAGGGATAAACTGATCACAGCAGGGAAATACACAATCGCACCACACGGGAACGACACAGTACACAGTAGTGTACGACACAGCAAAGCACAGTAGGTCTGAGTCAAAAAGACAAATATCAAAAACGTTTCAAGAAAATGTCATGTTGTTGGAACTACAAACGGCAACATGTACTGAAACCAAAGGACGGGCTGGCACAGAACACCACCTGTTCCGGCCATTTTCTAGTAGTGAGTCCAGACGTGCGCACCCCGTCAAGAGCACACACGGACCAGAGCGCTGGCTCCGCCGGTCCTGGCTGTGCGGCCTTGGGAAGTTGTTTAACCTCTCTGTGCTTCGAATCCTTCATCTGTGAAATGAAAACAACAACCATACTCGCTGTTTGGTTATTATGAGGGTCAGTGAGTTACTATCTACAAACTCTTGCAGCAACGCCTGCACCACGAAGTGCCACGCTGGCTGCCACTGCTCTCGTTGCTAGAGAAAGTTATGGGACGTGCAGCGACGCACACAAAATTTACGAGGCGGGATGCATCTGAGGAAGGAAGGGAAAGGAGCGGGAGGGGAATGTAACACAGGGGTTCCAATTTTATTTTCTAAAAACAAGAGTAAAGGTCTATAGCTTTGCTAGTTTTGACTCACAGGCTCATGACCATATGTTCTAACTTATTCGGCGTACTTTTTAAAATCTGCATTTTTAATTTTGCCTGCTTCCTTAGAAGTATGTAGATAACCTTTAACATTGACCTGAAAACCACTGTTTAGCCATCACTGTCATGGAAATGTTAAAATTGACAGTCTAAATTTTAGCCTGCTTTATGTTTTAGTGGCAATAAGATTAATTAAAATCAGTAAGATAAAATGCGCTGCTTCACGTTCACTGGCCAGAAAGGCAGGCAGACAAAGCACAAGGCTCTTCCCTCATCTCCCTCAGACGGCTGCATGCTGGGGACCCCCGACACCTGGGCCCTCTCCTCGGCCGGCCGCGTACAGCTTGGGGCAGCGCCAGGGGCCAGAGACCTGCCCCACCAGGCGCGGCGCTGGGGCCAGAAGTGAACACGCTGCTCGCGCCCACCAGGGGCCTATGGTCCCAGTGGCCGACCCTGTCCCCAGTGAGGACCAGCCACCAGAAAGGAGAAACATGAAGAAACATGGTGACAGACAACGCCACGGGCTCTCTGCCTGGAGCGCCTCAGAGCCACCTGAGGGTGGGCCCTAAGCCAGGGTGCTGCCCCCACCCAGACTGTCCGAGGTGGGATGGGAGAAGGCTACGGGGACATTCCACCCAGGTGACTTCACCCCTCGCGCCCGGCTTTACAGACACAGGTTACTCAGACGCGGACGGACGGAAGGTCCGAGATGTGCTTTAAGTCAAGGAAAATCGTCACATAAACAAAAGGCGTCAGTTTGACACCTGAAGTCCACATAAGTGGTGCCCGGTGCCCATGACGGGAACACCAACAGCTTCAGGTGCCCAGTGCCAATCGGGAAACTGCCTGCTTCACCCCTGCTTTCCTGTGTGAACAGTAAGTCTCTTTACTCACCAGCAAAACAGACCCAGTAAGAATCAGGAAGAGCAACCGAAGGAACAGAAAACTCCACTTCACAGAGGCAACGACCACCACACAGGGTCTGTGTTGCTAAAATAATTTCAGCTTGGGGCGCCCGGTGGCTCAGTCGGGTAAACGTCCGACTTCGGCTCAGGTCATGATCTCACGGTTCGTGGGTTCGAGCCCCGCGTCGGGCTCTGTGCTGACAGCTAGCTCAGAGCCTGGAGCTGCTTCAGATTCTGTGTCTCCCTCTCTCTCTGACCCTCCCCTGCTCATGCTGTCTCTCTCTCTCTCAGAAATAAATAAAACACTTAAAAATAACAGTAATAATAATAACTTCAACTTGTATGAAAATTGTGGAATCAATTATTATTCAGTCAGGGCAGCTTAAATATCAGCTGTGTACTTCAGAGGCAGTGTGACGCGGTAGGAAAACCGGGCAATTTTCATCAGGGAAAAACGAACAGTAAAAAGAAGTGGAATCTAAAACAGGTGAACGAGCTATGAAATGAAATGAAATATTACAGGTACATGAAATATTATGACAATATTAAGAGTACCTGGGATCTAACCAGGCCCGGAGAAGCTTCAGGAGAATAGCTGAATGCTTGTTACGCAATTGATAACCTCTAGGCATCGGTGAGATGCCCGTGGGGGTCCCACCCACCAGACCACAGCAGGAGAGTGTCCGTCCCCTGCTCAACTGCTGCAGCCCTAAGAGCGGAGGCATCCTGGGCAGCACGGCCAGTCATGTCGCGTGGGACCGGACAGGACGCAGCCTCAAGACGAGAGCATGTGCCCACATGGCTTCCCTTTGAGGGCAGGGATGGTGGCGCACCTGCCTGCCCAGGCCAAGTACTCCACCTAATGGAGACACGCCTGGCCACAGACGCACACCTGGCCACAGACGCACACCTGCTCACAGGACACAATCCTGTTCACAGGACGCACACCTGGCCACAGACGCACACCTGTTCACAGGACGCACACCTGGACACAGACGCACACCTGTTCACGGGACGCACACCTGGCCACAGACGCACACCTGGCCACAGACACACACCTGGCCACAGACGCACACCTGCTCACAGGACACAATCCTGTTCACAGGACACACACCTGGCCACAGACGCACACCTGTTCACAGGACACAATCCTGTTCACAGGACGCACACCTGGCCACAGACGCACACCTGCTCACAGGACACAATCCTGTTCACAGGACGCACACCTGGCCACAGACACACCTGTTCACAGGACGCACACCTGGACACAGACGCACACCTGTTCACGGGACGCACACCTGGCCACAGACGCACACCTGGCCACAGACACACACCTGGCCACAGACGCACACCTGCTCACAGGACACAATCCTGTTCACAGGACGCACACCTGGCCACACGCACACCTGGACGCACACCTGGCCACAGATGCACACCTGGCCACAGACACACACCTGTTCACAGGACGGACACCTGGCCACAGACGCACACCTGTTCACAGGACGTACACCTGGACACAGACGCACACCTGTTCACAGGACAATCCTGTTCACAGGACACACACCTGGACACAGACGCACACCTGTTCACAGGACGCACACCTGGACACAGATGCACACCTGTTCACAGGACACAATCCTGTTCACAGGACACACACCTGGCCACAGACGCACACCTGGCCACAGGACGCACACCTGGCCACAGACGCACACCTGGTCACAGGACGCACACCTGGCCACGGACGCACACCTGTTCACAGGACGCACACCTGGCCACGGACGCACACCTGTTCACAGGACGCACACCTGGCCACGGACACAATCCTGTTCACAGGACACACACCTGGCCACAGACGCGCACCTGTTCACAGGACACACACCTGGCCACAGACGCACACCTTTTCACAGGACGCACACCTGGCCACAGACGCACACCTGGCCACAGGACGCACACCTGGCCACAGACGCACACCTGGCCACAGGACGCACACCTGGCCACAGACGCACACCTGGCCACAGACGCACACCTGTTCACAGGATGCACACCTGGCCACAGATGCACACCTGGCCACAGATGCACACCTGTTCACAGGACGTACACCTGGCCACAGATGCACACCTGTTCACAGGATGCACACCTGGCCACAGACGCACATCTGGCCACAGATGCACACCTGTAGACAGGTAACCTGACCATCACCCCTGAATCACCTACGCAGCCGCATGGAGCACACGGCGCACTCACGAAGTTGGGGGTCCACGTGGGGCACCGCGTGAGGAAGGGGCCTGCCGTCGGTGAGGAAACATGGATGCCGTCTCATTGTGAGGTTGGAGTGTGAGGCTGGGGGAGACCACAGGACTAGCACCCGAGATGGCACAAAGGTGCCACAGGTAACCCCCAAAGTTACACCCTCCC
This sequence comes from Proteles cristata cristata, assembly GCA_017311185.1. Taxonomy (NCBI): domain Eukaryota; kingdom Metazoa; phylum Chordata; class Mammalia; order Carnivora; family Hyaenidae; genus Proteles; species Proteles cristata. Next base: position 53,884 of record JAESUZ010003012.1, read on the forward strand.
CTGCCGCTTTCTCCAAACTTCCATTCTGATCTCCTGTGGGTCCCCCTACACCTATTTACAGCCTCCTGACCTGCAGATACTTGCTTTTCACAGAATCACTCACAGAACCTAACACTTCGGCACCAAAGCAACTTGAATCCTCGTTCCAGACCAGGCTTCAAAGGTCGTGTTGCCTGACCAGCGCCGGGGGCTCCGTGGGGACTGGCGAGGTCCCCTCAGGGATAGCCAGGGACACTGGGACAACGCACGCACTGGCAAGACTCCTAACGGGGGGGGGGTCCTTTCTGGGCGGGCGGCGGGCGCGATGACACTCAGGTGCCACCTGCAATCCCACAGCCACCAGGGAAGGGTGGAGGGCGTCCCCAAGATGCAAGAACCGAAGCTCAAAGAGGCCAAGGTCCTGTGGCCAATGGAGGTGCCTGCGTGTGGCACCGTGCCCAGCACTCCCGCACACCCTGTGCTGGCACCAATGACTGCTCAGCATGGTGACCTCGGGGCAGGGGTGCGGCGCCAACAGCTCCAGCACAAAGTGAGCACTGGCACTGGCTCCCCCCAGCCCCCTCTCCGTGACGCAGCCGCATCCTGCCGGCTCCGCAATCTGGGCGTCGAGAGTGCTGTGGGCAGCACAGCTCCCTCCCCGGTCCCTACAGAGCACCCAATCCCCTGTCACTTGGGAGTTACAGAGTACACTCCAGAACCTTCTCCTACCTATATCTGAAGGTAAGGGCGTCTCAACCAGAAAGCCATCCTTACAAGTTATCAGCAGATGCTATCCTGTTGAAGAGGTTCACCTGTCATTCACTCACCTGTCACACGACTACTAGTGCTTCATGGGCCACGTCCAAATGCATCACCGTGTCTCATGAAATCTGAGGCCACCACGATTCACTGGCTGCATCGTGTGTCTAAGGTCCAGGGACCCTCAGCCATGAGGAGCTCCACCAGGGAGACCACAGGCTCCCACAGAAACATAAAACAGCCAGTCTGCGCAGGGCCCTCCGACCCCCCCCCGGGGCTGGTCCCTGAGCCCCACTCGAGAAGCCCACATCTAATCAGGAACAACTCAAGACGTGAGCATCCATCACAACCACACGTGCAAATCTGTTTTACCCCAGACGCCACCTCACCTTCTCACCTGTGACTTGGGCGTGTCTGCTAAGCTCAATTTAAACTTCTCCTTAGGGGCCCCTGAGCGGTCAGTCGGTTAAGTGTCCGACTCTTGATCTCAGCTCAGGTCTTGATCTCAGGGTGCTGAGTTCGAGCCCTGCATTAGGCTGCACACTGGGCATGAAACCTGCTTAAAAACAAAAAGTAATCTAACAAACAAATATTGTTTTAAAGTGGAAGGAAAATACCATTTGTGCTAGAACTAGACCACTGGTTCTATGGGCCACATGCTGCCTGAAGGCCCAGAAACTCGCCAGAGGAGATGGTGCCACGCAGACGTCTGTGCCAACTTGACGACTCTAAAATCCACTCTTGGCACTTACGTTGGTGATATCTTCAATGGGCCATATTCTGAACAGACACATCACAAAACTGGCTCCCCTGTGTCCCACACACCTGTGCCCCACACACCTGTGTCCCACACACCTGTGTCCCGCTCCCCTGTGTCCCGCTCCCCTGTGTCCTGCAGACCTGTGCCCCGCACACCCATCAAAACAGGGACCACTGCAGAGGGGCCACAGCAACGCCAGCAAGGGTGTGGGGCAAGTGGGGACCTCACTCGGCTGCTGGCAACGTAAGGGGTGCAGCCACTTTGGGAAATGCTCCTCAAAAGCTGAACAAACACCGGGCGAGCCCATCACTCCGGCGCAGTGAGGACACAGCCCACACGAGGGCTCATGCACAGACACTCATAACAGTCAAAACCTAGAAACAGCCCATGTGCGTGTGACAGGGGACCCGGTGGGTCAGTGGGCTTGTCCCACACAGGGACGCACTCGGCAGGAAGACATCTGAATGCCTCCGGCCCCAAATGTCTGGACACGCATGGATCTCACAGTGATCATGCTGAGTGAAACAAGCCACACAGAGCAGCATGCGTGAGCCACCTTCTACTGCGTTCTAGAATGTGCAGACTGATCCACAGGGTGAGGCAGGGCAGTGGCTGCAGTCGGCGCAGGGACAGAGTCCTCAGGGCTCAGGGGACCTTGTGCTGAGGGATGTGTCCTCTGAGAGGCGTCCCTGGCACCCAAGTGCGTGCAGACCCACAGACAGACACTCTCTAAGTGAGAGCAGTTTGCTGGATGCAAATTATGCCTCTGCAAAGTCCATCAGAAATCTGCTTCTGTGAACCACAAACCTGAGCTTTCTCACCATGTGTGGTGGGTGGGTTTTGTCCCCCCGATTCCTTCCTTAAATTCCTAACCCTCCGAGCTCAGAACGTGGCCTTACTCCGGGCGGGTCGTTGCAGACGCAGCTGCTCCCATGAGGTCAACAGGTGGCCCCAGCCCAATGGGACGACGGCAGGACGGAGACAGACGGGCCCCGCGGGGAAGGCCGTGGCCGGAGGGAGGCCTGGGCACATCCCCCCGCCCAGCCCCCCGCGTGGGGACTGGCGTCCGGACACCATGCGGCTCTGGGATCCGGCTCCGTCCACCCCACGTGGAGGATATTTCCCACCCTGGGAAGCGTCTGGATGGCTTACTATGTTCTGAACAACTCGAGGTGAAGATGCCCACGATGAGCAATCGTTTTACAAATGAGAGTCTTACACATCGTCGAGTTACCATCCAAGGCTGGCAACTCGGGAAGTGGTACCACCTGAATTGTCTTTGATGAGAACACATGGGCGCAGGGGGAGCTGCGGCCGTCACCGCCTAAACAAGCAATCGCGGCTGCCCCCGCTGCGGGCCTGTGGGCACAGCCCCTGCTTCCGGCCCTCCTCGGCCACTTTCGGTTCCTTCTCGCCCCGCCCCCCCGCCCGCAGCCTCCTTACCTGCCTCGGAGTCACTTCCCCTCTGGGGCGCACCCCCACCCTGACTCCCTGCCCCTGTGCTCAGGTGCCCCCCTTTCCAAACACCTCCCCCACACACTGAAGACCCTCTGAGCAAATTTTTTTTTTTAATATTTTACTTATTTCTGAGAGAGAGAGAGACAGCACGAGCAGGGAGGGTCAGAGAGAGAGGGAGACACAGAATCTGAAGCAGCTCCAGGCTCTGAGCTGTCAGCACAGAGCCCGACGCGGGGCTCAAACCCACGAACCGTGAGATCATGACCTGAGCTGAAGTCGGACACTCAACAGACTGACCCAGGCAACCCAGGCGCCCCTCTGAGCAAATTTCTAACCATGGGAGCAGAATTCCATGCTGTCACTGAATTACCAGTGTGACAGAGCCGATCCAAGTCTAAAGACAACCCCCCACCACCACCACCAAGACAAGAGTCACAGCAAGGATGATTCCAGATCAGTACGAAGATGCAGTGTGGCCATGGGGAGGGGCCAGGCAGCTTCCCAGAGTGAGACACAAACCAGTCACGGGGGCCTTAGGGAGCAGCACACATTCAGGGGGCCACACTGGCCTCTGAAAAATTCCCCTGGGAACCACCTCCCCAGAGTTCAGGGCCTTCGGGGGCCTGTCCCTCTCTGACCTGGCCTGAACCTCAAGGAGCTGACAGCGTCCGCTTCTGCACCCAGCTACCCAGCTACAGGAGCTGAGCTACGATGACGTGGAGAGAGGCCACTCCAGCATCCCAGCAGAGCCCTGACCTGACTGCTGAGCCACCTGCCCAGCCGTTCCAGCCCAGCACCCAGGGAGCCACAGGCCCACCTGACATCACGTGTGCAGAAGCAGCCAGTGGGCCACAGAACCTTGAGAGACACTGACCTCTGTGTTTCTGGATGGTTCAAAGTGAAGGCAAGCCCCAAAACAGAGGTGGTGACAGCACCCCCTCTGGAGTCCCCATGAGGGTCAAGGCAGGGCCAGCGACAGGCCGGAGCCAGCCGAGAGCCACCTGCCCGGCCAGTAGAGGGTTCTACCCTGGGGTGGCGGGGACACCAGCCACCAGGACAGGGACCCAGCAACGAGCACTTCGAGGGGAGCGGAGGGGAGGCTCAGCAGGTGCCCCAGATGTCCTAACTGGGGTCGGGTGCACAGGAGTGGCCCCTGGGGTGCGGGGGGGACAGAGATGCCTGGGCAGGGTCAGGAGTCTCGAGAGAGAGCGAGCGAGAACTCGGATGAAGGCCAGCGCAGAACCAGCAAGGCCCACGCCTGCCGTGCCCACCCGAGGGCTGAGCCGCCGCGGCAGCTCTGACTTCCAGTTTCTCTGCTTCCTCTGCTGGGAAGCTGGCCTGGGGGGGTTGTTTTGTGGGCTGGGGGTAAGAAAGGGGAAGAGGTCAGCTCTTTACGCTCATCCTCCCAAACACCTCCTGCTAGACCTGAGCCCTGTTCTGGACGCACCGTGGGTCCTGTGGACAGCCAAGCTCCTCTGGGTAACGCGTGAGCCACTGGGCAGCACAAACAGGCTATTTTAACGGGTCTCATCTACAAAGGCAGATTCTGCGTGGACAGGAGAGGGACGGCAAATCCCTCCGGCTGCCAGACACTGCCTCCCCCTCCAGGAAGCTTCCGGGTGCCCCTCCTCAGATGGGGCACGAGCCTCTGAGCACACTCTTGGGTCAACACATCGAGGGCACTTTCCTCACATTAAATCTGAGGACTGAAATCTTACACATCAAACTCAAGAAATGTTTTGTAAATGTCCCCTGTTAAGTGCTGGCAGAAGTAGGAGACAGCAAATCCCGGATCCGGGAGCAGCGGATGGGAAGGTGGATGGCGAGGCCGCTGCCGACCAGCCACACACCCCATGATGCCCCACGGCACCCCAGCTCCAAGCCACCGGTGCCCAGGAGACGTGGCTCCAGACGTGACAGCGCGTGCGTGACGGGGCCGGGCTCTGATGTCCCCGTCAATCACAGCTCACAGCAAAACCAGGCGGTGGGCGCAGCCACGCACCGTGTGGGTGAGTCGTGTCCCAAAAAAGCCATGGTGAAGCCCCAACCCCAGTACCTGTGAATGTGACCTTATTTGGAAATAGGGTCTTTGCAGATTTAACTAAGATGAGGTCATAACCCAATGGTATCATTATAAAAAGGACAATCTAGACAGAGACACAGAGAAGACCGTTTGAAGGCAGAGACAGAGCCACGGGGCCACGGCCCATGCAGGGCCTGCAGCCCTGAGAGCCGCAGGGGAAGACGGACCCTCCGGTGGAGCCTCAGAGACACCTGAGGGCAGCGCTGGCCCCACTGCGGGTGGAGGACACTTTCCTGTTGTTTTAAGCCCCCAGTTTGTGATTCTTTGTTACAAAAGTCCTAGGAATAGCCACACATCAACTTTTTTTTTTTTTTTTTTGGAGAGAGAGAGACAGCATGAGCAGGGGAGGGGCAGAGAATCCCGCACTGTCAGCACAGAGCCCGACTCGGAGCTCCATCCCACAAACCCTGAGATCATGGCCTGAGCCGAAACCAAGGGCCAACCTACTGAGCCCCCTACACACCCTAAACTTTTGTTCTTAAAAAGAAAGCCAAACAAGGCGGGAAGACTACTTCTGTGAATTTTAAAACTTTTTTTAAATATTTTTATTTATTTCTAGGAGAGAGAGAGACAGCGTGAGCAGGGAGGGTCAGAGAGAGAGGGAGTCACAGACTGAAACAGGCTCCAGGCTCTGAGCTGGCAGTCAGCACAGAGCCCGACGCGGGGCTCGAACCCACAAGCCGCGAGATCATGACCCAAGCGAAAGTCGGACGCTTAACCGACTAAGCCACCCAGGCGCCCCTACTTCTGTGAATTTTAAACCCGAGACGCGCTGTGACTTGAAATGTTACCTGCACGCCCAGCCATCGGGGACTCCAGACAAGAAATGACGTAATGACCTCCCGCACCAGGATGAAACCATTCGTTTGGAGGCTTTCAACTTTTTATTTTGAAACACTTCCCAACTTACGGAAGAGTTGTAAGAAACATTCGGACAACGCCCACCTACCCCTGAACCAGATACATCGGTTTTAAACATTTAAAAACATTTTGCAACGTTTGTTCACACCAAGTAGGAGGCCGCATCTTCACACAGTGGGTCTCGTACCAGTTGTATGACTTTAAAACAAGAGGAGCCGCCTCTCGTCCACAGAAGGCGCCACGTGCGGGGCGCGTGCGGGGCGCCTGGCAGCTCTGGCAGGGGACCGCCCAGCTCTTAATTTCAGCTCAGGTCATGGTCGTACGGTTCCTGAGCTCGAGCCCCCGAGTCAGGCTCTGTGCGGACAGCGTGGAGCCTGTTTGGGATTCTCTCTCCCTCTCTCTCTGCCCCTCCCCCATACTCTCTCTCTCTCTCTCTCTCAAAATAAGTCAACAGACTTAATAAAAAGGTGCTGCATACAACTCCCGTCCAGCTTATGAACCGCTGGGCCGGGGTCACCAGAGCAAGACAGAAGCACCCTTCGCCACTGCGTGCCCGCTAACTTCTGCGGCTGGTGGCGGACGGCACGGCCCCCACAGGACCTAGACCCCCCGCCGCCTCGTATCCAACAAAACCTCGGCGCTAACCTGACACGTGTCCAGTACCGCACTCGCTTCTGCAGCCAGCACAGAACCCAGGTAAGCGCTCATTCCATGCTGAATAAATGACGGACTGAAGGACAGACAGCTGCTGGGTGAAGGGTCATCGCCAGAGCAGGAAGCAGACCAGGTGAGCAGCTGCAGCTGGGGCCCGAGACACTCCAACCGCCACTGCCTGCCCTCTGCCCCGGGATCACTCAGCTGCCCCAACTCACGGGGACGCCAGCCACACAGCCCGTCCCGGAGGCGGCAACAGAGACCACACAGGTCCCTGGCACCCCCGCAGCGGCCAGCGGAGCCCACCTGAGTGCAGCCCCGGCCAGCAGTGGGCACCAGCACGGGGCCGCCTGGACCCACCAGGAGCCAGGGCCACCTGCCGGCTGGGCAGGCAGCCCTGCGGGAGGGCTGGTTCCTCTTCCCCAGGCAGGCTCTGGGCACCCTGTCCCCGCTCTCTGCACGTAAGGGAGGCAGGGCCTCTCCCAGGGAAAGCCCCTCTGTAAAGTGCTGGGCTGGGACCAGCCCCAAGACACTTTAAGAAATGAAACTCCCGATTCGCAAGGAAAGACCTGGGTCTCGAGGGGAACTAACCGGGAGCCACTCGGTGCTCTGGGGGAAGCGGCGGGGACCCAAGGGGTTCTCCAGGCCTGCCCTGCTGGCGGTGACCACGGCGCACTGTGGTCTGTCTGGTGTTGTCTGTCTGGGAAGCCGGCAGGGAGGGGTCCTGCGCTCATAGCAGGAACTACACCAGCACGGGGTCGGGGGGGCCGGTGCACGCTTGCTGGGGTGCTGGGCACCCCTGTATGACAAAGCCCTTGGGAACGAGGGTCTGTGCCACACAGGCCGTCATCTACCTTCATCACCAAATCTGGCCCAGGTTCCTGTCTCCAGGCCCGATGACCACGGGAAGGAAGGTCTCGGCCGGGGTGCCGGCCGAGCCCCACAGCCAGCCTCAAAGTTCGTCCTGTGACTTAATGTTAAAACCGTAAAGGTGTCTGGGCAAAGCCTAGAAGAAACCGAGTGAAACGTACTAGACTCTGAGAAAAGATTTCAAAGAAAAAATCTGCATGAATGAAGCTGAAAAAATTAACATGAAGTCATAAAAACCCAACGGTGGTCACGTGAACCAGAGAACAGTGGGCCATGGGTCCTTCCCATGTGGGAACACAGCACGTGGCGCATGGTGAGGAAACACATGTCTTTGGCCAGTAATTCTACTTGTGGGAAATTCTACCCCAAAGAAATGACCCCAAATGCTATTCACTCAAAGATGTTGCTAGCGCTATTATAACAGCCCAACAACCAGCAAACAGCCGAGGAAAATATGACATTAAATCTGAACAAGACCAGGGGCGCCTGGGTGGCTTAGTCGGTTAGGCGTCTGACTTTCGCTCAGGTCGTGATCTCGCGGTTCGTGGGTTCGAGCCCCGCGTCGGGCTCTGTGCTGACTGCCGGCTCAGAGCCTGGAGCCTGTTTCAGTCTATGACTCCCTCTCTCTCTGACCCTCCCCTGCTCACGCTGTCTCTCTCTCTTAGAAATAAATAAAAATACTAAAAAAAAAAAAAAGAAAAAGAAATCTGAACAAGATCCAACTCAGAGGAACAATAAAATGTTGTTTATATTGGTGCTTGCAAGTTTACAACAAACAAATTAATGGGAAGAAGTGACAGCTGGGAACATGGACATAAGACACTTGCTCAGACCCCCTCTCTCCCTCTGCAGCAAGGTGCTTATTTATAAAACTCGAAGCCCGGACGCGTCCATGGGGCAGGATGACACCATTCCCAATCGGCGTCGTGGGGGCAACGCAGCATAAACACAAGAGAAATGCCTGCTTCCGTCTGCCCGCCCCCCACCGCCGCGGGCTGGGAGCCCCAAGCCGGGGCCCAGGCTGGACCCCCACCCTTCCACCAGGACTGAGGAGGGCAGCCTCCGTGGCTCCCAGAGCCGATGTGACCCACAGGCTCCTCTAGGGCCTTCCAAGCGCCACGGAACAGGGTCCCCCGCCCCCCCAGAGGCGAACACACACTTCTCCCGCCGTCGGCCCCTGACCGCCTGGCGCAGAGTGGCTGCCGAAGTCCTGGGACCTCGAGCCTGACTTCACAGAAACGAAAGGAAATCCCTCAGTGGGCAGCGGGCCAGGCACCTTCCCCACTAGGGCTTCCCTCTGCGCCCGCACAGAGGGGATGGCGCGTGCCACCACCTCGCCGGTTCCCTTACACGCGGGGACATCTTTCACCGGCTGTTGGTCCAGGACAGAGGGCAGCGGCTAAGTGACTTCTGTCACCACGACCTTGAGCAGGATGACAGGAGTGACCAGACACAGACGCTGGCCTGCGGGCACGAGGGGCGAGCCGGCGGCTGTCCCCAGGCCCCGTCAGACTCCGGGCCTGGTGGTGTCACAGGACAGAGGACACCGGACCCGAGCTGTGGCCTTCCCGTCTTCACGGGACTCAGGAAGCAGCGCTGGATCAGTGATGGATGAAGCCCCGTGTGCTCCCGGCTCCGCCCAAGTCCCCGTGTTCTCTTCACGAGACCCGAGTTCGAGGACCAAGCCCGCCCGGGGCCTCAGCTGCCCCCGCTGCTCTGCAGGGCCAGCTCCTACTCATCACATCCAGTGGTGGCTGCAGGGAAACCATTTATCTGGGAAGAAAACTAAGGCAAAAACAGTGCATGGCCAGACAAACTGGGAGCACACGTTAAAACATTCAAAAGGAAAGGCCTGCAAATAACAAACTGAGGCTCTGGTACCGACCACTGACGCGGCCTTGGCAAGGAACTTTCTCACTAACAGGAAAACTCCAAATTTAGGTGGCCCAAAAGCACACATATCTTTAAAAGCAGACACCAGGGGTACCCGGGTGGCTCAGTTGGTTGAGCATCCAGCTTCGACTCAGGTCATGATCTTGTGGTTCGTGGGTTCAAGCCCCGTGTCGGGCTCTGTGCTGACAGCTGGGAGCCTGGAGCTGCTTCAGATTCTGCGTCTCCCTCTCTCTCTGTCCTCCCCGCTCATGCTCTCTCTCTCTTTCTCTCTCTCAAAAATAAATATTTAAAAACTTTTTAACTAAAAGAGCAGGCACCAAAACATAAAAACTTCCAGACTTTAAAATATAACAAGTTGAGGGGCGCCCAGGCGGCTCAGTTCGTTGGGCGTCTGACTTCAGCTCGGGTCAGGATCTCACGGTCTGTGGGTTCGAGCCCCGCGCCGGGCTCTGTGCTGACAGCTCGGAGCCTGGAGCTGCTTCAGATTCTGTGACTCCCTCTCTCTCTGACCCTCCCCTGCTCACACTGTCTCTCTCTCTCTCTCAGAAATAAATAAAACCTTAAAAAAATTAAAAAATAATAAAATAAAAAATGACAAGTTGAGCCCTCTGATGTGGACGTCATTCCTGCAGACGCTCCGCACCACACACACAGCCCCTCCTGCCTGGTCTCAGACCCTCGCGGGGCAGCGCAGGGCTCCTTAAGGTCACAGGGTGCAAGCAGCCACAGCACACGGCACCAACAGCCCAATTTTCAACAACTAAACAGAATAAGGTAAATGTAAGGAGACCTCCGAGGCGCCACCACAAGTGCAATCAAACCTGACAGTGAGAACACGACGGCTCGAGGGGACACGGAGCCCAGGCTGGCCCGGTGGCTGCACAGCAGAGCTCGTACAGGGAAACAGAGTCCGCAGAGCTCTGCCCGGCCTGCGGCCCAGAGCAGGAGGCTGAGGGAAGCCAGTGAAACGTGGGCGGGGGGGGGTTCGGAACCAGTGTAGCTGCGCGACGGGGACGCTCTCGCCATTTCTGTGCGTGTTCGCAAACGTCCCAGGTCAGTAAGAATCAGGCTGTGTGGCAGGACGGCTCAGCTCGCAGTTTCGGGAGAATAAGTGATCCCACGACGCAGGCGCGGAGAGACGCCAGTCTGGGGCGGGGCCCGCAGGCCGTGGCTCCGGGTGGTTACTCACGGGGGACCGTGAGTGTGGACGGAAGTGCCAGCAGCGACCTCCCCCAGTGGCCCAACTGGCTGGTTAGGTGACCTAACCAATGGTCAGCGGCCCAGGGACCACACCTTTGTGAGTGCGGACAGGAAACCACACAGCCTCACCCGCGTCCCCAGAACGCGCCTGCTCTCACGGCTACCTCACAGCGAGCGCCGCAGGCCCGCCCCTTGGACTCGCCGATGCGCTCCGCTCCACGTCTCCTTTAGCACAAGAGAGTTTCCTCAGTTTCAAAGACGGCATTTCAACAGCTGCTCCTGCACCTTCCGGTGCCTCTTACGGGAAGGGCCAAACGCGTCCTGACACAGCACCCCCAGCCTCACCTGCTGCCTGGCTCTGACCTGGTGGGACAGCTGGGCACGCGTGCATCCGGCATCTTCTCTGCAGAGGCAACAGCGACCACGCCCACTGCCCCGGCTGAGTACCCCTCGCTCCGCCCTACTCACCACCACCCACACCTGGTCCCAGGAGCTTCCCCCGGCCCTGCCGCACCTCTCCAGGAAGGGGTCGCCAACTGTGTCTCAGGGGCCCATCTGTCTGTGCTTTGTCACTTCCCCTGCAGGACACACGCGTCAGCAAAGCAAGGGCCTTGCTGGCTCCCGAGAGCCCTGCACGCCGCAGGCACCGGGCTGAGCGCAGGTCCGCCTCACGGGCCACCTCTGCTGTGCCACCCAGGGACCAGCAGCTGGGAGAAGTGACGCCTGGCGATGGGAGAACCCTCAGTAATGCCGGACTGAAGGCAAAGAAAACAGTAAATCACGTCCCGCACGCTAGGTCCAACCCCAGTCCTGTGATCATGACCTCGTTTGGAAACAGGGTCTTTGCAGATGTAATCTAGTTAAGTGAGGGCATCACAGCAAACCCTGATTCAACATAACTGGTGTCCTTTTAAGAACAAGGAAATCCCAGGGCGTCTGGGGGCTCAGTTGGTTAAGTGTCTGACTTCGGCTCAAGTCATGATCTCACAGTTTGTGGGTCCAATCCCCGCGTCGGGCTCTGCGCTGACAGCTCGGAGCCTGGAGCTGCTTCGGATTCTGTGTCTCCCTCTCTCTGACTCTCCCCCTCCCCCCACACACTCTCTCTCTCGAAAATAAATATGCCATTTTTTTTAATTAAAAAAACATTAAAATTTTTAAAAAAGAATAAAGAAATCTAGGGGCAGCCAGCTGGCTCAGTTGGAGGGCCGTCTGACTCTTGGTCTCAGGGTCCTGAGTTCAAGTCTCACGCTGGGTGTACAGATTACTTAAATTAAAAAAAAATTTAAGGGACTCGGTCAGTTAAGCATTTGACTTTGGCTCAGGTCATGATCTCACCATTTGTGAGTTCCATCCCCACGTCAGGCTCTGTGCTGACAGCTCGGAACCTGCTCCGGATCCTCTGTCCCCCTCTCCCTGCCCCTCCCCAGCTTATTCTCTCTGTGCCTCAAAAATAAACAAACATTACAAAAATTTTAACAGAAAGTAAGTAAAACAGAACAAAAGGAGACCTCGGCCCACGGGAGGAGGGCACGAGAAGGCACAGAAGAGGCTGCAGGTGCGCACCGGGGGCCGCGGCACCCAGGGCTGCGACAGGCGCCAGCAGCCGGGCCCTCCCCGCAGCCCCTGCCGAGAGCACAGCCCTGCGCACATGCTGTCGGGCGCCATCAGTCAGACGCCAGGCCCACGGGCTTTGTCCCGACGGCCCCCGGGAGCTCCTCCCAGAGCTCCCTAACGCACACGCCTGCTCCCCCGTCAGAGGACCACGGGGGCCGCGGGCGATGGGCGTGGGTGGATCTGCACCTCCTGTCGCCCCGCGCACCGGCCCCCGCACCAAGCAGCAGGGCACAGAGGACTGGGAGATGCATGTTTCTGGGGCTCCAGAGTCAGAACCACTGATACAGTTCACCCTTCACGAAAAGCCATAGGGCGAAGGTGCTGGTGTTCAGGATCCAGCACCCAGGCAGGGGTGGCCGTGCGAGAGCTCGGCAGCCCTTGCCTCTGTGCCCAGGTGGGAGTGCTGGACTTTCCCGTGGGCTGTGGGCGGAGACAGGGGAGAGCACAGCACGCGCCCCTCTGAGTGACAAGCGACGTGTGGCACCTGGGCCGCGCGGGAGGCGGCTGTGCAGGGAAGGGTGGACCCCCGGGGGCGGTCCGCACAGCACAGCAGCGCCGAGGGCAGCTCCCGGGCGAGGCTCGTCTGCGCTGAGAGACACAGGCTCATGTCAGCAGGCGCCCAAGAAGGGTAACCAAGACACCAAACATGACGTCATGGATATTCTTGCTTAAGACGAGACAAAGATCAGCTTAAGTGAAAAGTAAGATGACCGTGAATGACCTTGAGCACAGCTGGCAGTGCACTAGGATGCCGCCGTGACGGTGGTGTCCTCTCTGCCTTCGCAAGGACGGATGCCTACAGGTCACCTTGGAGAAGAGAGAGAAACACATGTGGCCTTTGACCGAGCACCCGACCTCTGTGCTTGACACAGTGAAGGCGCGCTTCTCGGTGCTCCTCGGGCCCGAGTGCACACGCACACCTTGGAGACGCTCGTGGCTCTCCGCTGGGAAAACTCCACAGTACTGCGGACCACCTGGCCAGCCGCCCCGTGCTCCATCCAGCAAGGCCGCTCGGGTCTCCGCCACACTGAAGAAAGCAAAGTAGCAAGAGCAGTCCAGAAGCCAGAGCAGAGGGGGGACTCCAGCAAGTTCAGAAGACCACGTGTCGCTCCTCAAATATTCACTACATTGTCCAACCCAGTTCAATGGGCAAGTGTTACACCAACTTTCCTCTTTTTTTGTTTTAGGTTTATTTATTCATTTAAGTAGTCTCTACACCCAACATGGGGCTCGAACTCACGACCCCACGGTAAAGAGTCAAATGCTTTTCCAACAGAGCCAGCCAGGTGCCCTGTTACACCAACTTTAACTCAAAGGGACGTCCAAAGACAGTGTCACCTTTCCACTCCTCGTTCTCGTCTCATTCTGCCAACGGGAGAAAAAAACTGAGAAAGTCAAGCGCACCCAGTGTTAAAAACCACTTTGTTCAGCCTCCCAGCTCAGCCAGTCACAGATGCGGTTGCTGCCCCGGGGCACAGAGCGCCTGCTAAGGAGCTCTGAGAGGTTCTCAAACGACTCTGAAGTTGGAGAAAAAAAAGTCTTCACACAAAATGAAATAAAAGCAATGAAATGATATAGAAACGTGTTTGTATATCACCACAGGCGACGGAAAACCACCACATACCCGTAGAAAGGCCTGGAAACTTCCACTTCTGGAGTCACTCAGGTATGACCAGAGCAGAACCAGGAAGGCGGTCTGTGACACGCAAGAGCACTCTAATAACGCAACGCTGAGCGGAATCACCGGGCTGCGTGAGTGAAGAGTGGCTCAGACGTGTTCCCCTCGCTTCAGACGAGGGCCTTGTCCAGTGCCGCCTGCGTGCGCTTACGTGTCTCACTCCTCAGGCTCTCTTCACAGAGGAAGAGTCCCAGATGGGTCGCTTCCATCTCAAGACGGGCACCTCTCCGCTGTGACAGAAAACTCGGCAGCCGGCCACACGCGCTCGCTCCCCAACTCTCTCATCTAAGAAGGTCGCACAGGAAAAGTGCCACCTCTAATGTCTCAGCCACACAGGGAAAGCAAAGTGCTCACACCGGCCCCTGGCCCAGAGGGCAGGGGCGTGGGAGGGAAGGGGGCGCCCGGCCAACTCCTCGGGGTCCCAACGCCCTGCAAATACCCCGCGGTCTGCGGAGGGGCCTCGCCTGTGCAGAGGCGGCAGGAAGTGACCCACGGGGCCAAGGAGCTCAGGCTGCCAGACGAGAACGCACAGCCTCTACGCCGGGACCCCACCGGCCGGACGGCAACATGGGTGCCGGCTTCCCGGACCCGCAGCCTTGAGGCCCCAGGCCGGGACCCAAACGCGCGGCCTGGGAAACGTGGGGCGGTGCCAACCTCCCTGCACACACGTGGAGAAACACGAAGGCCAGGGACACCCAACCCCCAGGGCCTGGGGGGCACAGCGCCAGACCCCTCCCTGGGCAGCGAGGGCACGCGGCGTGGGTCTGAGCGTCAGACCCGCTGGGAAGGGGAGCATCCGATCCGACAAGGTGTGGGCGGGCTCCTTGCAGGGCACGGGGCCAAACAGCCAGGCCTGCAGCGGGTGGGCCGTGTGGGGAGGGCCTGTGTGCCCTGGGACACTGCGGGTGACCCCGGGCCAGCCGCCTCCTTCTGCACCGGCGTGTTCTCCGTCTCTAAGTGAAGCTGAATAATTTCTGCTTCTCTCAAAATTTCCTAAGCTGACTTAGAGCTTCTGCAATAAAAGGAGAATGCCGCTCAGAAGCTTTACTACTTTGGGGCGCCTGGGGGCTCAGTTGGTTAAGCGTCCAACGTAAGCTCAGGTCACAGTATGTGGGTTCGAGCCCCGCGTCGGACTCTGTGCTGGCAGCTCAGAGCCTGGAGCTGCTTCAGATTCTGTGTCCCCCTCTCTCTCTGCCCCTCCCCTGCTCACACTGTCTCCCTCTCTCTCTCAAAAATAAATAAATATTAAAGAAAAAATAAGAAATAAGTTTTACAACTTTAAACGGGATGGGATGAGAAAAGAAAATAAATGTTTTTAAGATTCAAATAGGGCCAGGGGCGCCTGGGTGGCTCAGTCAGTTGAGCGTCCAACTTTTGATTCCAGCTCAGATCGTGATCTCACAGTTCTTGGGTTCGAGCCCCGCATCGGGCTCTGTGCTGACAGTGCAGAGTCTGCTTGGGATTCTCTCTGTCCCTCCCCTGGCTTGCGCTCCCTCTCTCTCTCTCTCTCTCTCTCTCAAAATAAATAAGTAAACTTTTAAAATAATAATAATAATAAAAAGATTCAATTAGGGCCATACCAAGACGAGAAGACCACAGAGGAGGGTTCAGGGGTCACAGCACACGTGCCCAGAGGCGCTCTCCCCGCTCCCCCCTGGTTGCTCTGGGTCACCCTCACAGTGGTGCCCCCACACCCCGCCGCCCGGTGGCTTCCTCCCTCTGCACGAACAGCTCTGGGTGCCATGAGAGCGCTCTGCTCCCTTCACAGCTGTCTCTCTGCCAGGCGGGCCGGTTAGTGGACTGTGCGCGTGTGTCTCTAGAAAGCCTATCTGCCTGCATCTGCCTCTCCACGCCCCAGAAGCCAGGGCCAAGCAGGGCGGGCGGGTCAATGTGGCCGACTTCGTGCTCTCCTGCCCAACTGAGGGTCGGCAATCATTCCGCCCTCCACACCCCAGGCACCTCGGCATGACTGAACGTTCCCAGCGGAGCGGACGGAAGAGCACAGGTCAGGCCCTCCACCTACCAGGTGGCCCACGTGGACTAAGGAGGTGACTTGCCCAAAGTCCCATTAGCCGGGGGCCCACGTGTGTCCATCTTTCATGGAGGCAGCTCCGTACATAGCCCAAGACACAGGTGCCTCCCCCTTGCTGCAGAGAAAGAAGAAGGCGACATGGGACCTTGCACACACCTGTGCCAGCCAGCGACGGGTGAGGCCTCCGCGACGGGCACAACACCTCTCTTTCTGAGGCACAGCCGCAGATTAGACGGCCAGGACCCACATGAGTAGCGCTGCTGTCCAAATTCTTTATAAATAAGGCCACTTAAAAAAGCAATTATTGGGGCACCGGGGGGCTCAGTCGGTTAAGCGTCCGACTTCAGCTCAGGTCATGATCTCACAGTTCGTGGATCTGAGCCCCACGTCGGGCTCTGTCCTGACAGCTCAGAGCCTGTTTCAGATTCTGTGTCTCCCTCTCTCTCTGCCCCTCCCCTGCTCACACTGTCTCTCTCTCTCTCTCTCTCTCTCTCTCTCTCTCACACAGATAAATAAAAATATTTAAAAAATTTAAAAAGCAATTATTCCCACACACTTGTGGCTCTTCCTAGTTTTGTGGGCAAACGAAATGCCTCTCTGCTGAGAGACAGAGGCAGACGGGCACCTGGTCGCTTGAGCGAGCGACGACGGGGGCAAGGGACCGCTTCACGTAGCGCTTCCAAAAGACAGGGCGGCCTACGCGCCGCCGTGGAGGGGGCTCTGGGGCCGCCTCTGCTGCCAGTCACCCCCAGAGCCGCCCCGTCCTGCTCTCTCACCAGAGACCTGCTCTCTGCAAAGTCACACAAGAATTGTCTCCAAGAGTACTGGGCCCAGGGGTCCAGCACCCAATGGGGTAGGGGTCCACGTGGATGCCTTTTCCTCCTCCAGCCGCCTTTAGGGATTCAGATGCCCCCTTTCCCACCAAGTGGCCTGCACTCTGTTCTCCCTCAGGCCTCTGGGGCTCTCACTGCCCTCTGTCACCTACACCATTACCGGTTCTTCTGTCTGAGGAACGCCTGGCTCGTCCCAACGGAAGGCCCACTCTCTGCAGAAGTGAGCCGGCCTTGGGAGTGCCCGGGAGCTGTCACGAGTAGGAAACCCTGGGGGAGGGGCGCCGGGGAGGCTCAGTCAGTCCAGCGCCAGATTCCTGGCTTCAGCTCGGGTCTTGATCTCACAGATTTGTGAATTCGAGCCCCGCGTCGGGCTGTGTGCTGACAGCTCGGAGCCTGGAGCCTGCTTGGGATTCTCTGTCTCCCTCTCTCTCTGACCCTCCCACCCCCCCGTCTCTCTCTCAGTCAATCAATAAGCAAACATTAGAAAAAGAAGAAACTTTGGAGTGTCTCTCTAACGTGACTCAAAAGCACACCTGTCAACACACCACGCTCTGTAAGTGCTGTTCAAAACCATGCGAATGTTATTTCTCATTTTCTAGTCTAAAATATCTAGCTTAGCGATTAAGTCCAAATAACGATGTTTAGAAATACTCAGTAATTTTAAAATCTGAATACTACTTAAATAGCATTGTTGATAACAAATTTAACAGAAAGCTTTGCATAAATCATACTAGGATCAAATTTAACTGGCCTGGCTTCTCTTTGCCCTGTAACAGAACAACTTTCTAGTTTGTTAGGAAAGGTTATTTCTGTTTTCCGTGACTTTTTCACCTACAAATCACATCAGAGGCCACATTCTGCCCTCACCAGCAAACCAGAACAGAAAGCCTGGGCCTGCGTATGTAAGATGCCAGGTGTTTGGCTGGAATGGAGAAAAGAGGGGAACCTTCCCTGAGCTCGTGGTGTGAGGCCCCAGCCGCGCAGGCCACGTACAGCCCGAGCTGGGGGCAGAGGACATCAGAACCACAATCAGGATGACACAGTATTTCAAACACTTAAATCAGTCCTGTGGCCTCAATAGAGATTTTTAATCATCCGCTTATTCTTAGCAGTCAGCCATTAAAGCAAACCTGTAGCAACAAGATTCTTTTTGGGGCGCCTGGGTGGCTTAGTCGGTTAAGCGTCCGACTTTCGCTTGGGTCATGATCTCGCAGTTCGTGGGTTCGAGCCCCCCATCGGGCTCTGTGCTGACTGCCAGCTCAGAGCCTGGGGCCTGTTTCAGTCTGTGACTCCCTCTCTCTCTGACCCTCCCCTGCTCACGCTGTCTATCTCTCCTGGAAGTGGATAAAACATTAAAAAAAAAAAATTAAAAAAAAAAAGATTCTTTTTTCAGGGGAGGGGGCCGATACACAGGGGAATTCTTGACAATGTGTCGTCGCTCAATAGACTTTAGGTAAAATATGTTAGGTCAGAGGAAATAAAAAGCCTATACATTTTTTTAATGTTTATTTATTTGAGAGAGAGCGAGAGAGGAGAGATGGAGCATGAGTGGGGGAGGGGCAGAGAGCGAGGGAGACACAGAATCAGAAGCGGCTCCAGGCTCCGAGCTGTCAGCACAGAGCCCGACGCGGGGCTCGAACCCATTCACCGTGAGATCATGACCTGAGCCGAAGTCGGACGCTTAACAGGCTGAGCCACCCCAGTGCCCCAAAAGCCTGTATTTTTATGAGAACACGGGTGAGGAAGAGATACAAAGCTCCCAGAACGGGACTGCCGTGGCAGGTGCTGTGATAGAAAATGTGAGGGAGGCCGGGAGGAATAGTGGCTTCTAGAACCCTCCCCTCACCTTCACGCAGCAGCCAAGAAGGCACCTGGGCACAGGACGCGTCAGCAAAGTAAGGAAGTAGCTCAGGCTCCCAGGCTGTGGTGCTCTCCTAAACACCGTGCACTAAGTGGGTCTCAGCACGGAGGCTGGTTCGAGACCTCTGGTGGAGAACAAAGCAAGAGGGCCACACGCTGTCCCAGAAACACATACCACAGGGACAGAGTGGCCCAATTTCTCTTAATTTGAAAAGCCCCACATACGGACAACGTTGGAAAGTTCACTTGATAAAACTTAATTTTGTGTAATGTGTTTGTAAATAACACCCCATCTGACAGTGAAAGGGTGTCAGGCCTAAGTAGTTCCTCTAAGCCAGGAGTGAGCTTGCCCTTTCCAGGGTTTGGCTTTACCCTTTCCGTGCTAACGCACACTGGAGGAGCGCGGGTGTCACCGGGCCGGGATCACTGAGTGGGGACACACACCATCAAAGAGGGTGGGTACCCCTGTAGGCAGCCGTCAGCCTGAGCATCGGAAAGTGGACATACTCTGGGGTCTGAGCACAGGAACAAGGCATTTTCGAAGCGAAAACAGGTAAACCTGATCAGAAATGATCTCATCGAAACAAAATTCTTATATCCAGGATGATGTCAAGAGGCTTAATAAAATGCTGTCCCCTAAGGCTGGCCTCCGGGAAAGGCCCAAAGTGAGTAAAGAACACCCACAACTACCCCGGTCCTTCCTTCAGTAAAGGATATGAAGATGCTGGCTAACTCCAGAGAGGACACAGGGCTTGAATCTCAGTAACTTCTGCCTACACACGCCTATCACTCACTCAATCCATTCTGGAATAACAAGGCACCCCAAAGTTTTCAGTGCAAAATATCTAAAACCGTCACAAAATAAACCCAATGGAAGGGTTCCAGCAGGATAAAATACTGTTTACTTCATTATTCACGTGAAAAGCCCTCCTCTAAATTTCTTTTGAAGAACAAGCCATTTTCCATTCTTGCAGCGCAGAAATATTGCCGTGCAGAGGCAGCGAGCGGCCGGCCACACACTGAATCCACAAGTCTGTTACCCACACGAAAAGTTAGCTTTGATAATAAATCCGACAGGAAAAATCCTACAACTGACCCGACTGAGCTGCCCGCGAGCACTCCGTGCACAGGTGCCCTAGCCCAGCGGTCGGCAACGCGCGTCGCCTAATTAGCATTTCTTTAAACAATGCTGGTGACAACCGTGCCGCGGAAACCCTCGGCGGACGCGTCGCCGAGACTGCAGCACGACAGCCCGGGGAAATTCGCTGTGAATCTCCGTCAAACTTTCTTTTGTTTATATTTCCTCGGTGTTAGAAAACATGTTCTCCACCCCTTTCGGTGGGTGCCCAGGCTCCTGGTCCGACCCTATTGTGCGTGGTCCGCTACACCTACAAATCATAAATTTGTTACCGGGGCCAGGGGAGCCCCAACTGGCCACCGCCCTCCTCCGGGCGCAGCAAATTCCCCATTCGCCACCGGACTGAGTTGTCAGCCAGGGACTCGCGCTCCCCCGTGAAACTGACATGTCTATTTACGGAGAAACAAAGACACGGCTCGCGGCGGACCCGCTCCCTCCGCGCGCCCCGTCCGCTCCGCGCGCCCCTGGCCGCTCCGCGCGCCCCGGCTCCCCCGCGCTCCTCTGGCCGCCCGGCCCGGAGGCCCCTGCGCCCTGGTTCATCCAGCAATTAAAATGGAGACAAGGCCAGTGCCTGGCGTCAGGGGGAGACAATGACCCCCGGGCCTGCTGGGGCGCAGGGACCCGCCTGCCCCCACCTCCCGCAGTTCCGACTCTTGGCAAACTCGGCGCGGGCGGGTCCGGGTGCGGCTCGGAGGCGCGGGCGGGGGGCGCGCGGGACGGCGCGGGCGGGGGGCGCCAGGACGCCCCTGGACTGCCTCCTGGGGCCGGGCGTTGACGCAGCAGAAATTACCAGCTGGAAAATTCCCCTTTCGGAGGTGACGGGGGAGGGATCGCGGCGGCAGCGGCAGGAGACGCGGAGGGCTAGGGGCGCCGGGCAGCCCCGCCGCCGCCGCCGCCGCCTCCGCGCGCAGCCCCGCGGGGACCCCGCACCGCCCCCGCCCGCCCCGCCCCGAGCCACCCGAGCTTCAGGATCGGCGGGGGCCGGGCTGGGTCGCCGCCGCCGCCCCCGAAGCCGCAGCCGGGGCGCGCCGATCGCCGCCGGAGGGCCCGCGGGGCGGGGCGCAGTGGGGCGCGGGGCAGCAGGCGGCGGGGCGCGCCCCGGATCCGAGCTGCCTGGCCTCGCAGCGGCCCCGGCCGGGCCCGGCCGTGATGCGCTGGCCCGGCCGCGCGGACAATGAGCCGGCGCCGCTTACCTGTGACCCCATGGGGCGCGGGCGAGGGCGGGCGCCGCGGCCGCCGGACCGGCGCCGGTGATCGCCGCCGCCGCCGGGCGACCGCTGCGTCCGGGCGGGTCCGAGCTGCGCGCTCGCCTCGGCTGCTCCGTCCGTCTGTCCGTCCGTCCGTCCGTCAGGCCGGCGCGCGCCCCCGCGCCCGCTCCAACCCCGCGGCCCCCGCCGCCCGCGCGCGCCCGCCTGCGGACCCTGACCCCGCCCCCGGCGCGCGCCCGGCCGCTGCTGATTGGCCCGCGCGGCGCCTGGCCGCGGCCACCGCCCCGGGCCCCGCCCCCGCCGGCCCGGCCGCCGGCCCCGCCCTCGCTGGGCCCGGGCTCGGCGCCGCGGGGCGGGAGGGGGCCGCGGCGGGGTCGGTTCCTCCGGCCCCCGCCCGCCCCGTGGGCGGCCGGACAGCGGAAGTGCAGGCTGGAGCTCGCTGGGCATTGTGGGAAGCCCCCTCCCCTGGGTTGGTGGGGGGCGGGGGCGGCGCGGCGTGGGGGTCTCGGAGCGCCGGTGCGGGTGCCCGCGGAAGCTGAGCGGCGGGCCCAGCACCGCTGAGGGAGGCGAGGTTCGGGGGCGAAGGTGCCCCCGCCGCTTCCCGCCCGGCGCTCCCTCTTCCTCGGGGGCGCGCGGGTCCCCGGGCCACAGGCGGTCCCCACGACCCGATGCGCGGTCTCGCCGCGCGCGTCTCGCAAACTTCGCGACTTCCCCGCCGGCTCGGCGGCGGGGCGGCCCTCGCGCGGGGCGGCGCCGGGGCGCGCGGCTGGAGACGACCCGGGCGGCGCGCGCTCGCGCCGTCGGGGACCCCCGCACGCCCCGGGAGGGGGCCGCCTTGGGGCGCGGGCCACGCGACGGCGCCCGCCCCCGGGGCTTGCGTTTGGCCAACTTGGGACCCCGGCGGCTGCGCGCGAGGGTCTTTCCGCCGCGCCGTGAGTCCCGTGCGTTTGCGGCCCCCGGCGCAAGGGCGGGAGACAAGCTGCCTCGGCCCCGGCCCCCCCACACCTCCCCCACGACCTGGAGCCCTGCGGCCCGAGACCGGCCCGCGCCTCCCTTCGCGCCCGCGCCGTCGCGCAGCCTTCGGGCGGGCCGCGGCGGAAGCGTGGCCCCGCACTCCCGGCCGGCGCGTGCGGGGCAGAGGCCGCCCCGCTTCCCCTCGCGCGCGCGGCGGTGGCGGGAGGCGAGCCCGGGGCCGGCCTGCCGCGCGGGGAGCCGAGCACGGCCGGGCCGTGCGCGCCCCGCCTCCTTGCGGCCGGGCCCCGCGGAATTCCGCGGGCGGCGGGGGGCGGCGGCCGTCACGGACGCTTTCTCGGGATGACTGAGCGGCATTCACTGCGCTGCGGCGGGGAGTCTCCGCGAGTGAACGGGGGCGAGGCGCGGTCTGGCCGCCAGCGAAGAGAGGCCCGGACACTCCCTCGCCTCCGGCCGGCGCCCGGAGATGGCTGCGCAGACACCCCCGCGCGGGCCTGGCACCGCCGCCCGGCTCCGGAGCCCGCTCCCTGCCCGGCCCTTGGAGCCCCCTCGCAGCCACACACCCCCGGTCTGGAGCTACATGTAGGCCCTTTTCCCTCGGCCAGGAAGTGAGGGTTGGAGACAGCTGCCCTGGGAAGAGGCCGTCTATAGGCACCCAGGGGAGACGGGCGGGTCACCTGCCTCCTCCCTGCGGCAGCGCCCCCACCTGCCTGCCCAGAACACCCGTGTAGCCCACGGTGGAAAAGGGTGGAAAAGACCCCTGAAAGACCCCAGTCTCGCCCAAGATGTCTCAGTCCCCCAGACACTCTCCAAAGAGAACAGCCTTGCTGAATTCTGGAATAAGTCCCTGGGGGCCCTAGGACTGATTCCCCCCCCCCAATTCCCCTACCCTACATCAAGGTTACCTGCCTCCTGCATTCCTGCCAGGGACTGGGGACTGAGAGTCTCATCTTTTCTGCTCCAAGAACCAACAGAAGGGCAAGAAGCCTGAAGAGGAAACTGATGACACCAAAAAAAGCAGAACAGAGAACAGTCCCAGAGATGCTTGATCAAGCCATACCTGAAGCTCAACTACCTCCAGATGGTTATCATTCTGTGAGCTAATAACTCCTTTAGTATTTACCAAAAAAGAAGCAAAGAAAAGACCCAACAGCAGCAGCTGTGGCCTCTCAGCAGAGCTGGGAGAGAAAGGGGGATCATGTAGCTGGACTCCCCAGAGCCACATTGATGCATCTGCTTTGATGGGGAGCATGGCCCCAGGAACCCCACATTCATCAATGCCCAGCACTGGCTAAGCTGCTCCCAGGATTGGATTCGCAGAGGGCAGATGCCAGGCTGGGTTGCAAAGCCTCCTCTCTTGCTTGGATCCCTGGACATTCATGCAGATAATGCGCCCTGCCCCCAGCGCTGAGGCTTGGCACAGACTCTGGGAGGAGCCTACTACCTGCTAGTCAGCTGGCCTCTCGCTCTCTGTGAAGAGGTGGCCTCTCTGAGGGCAGCTTCACCCTGGAAGCAGCTCTGGGAACAGGTGAGGACCAGGGTGTGACCTCAGCAGCACTTCTTGACCAGGGACCAAGTGTCCGGGGTCAGTGTCTCGCAGACGGGTGTCTGAGAGGGCGCAGGGGCCACGGTGCCTGAGAATACCGTGGCGAGCCGAACGTGGCCCCTGCCCTAGCTAAGTGGTAGGCAAGACAGATGAGGAAATGGATGGTCGAGGGGTGCCGGGGCGGGTCAGTCAGTTAAGTGTCCAACTCGGTTTGGGCTCAGGTCACTGTCCCACAGTTTGTGGGTTTCAGCCCCACATCAGGCTCTGTGCTGACAGCTCAGGACCTGCTTGGGATTCTCCTGTTTCTGCTCCATCCTTTCAAAAAATAAATAGATAAACTTAAAAAAAAAAAAAAAAGGAAATGGGTGGCTGAGGCTCTGCACTCACTGGTCATTGCAAGCTGGTCATTGTGGAAATTCACCTCCGGCCGCATGTGCGAGCTTGTCAGGAGGCTGCCCAAGAGACGCGTCAAGGCTTGTGACAGTCCCAGGAGCCAGGAGGCTCGAGGGCCACGACGTGCTTGCTGACAGCAGCCCCCAAAACATGCTGCCCCTTCCCCCAGACCTTTGAAGGACAGCCTCAGCTCCATGAGCCGTGTGGCTGGCAGAGTCCCCACGAGGCCCGGCACTGCCCCCTGCACCAGGGGCTAGCCTGCCCCTCCCTGTCCTCGGCCCCCCCTGTGCGGCCTCAGGAGGGCAGAGAGGCTGGCAGGGTCCGCTCCCTGCAGGTTGGCTCTGAGGCAGAGCCTAGCAGGAGCTTTGGGGGGGACAGGAGGGGCCGCAAATGTCCCTTGGCACCCCCTCCCCAGTGCCCTGTGCAGCCCCTGCCCGGGCCTTCAGCGGCACCCTCCCTGCAGGCAGCACCCGCACCCCGTCCTCCCCCAGCTGCGTTTTCTGAGCTGACTTCATAGCAGTCGCTCGTCAGAGAACTTGTCTGTTTATTCTCCAGCCAGCGGTGTTGCTCTGCCGTCCCCATGGCAACAGCCCTGGGCATCCTGCCCCCTCCCAGGGGCCTGCCCAGAGCCTGCCCCTGCCCCCGCCAGGCCCCTGCTGGGAGCCGGACCTGACCCGGCCTGAGGACCCGCCCCCCGCACGACGCCCCGGGGCCTGCCCTGCCCTGCGGGAGGGCCGGCTGCAGCCCAGCACCACCCAGCCCTGCTCCGGGCTCAGCCGCTGCGGCCAGCTGGCCCTGCTCCCCCGCCGGGCCTCCCCAAGCCCACCCTCCAGAGTCGCTCAGGGCCGGGGGCTACCTGCCAACCCCACGGCTGCCCCGCCCCAGCTGTCCTCCCGGCCGGCGCCCCTGCCAAGCCCCAACTGCCCGTCCAGCTGCCACCGCCAACTGCCGCCCCGTCTCCGTTCCAAGCGCCCACCCCCACCCGTCCTTCCAAAGCGCCGCTGCCAACTGCCGGCACCCTTCCTTCCTGAGCCCCAGCTCCCACCAGCACCCTCGGGCCCCAGCACAGGGACTGTGCTTCGAGACCTGCCCTCCAGGAGCGAGGTCGGCCCGCACCTGCTGTGTCCCCGGAGGGAGCGGGTGTCAGCGAACAGAGGCAGAGCTGGAGAAGCGTCTGGGGGCCGAGGGCCTGGCAGACAGAGGGGAAAGGGTGGGAAGAGACTGGAGCAGAAGCGAGCGAGGAGACAGAGCAGAGCCACCACCCTGAGTGCCAGCTGCGTGGCCAGGCCAGCGCAGGGGCGGGACGGAAGCCAGGGCGTGGCCGGGCAGCCCCAGGGGATGTGGGCAGTGCTGGGGCCCGGCCCCTGAGGGTCTGGGGGCGGCTCAGCCTGACCACCAGCTTTGCCCTGGCCTGGCGGCCGGCGGTCAGGGGCATTTTGCCTCTCTCCCCCGCCAGGTCCGTCTCCGGGGGCCGCCAGCCTTCCACAGGCCCAGGTGGGCCTAGTGCGGGGGTCCCGGCTGTCCAAAGCCAGCCCGAGCTGGGAGGGGTGGCGCCACGCTCCTTCCTGCATTACCCCCGCAGCGCCCTGCGCCGGCGTCCGGCCCCCTGGCCGCCTCTGTGGGTCCACTCCTTCATCCTTCCGTCTTCCTCCTCCGTTTACCTCCCATCCCCTGTCCCTCCCGCCACCCCTGTGGCCTCCAGGGATGCTTCCCTGATTCCCACCCACCCCACGTGGGGGTTCTGCAGCCCTTGCTCTCCGGGGGCACATGGCAAAATACGTCTCTGAGCCGGTCCCTGCCTGGCTGAGCCGGGAGGCAGCACTACCCGCCGCGGCCGCGGGCTCGGGACTGTAATTCCATCTCGGGCGGGCTCTGGAAACCCAGCCTCGGGGAACCAGGCACTCAGCTCTGGAGCAGGGCAAGGGGGCCGGGGGCCTCCGTCTCCACCGGAGGAGCACAGCTGCTCCCTAGGGCCACAGCCACTGAGGCTCACGTTGCAAAGGCTGGCGATTGCCGCAGATAGTCCCGGCAGGTGAAAGGGACACCTGGCTCTCCCCAGTGTCTCATCCAGGAGCTGCAAGGCCAGGGCACGGTGGGGGAGGTACTGGGGAGCCGTGTCAGCCACAGCCTGGCCGAGTTCTGTCCTAGGTGGAAAGGCGGAGACAAGGGCTCCCTTCCTGAGCACCTACTCTGTGCCGCGTGGGGAGCAGCGAGGGAGTGCTTGCCCAGGGTCACCTGGCCCCCCTGGGCCGGCAGCGGGAGGAGGAGGAAACGGGTGGCTGTGGCCCGCAGAGCCTGCTGGATGAAGGTCCCTCCCTGGTCCAGGTGCATGCCTCCCCACGCCTGCTGGAGGAGTGTCTCCTGGAGCCCCCTTGCTGGGCAGAGGACGCCCCAGCTCCGCACAACGGCAGCCTCAACCCCCCTTTCCCTCGTTCCGTTGTTGGGCAGGGCTCATGGAGCGTACGGGGCCTGGGGCTCCGGTGCTCTCGTCTGGGGGCGAGACAAATCCCTGGGTTCTGGGAGGGAGCGGAGTGATAGCAGGTCAGTCAGGAGATGAACAGGAACAGGGCGCCCTGGGGCTCACGGTTAACTCTCAATGTCGGCTTGGGTCATGACCTCGTCGTTCGTGAGTCCAGGCCCCTCATCGGGCTCTGTGCTGACGGCGTGGAGCCTGCTTCAGATTCTCTCTCTCCCTCTTTCTCTGTTCCTCCCTCGCTTGCGCTCAAAATAAGTAAAATAAAACTTCTAGGAGAGAGAGGGATCCACAAGAGCATGTCTGGTGACAGAGCGGACCTGGGGAGAGGGCGGCTTGGAGAAATGGCCGATGCCAGGGCCAGGGTGGAAAATGCAGGCTATGCGTGCACATGGCAGGGCTTGTTGGACAGAAGGCTCAGGAATCAAGCCGACGGGCCACGACAGAGGGACGTGGGGATGACAAGGGACAGCCAAAGCCAGGTCCCACCAAGCATCCAGCTAACCCAGAGCTGGGTTGCAACACGAGGTATGAAGCCGGCCCCGAGCGCATACTGGCACAGATACCCGACAGCGAAGAGCCACGCGTGGGAGACACATGTCCCTTCTGGACCCCAAGTGGTTGTGTGGATTCCCCTCCAGGAAGGGGACGAACCACACACAGGCCGTGAGTGTAGACTGGGCCCAGAGAATCCCTTCTGAACGAGAGAATGGAGAAAGCGGCAGCGAGGGACTTTACCGTGGAGAGACCTGGCAGGCAGCGCCTTCACCAGGGGACCAGGGCGAACACCAGCAGGGGTGTGACGAGGCGTCAGGCCCGCCCGGCGCAGCACGGTGAGAAGGGCGCCACACCTCTGTCCCATTCTTCCCCAGAGCTCGTAACCTGGCGTCGTCATGAGAAAATACCTCAGACAAGCCCAGATTGAAGGGCGTCCTACAAACCCCCGACCGGTACCGTCGGAAGCGTCCAAGCCGCGCGGGGCAGGCGCAGTGTGAGGAAGCACCGCAACCCAGTGGGAGACGCGACGACGCTACGTGTGCGGCATCCTGGACGGGGACTTGGGACGGGAGGACACATGTGGGGAAAATGGCAAACCCTCGGGGAGTTTGGATGGCAGTTGAGAGAAAGGCACCAGCGTGGCTCCTGGTGCTGACGAGCACGGCTCAGCGGCATGAGGCGCCACGAGGCGTGTCCAGGAGCTCTCCGCCCTTCACGGTGTGGCAAGTTTTCTGTACATCTAAAACTATCCCAAAGTAAAAACCTTGTTTTTATTTTTTTAATGTTCATTTGATTTTTGAGAGACAGAGAGAGAGACCACAAGCGGGGCAGGGGCAGAGAGAGAGGGAGACACAGGATCCGAAGCAGCTCCAGGCTCTGGGCTGTCAGCACAGAGCCCGACACGGGGCTTGAACTCATGAACCGTGAGATCATGACCTGAGCCGAAGTCGGATGCTCAACTGACTGAGCCACCCAGGCGCCCCTAAAAAGCTTGTTTTTAAAAAGCAAAAGGGGGCGCCTGGGTGGCTCGGTTGGTTGAGCGTCCGACTTTCGCTAGGTCATGATCTCGCGGTTCGGGGTTCGGGCCCCGCATCGGGCTCTGTGCTGACTGCCAGCTCAGAGCCTGGAGCCTGTTTCAGTCTGTGACTCCCTCTCTCTGACCCTCCCGTGCTCACACTGTCTCTCTCTCTCTCCTAGAAATAAAAACATTTTAAAAAATTAAAAAAAAAAAAAAAAAAGGTTCAGAACGTACCCAGTCAATTGAACCAAGCCTCCTCCTTCAGGACGAGACCAGAAGCCGCGTAGGGTGTCCAGGGCCATCTGGGCCCAGATGCTTGGCCTCTGCGTTAGGACTCGGGACACCCCTGGCTCTGCCCGCCCTCAGACCCCCGGCAGACGGAGAAGCCTGTGCCCCACAAAGCAGGGACTCACACAAAGCACTGGCCCCAACCCTGTGCCGAGGGCCTTGACCCGACCTGGCCCGGCCGCGCCCTCCGGTGCCCCAGCCCCTGCATGTAACCAGACGCTGGGCATCTCCTCCGTCACTGCGTCGGTGCTTGTCCACACCATGGCCGCCTTCTTGGCTGTCCGCCTTTCAAAGTCTCGACGTTTGGGTGCCCGCGGGTGCCGTGCCGGTGTGTACGTGTTCCCCCCGGTTCCGCGGTCTGAACGACTCTCGACTGTGCCGCTCGTGAGCGCCCAGGGTTATTTCTTATGGACAATTGACTGAGCCTTTGTCTTTGCACACGAGTCTGTGCTCTTGCGTGTGTGCTTCTCAGGCGTGTCTGTGTGTGTTCCTGGGTGTCTGTCCACGTGCATCTAGCTGTATGTCCGTGAATGGTGCCCGTGTGTGCCTGGGGCGGAAATCTGTGTGTTGCTTGTTCCCAAGTGGCCATTTGTGTGGAGAGTGTGCAGGAGTGTGAGTGTGTGCTCTGCATGTTTTGTGCACTTTCCTCTCTCCCAGCGGAACAAACCCACGCGTGTGAGTCAGGACCCGTTCTGGACACTGAGCAGGAGACGGTCCTGCCCGGGCCTCGGGAATGAGGGCATCGGTGGGGGGGATGGGCTGGCGGTGGCTGTGGGACAAGGGCAGGCAGCAGGTGATCCGCAGCGAGCGGAGCCCAGAGGGTGCCCCTGAGGGGAAGGAGCCATCAAAGGCCTGCCTGGGGCCCGGTGGAATGAGTCGGGTTCCAACATCCACCAGGCTGGGGCTTCTAGGTTTTTCCACCAGCTACAGGGTGCCATTGGAGACTTTTGAACAGGAGACAGACTCGATCTAATAATGACTCAGAGAGACTTTTAGGATGTAGAGCTGGCGTAGCTTGGATGGAGCAGGCGTAGAAGCTGCCCCTCCACCTGGCAGCAGGGTGGGGCAGGCCGCCAGAGGGGGCATGGGCGCGGGAAGCACTGCTGCCGGCCAGGTGCCCGGGTAGAGGCCAGGGCTATGGGTTCCACGTGGGGGAGGGGAGCCCGCGAAAGGGGTGGAGCTGGCTTGGGTCCTGTGATAAAGGGGAAACCCCTTCCCGGCAATCACCGGGACACACAGCCTCCCTCCACCCCCCGACCTGCACGGTTGGGGTCAGGAGAGGTCGTTCAGCAGCGGGGTGACCTCAGCACACTCCTCCCTCTTGCTCACTGGGGGTTTCAGGTGTCTCTTGGGCAGCCGCCAGGGCAGAGCCCCTTCCCCAGGATGCCTGGCCCTGGGTGACTCCAGCGAGCCTTGCCTGGAGGACAGAGAGCCGAGGGCGGGGGCTGGGGTACCGGATCTGTTCTCTGGGCCTCGGGGTCCCCATTACGATGTGGCAAGGTTACCTCCAGTCCTGCTCAGGTGGGACCAGGCCCCAGTGGACACTCCAGGGTGAAGCCACCCCCACCCCTATCTGGAGATGCCCCCTCTTGCAGAAGTGCCACGTAGGTCCGCCTCCCGTGTCCCTTCAGGTCAACACGGCCTGAAAGGAGAGAACACCTGAGATGGAATACTGCTCCTCTCCCCATCACCTGTGGCTCAGGCACCCTTCACCCCTGCCTGCCAGCCTGCTCACACAGCCTCAACCCACCTCCCTCGACACTCGCCATTCAGCTCTACCTGCAGCTGCTCTCATGACACGTGAGTCCCGTGCCCACACACCCTGCTTCGGATGAGAGATTGCTAATTGAACCGGCCCCCACACCCGCTCCCCGCCTCTGCCCCCCGCCAGCTCCACACACCAGCTGCCCAGCCTGCCCGTGCCCACCCCAGGGCTGTTGCACCTACTCTGCCCTCAACCCAGACCTGCCCCTTCCCCCCAGCAGTTCCCAGCCAGCCCTGAGGACCCGCTCCAAACCCTTCCCTCTCCACCCACACAGGGCCCTGCCTCTGGCCTAATGGCTGCACTTTCTGTCTGTCCTTCACCCCGCCCTGTGCTCCATGAGGTCAGGGCCATGTGGATTTCCCTTTATGTCCTAGAGCCTAAGGGCTCTGGGGCCAGCCAGGACGGGAGTGGCGTCACCACAGCTGTGTGATTTGGGGTAAGTGACTTACTCCTTTGAGCACCAATTTGCGCCTGAAGAACCGACCGGCCAGGGTTGAGTAGGCTGAGCGAGACAGGACAGGGGCCCCAGACGCAGCCCCAGAAGATGCGGTCTTGCTTGACAGCATCGTTATACAGGAGTTTAACAAACACCAGCGTGAGGTGGATGCAAGGAAGGGCCCAGGTCGGGGGAGCTGAGCTGGGCTCTGAGGCTGGTGGCTGCAGTTTTGAGTCTAGGATGTCCTGTGAGGGACCCTGGGATGCCAGCGGAAGCCCCAGGGCTGACAGACCCCGGGAAGAGGCCACGCTGGAAGAAAGGGGTTTGCTTGGGCCATTGCGGGGCAGTGAGGGAGTACGGGGCGTGGGCACTCATCCTCTGGGCCCCCTGCCCACCCTCGGGTAGGCTCAGCTAGGGTCAGAGGAAAAGCCTGGATTGAGGCGCTGCAGGGGGGTTGGGAGCTTGGCCAAGGCCTCGAGGGAAGGACCACCCCGCCCTGGGGGTGGGCGGGAGCTGCTGAGAGCAGCTGCTATGCCCTACCCGGCCAGCCACCCCTGCCACACAGCCCCCGGACCTGGCAGCCGTGAGGGGAGGCCCTGTCGTGTAGGAGTGGCTGTGGAGCGCCCAGAACCAGGTCCCCGCCCCGCTGCCACAGGCTGCGTGGGGCTCTGCTCCCTCCTCCCCTGGGGGATCCGAGTGCCGGGGTGGTTTTGAAAACCAGAGCCTGGAGGCCTTATCAGACCACAGGTTTTCCTGAGGAAGGAAGGGTGGGCCTCCAGGATGGAGCGCCTCCTCTGGGCGTGCCTGACTGCTGGAGGGCGCACGGGGCTGCCCATCTCTCCTGGGGGGCCCTAGCCTAGACCTAGGCTGGCCAAGGACAAACAGACCCTGAGGCTGGAGAAGCCGGGTCGAGTTTCTGGAACCCAGGGGTGGGGCGGGGAGCGGGACTCCCTGAAATCCTAAGCAAATGCGAGTAGCGTTTCTGGGAGTGTCCACAGCACACCCGTCAGATCCTCAGAGGGGTCTGTGCCAGGTTCAAACTACAATCCCATTCCTGGGGGGCCTGGTCGGATCTGTATGTCAGGTCCACCATAAACCACATACCGGAATGTTCAAAGCCACCCTATTGTTACACGCAAAACTGGAAAAGCCCAAATGTGGCTCAGCAGTAGAGCAGGTAAATAAACTACGGCCCGTCCCACTGCAGGCCCCTCTGCAGACACCACACCGGCGTCATTGAGAGTGGAGCAGAGGGGTTTCTGTGACACTGGGGACCAGTGCTGCCCAAGTGGGTCACATAGGACGGCCTTTGGTGTGTGGGCCCAGGAGGCCCCCCTTGGGGCTGGCAATGTCCTGTTTTCTTGACTTGGGTGCTGGTGACAAGATGCATCCAGTTTATGAAAATTTATTCGGCCTTCGGCTTACCTGTTCACTCACAGCATGTGCGCCGTGCTGTATGCGTGCGGTATTTCAGTAAAAAGTTATACAAAACAGAGGCGAGTCGGTTAAGCTTCTGACTTCAGCTCAGGTCATGATCTCACGGTTCGTGAGTTTGAGCCCCTCATCGGGCGGGTTCTGTGCTGACAGCTGGGAGCCTGGAGCCTGCTTCGGATCCTGTGTCTTCCTCTCTCTCTCTCTGCCCCTCCCACACTCTGTCTCTCTCCCTCCCTCTCTCTCCCTCTCAAAAATAAATTAACATTAAAAAAAAAATTTAAGTTATACAAAACAACTCCCAAATGTCTCCATGGAGCCCTCCCTGAGGACAGTGCGCTCGCTGGGACCCTCCAAGGAGGCAGCAGAGAAGGCAGGTGAGGGCAGCCCCTGGGGCATCACTGGGGGCACAGCCCCCCCCCACCCCCGGGACGAGGCTCAGAGCTGGGCCCGGGCCAGGCCCTGCCTTTCTCAAGAACAGGGCCCAGAGTAACCACGCAGGGTGGGGGTCCTGTAGCCTCACAGGTGGGGCCAGGCGGATGCGGGGCCCACCCTGCTGGAGCCCAACCAGCTGGCCTTGGAACGCTGGGGTGGCCTCGCCCGCCGGCTGCCCGCTGGGCCAGGGGTGCCCCCAGGCCTCCCCCTCCTCCTGCAGCGGTGCCTCTACCCCTTCTGCTTCCAGAGGCCCTGGGGCTATTTTTAACTCGGCTGAGCTGCTTGTGCTGAAGGTGGACAGAGCCCCGGGTCCGGGCAGTAGGGGCTGGAGGCGGGGGCGGGCGGAGAGCAGAGAGAGCCTAACAGCTGCCTTCCTGCTCCCGCCGCTCCCCGGGACCAGGCTTTCAGCGGGGACAGGTCACTCTAGACCTCAGGGGGAAAACAGCATTCCACCCCACAAACCAGAGGTCCATGGAGGCCACGCAGACACCCCTACAGTCAGACATATGCCCAGGACTCCAACACATGAGTGCATACGTGTGCACACGCAGTGCCCAGGGGCCTGCTCAGCAACATACCAGGCGCACAGGGGCTCAGGGCGCAAACGCAAACACACATGTACATCCACTTGACTCTCCCCACAAACGTAACCTACCTGGAGACACAGGCACGTACGCGCACACGCAAATACAGATGTTTGCACGCGCACGCACACACGTGCTCGTGCACACCCACGCACGAGCGCATGCACCCACGCGTGCATACACACGCGCGCACCTGTAGATGTGTGCACACGCGCAGGCGCTAGGGTGGACACACGTGAGGGGTACAAGCACAGATGCCCAGAGGCCACCAGCCGGGGTGCAGGGAGGACCCTGGGGTCACATCCATAGGACCCATGTCCAGGAGGTGCCCGCAGGTGGGGGTGCTCAGCCTGCTCTTTGCTCCCCTCGTACCAGCCCAGCCCCTTGGTCAGCCTGCAGCCCCATGGGGCTGAGCTCCAGGAGCCTGTGGCACCTTGAGGCTCCCCATCCTCGGCCTCACTCTCTTCGTGGTGAGGCAGGCTGGGGCCGTAGCTGGAGCTGAGCTGGTTCATGCCCTTCTTCCCTCACATCCTCCCATGAGCACACGCTCAGGGCAGGAAACCGGAGAGAGGGATGGGGAGCCAGCTCCTGGAGAGGTGGCCTCGGGGTGTGCTCAGCCCCCTCCCCTTCCTTTTCCCTGCTCCCTACTTCCTCTCAGCCTTTGTTCCATGGAGGAGCTAACCCCCACCCCCCCACCCCCGCCCCGGCTGGGGGAACCAGAGTCAGGTCCTGGGAAAACCCCAGGTGCTGAGCTGAGGGCCTCCTTCCCTGTGACTGAGTCCAGGGGGAAGAGGGAGCTGGGAGAGACTGGGCTCAGGACCCAGCGGTGGGGGGCAGCCGGCTGACTTCCAACTGCCTTCCACCCACACCCCCACCTCCACCCCTAGAGGCCCCAGAGGGATGGGGGAGGGCGGGGAGTTGGCCTGAGGACAGGACATCCTCTTGGCAGGACACAGGACGCCAGGCCGGAGGTTCCCAGCCCCAGTCAAGGCCACAGGGGGAAAAGGTCACTGGGTCCTGGGGCTCGCCAGTTCCGAGACTGGCCAGTGTCCTGATAGCCAGTCCAAGTTACTTCAAACGGTGACGCCGAGAAGAACAGCAGAGCTTGTACCAATGGAACACCCCTGTCCCCCTGCACAGGCCACAGGCCTCAGCGTGGCCAGCCAGGAGGCAAAATGGCCCATGTGCCCGCCCAGGGTGGCACCAGCCCTCGGGTCCATCCTCAGGGGGTTCCGCGGAGTATGCAGGAGCCCAGCAGCCCCGGCTCGTGCCTGTCCCCTGCAAGGCGGGGGGCCTCCACGTTTGTAGGTTTGCCTTCACTTCCTTCTCAGGAGCCTGCTCCCCCTGGGGCCTGCAGCCCGAGAGCAGAGGCCTCAGCCCGGCCCTGGCCCTTCCTTGCCAGGACAGGAACCCCAGGGACAGTCTAGCCAGGGTGACGCCATGGAGACCTCTTGCTCTCGCATACCCCGTCCTCTGGGGGCAGCAACAGAGTCCGGTCTTTGAGTGGACACCCAGGGCTGACATTGGCTAACGGTCTGCTCACTGGTCTGGGAGATGAGGGTCCCTGGGGGTGCTGGAGGGCAGTAGATCAGAGGACTTCCTGCCGTCACC
Source organism: Proteles cristata cristata (assembly GCA_017311185.1). Classification (NCBI taxonomy): domain Eukaryota; kingdom Metazoa; phylum Chordata; class Mammalia; order Carnivora; family Hyaenidae; genus Proteles; species Proteles cristata. Next base: position 88,214 of record JAESUZ010003012.1, read on the forward strand.
ACATCCAGGCTGCCAGGACCATGAAGCAGGCTATTCTCCCGGGAGACGCCCTGGGCTCTGAGTCTGGTCCAGTGATAAACCCAGACCTGGACACCCCCACCTGTTGGGGGAGGCCTGGAAAGTCCCCCCCCACCACCAGTCTCCTGCTTCAGCCTCTTGCCCAATACAAGTGACTGCTGGCCATTCCACACAGCTTCAGCCAGGCTCTTCTGGTTACCTGAGCAGGAAATGATGTCTCCTCTAAAAACAGCCTATAAAAGTGAATTATCTCAACACACAGCTTGCATCTAGGTTTGCCTCTGTTTACTTAAGAGTTAAAATCACCCAACAGAATGTTAAGCATAGAGTTGCCACACGCCCCCTCCACTCACACGTGCCCAGAGAAACAAGGCCTCCAAAACCAGCAGCCGCCGCCTCCCAGCCCCATCTCCTCTGTCACCACCTTCCTTACGATTTCATGCTTACACTGTCTTTACATCTTTTCAAAAATTAAGCTTTATTGAGGTATAATTTACACACTCATATTCAGCAAGTTCAAGAGTGCAATTGCATGAGCTTTGACAGATGAGTAGTCATATACCTACCCCCGCTGATGTGGAACGTTCCCATCACCCGAAAAAGTCCCCTCTACCTTCCAGAATCCATTCCCAGCCCTCTGGGCCAGCCAGCCAGCGATCTGCTTCCTGCCACTATAGTTCTGTCTTTTCTAGGATTTCATGTAAAGCCAAATCACACAGTACATGATCTTCTGTGTGTGGCTTCTTTCACTCAGCATGATGCTTTTGAGGTCCATTCTGTGAGAGTCAGCAGTTCACTCCTTTTCTTACGTTGTATAGTTGGACCATGGCTTGCTTACCCATTCTCCAGCTGACGGACATTTGGGTTTTTCTGGTTTGGGGACATTATGAATAGTGCTCCTATGCATACGTGAGCACAACTGTTTGTGTGAGCATGTTTCATTTCTTTTCGGTAAACACCTAAGAGTGGGGTTGCTGGGTCATTCCACTTCTCATTTCCTAAATCTTTTTATGTGTTTGGTTTCAGTGTGCCCCACAGACTGTAAGCTCCCCGAAGGGGCAGAGACCTCACCTATGTTGGTCATTGACGTGACCAGAGGCCAGCACAAGTCCTTACGAAGAGCACATTCTTCACAGATATTTGTGTGCTGAGTGAGCGGTGGTGGCACCTGCGATGGGGGTTCTGCTGACGATGTTGGAGAAGCGCTAACGGAGCCAGAGGCCACAGAGGCGGTGATGGTGTGGGCGGCGATGATGGAACGGGCCCCTGCGCTGGTGACGCCTAGAAACACCTCCTCTGTCCCTCTTCAGAGAAGTCGGGGACCCACATTCTAAACTCACCTGGGGAGATTTCCTGGGGGGGGAGGTCTCTCTTCAAATGCCTCCTCTACCTCCTCACCTCCAAGGATCTCCAGCCAGACACTCCCAGAGTCACACCTGGGACAAGGGGTCTCGGAAGCCCACACCCACTCTGAAATGGCTGTTTCTACCCTTCTTCCCCTGCGGCCACATCCCTAGCTTGCCACACGGATGCGACAGCTCACAAAGTCCCTCACTCCAAGAACAGCCTTCCTTTCTCCTGAAGACTCAGCCTACCCCTCCCTTTGGCTTCCTTCTACCAAGTTTAGATTTTGTATTTTCTCTCGAAAATACTGGAGGTATTCACATTTCTACACTCTTCTGGCATCATCTGGAAGAACCCCAACGACCTACTTTTTCTCCTTGTCAGGTGATGCTCATTGCTGGGACAGTCCCTCCCCCCCTCCTCTGGAGACAGGTGCCACCGGGAAGCTCGACCTGGGTGGACACTCGATGCTTCTAGTCCCACCGTGTCGCTCCAGGGGCCATTCCGCACTGCCTGGTCCCATGCCTCAGAGACTACAGACGCGTGCGCTGGTCCTCACAGGCTCTGCCTTCCGTCATTACCACCACCCCTTCCCCAGCCCTTCCTCCACAAAGCAGTGACCTCTCTGAAATGCAAAGTGAGGTCATTTCTGGAACTTTCTTGCTGAGAATCCTTCAGTGGCACCTGAGAAGCGGCTTCCTTTCAAATCCTTTGCCCCGGTCTGCAGAACTATACCTGACCTGCTCCCGGCCCCAGCCTCACTCCTATTCCGGGCCTCCTGACCCGTCCGGATCTCCCCCTTCCGGGTTGGCGGCCATGGGATGTCGGCTCCTTGAGAAGCACTCCTTTCGGTTAAACCCCTACTTGTGCCCAGCAAGCGCCCTGGGGGCAGGGATGCACCAAGCGCCATGCTCAGCCCGTCCGCAGGTCCTCAAGGAAGAGCTACAGAACGAGTTGCTGGGAGTGTGATGGGGAGGGATTAGGAGACGGGGTGCTTCGGGCCTGGATGGGGTGCAGAGACTGACCCGGAGGAAGAAGAGCCTTCATCCGGCCTCCTGGTGCCTCGGGCAGGGGACCAGCCCAGGCCGCAAGGGGACATCTTCAGCTGGGGTAAGGGGAGCCCACCCTAGTATGTGGGCCTCGCCTGAGGGACCCAGAAGATTCCCGACCCACGTAGGTGTGAAAGCACCACTTGGGACTTTCCGGGGGTCTGTGCTTGCTGACAGGAGCCTTTGCGTGGGGGGTGGGGGGGCAGTGCACCAGGGCATTTCCTGCCTAGCCTGGCTCCCCAGGGCCCAGCCCAGCAGCCCTGCTCCTTCCTCCCCCGCCCCAGGGGCTTTCCACAAAGCCTGAGGCCCGCTATTTTTAGCTGAGGGAGAGGGACCAATTCCTGGCCCCACTGGCTTCCCCCCCACGGGAGCCCGGGTGAAACTGGGGCTGGGGTTGGGCCCCAGAGGCCAGGGAGGCAGCCTCTTCCTTCCTTGCCCCCCCCATTAAGTCCCGAAGGCTGGCTTGCACCTGGGCAACCAAGGTGCCTCGCTCCTGCCGACGGCTGAGGCCTGAGTTCCCAGGCTGGGCTCCCAGCCAGGGCTCCCAGCCCAGTGGGCAGGGGCTCGAGCCCTTGGGCGGGGTTGGCCCAGGGCCTCGGGTGGGCTACTGCCCACTTCCTGGGGCCGGGCCTCATCACTTCAAAGGCCGCTGGCGGCCCTGTGGTCACTCCCGGCTCCCACGCAGCCGGAGGGGCGGGCCGGCACACGAACCCTGGCGGCTGGGTCCCGCTCTCGGCAGCTTCAAAGCAGCTGGGGTGGGCAGCCCTGTGGTTAGGGCTGCTCCCCGGGGGCGGGGGGACAGGAAAGGGGGATAACGGGGCTTTCTCTGCTTCTTCATCCTTCCCACCCCACTGCCTTCCTGGGTGGGCCCTGTCCCAGAGCAGGGGCCGCCTAGGGGCCGTGATGCCTTCAAGTCTGTATAATGTGTGTGGCGTCCAGGTGGGGTCACTCCGGAGTGCAGACCCCACTAGAGAAACCACAGAAACCAAGGTGGGGGGCACCTGGCTGGGCGAGGCAGCGGCCAGAAGGCTTTGCTGTGTTCCCCCTTGATGTCATCCCTTCTCTCCCCACTTTTCTGCCTGAAGCAGGGACAGCGTGGAGGGGAGGGGACAGAGGCAAACAGGACTGCCTGCTGGCCTAGCCCAGCACAGAGGTGGGCTTGAGCTGTGCCAGCTCCCCAGGGGACAGCAGGGCAAGAGGGGTGGGCGAGTGGCAGCCTCAGAGCAACCGCCCAGAGTTCAGCAGACGCTGAGAACAGAGAGTGCCTTGAGCAAAGGGGGTGGGAGGGGAGAGGAAACTTTCAGGGTCCCCTGGGGTCAGCTCCGGGACAGTTGCCGTTTTTAATCTGCGCAAGAGACTTAGAAGGAGCCGAGAGGGCTGTAACCTAGATCCGCTCAGGCAAGCTCCGGAGGTGCTGCCAGTGAGGCCCAAGAGCGGCCCCTCCCCCCAGACCCCCCATCCAAGTGCCACAAGGCAGAGGGGGACTCTGGTGGTGTTGCAGGGTCCTGCACCCCTCTGGGCTGGCTTCCCCTCACACCCCGCCTCCAGACAGCTCCACCCCTCTTCCACTGGGGTGCCAAGGTCTCCAAGGGACCAGAGCGAGGCCCCAGGGTGGGGGAGTGGGGTTGGGGGAGGAGGAGGGGGGGGCGGGAAGGACGGGGGAGGGGGCGGGGAGCGGTAGGGATGGGGGTGGGTGGGTGACCTCTCCGATCTAGGGTCATGAAAATGTCCCACTCACAGCCTGAGTCCTAAGCAGAAGCCAGCTTTCGGCCTGCCCACCCGGGGCAAATGGGAGACCTGCGCCCCTAGAAGGCAGACCGCGGGGCCCCCGGGCAGTGCCCTCCGGTTCCCGGCTCCTCACTAGGGACCATGACTCTCAGCTGCCAGCAACCTCACGGACCCTTTCTGCTCCTGCCTCAGGCCGTCTCCGCCAGGGGTGTGAGGAGGCCCCAGGCCCCAGCCCCCAGGCCTGCTTTGTCCTGTGTGGGGGTGACCACGGCAGCCTAGGGTTTGGGGAAGAGCTGTGCACTGACGCAAGGACTCTCTGCAGCTCCCTCAGAGCCTGGGGACCCTGGGCGCAATGGGAGGAGGGTGACAGAGCTCTGGGGCTGGACACCCGGTCATTCCTCCGCTCTCCAAGGGCCGCTGTGCGCACTGCCCCTTCGGCGACACAGTCCACCTTCCGCGCGGCCTCACTGCCTTGTGAGAAATGTCGACGGTGCCATGACCTGGAGGAGACAGGAAGAGCACCCTCGGTGTCCTGTGGGGACTGGGTCCCTGGTGGGGTCAGAGTGGCCACAGAGGCTCGTACTAGGAGACGCGGGCTCTGATTCAGCGGCGAGGGGTGAGCGGAGTGGGTGACCCTCTCGGACCCTCTGGGCTGTGCCCTTTTCCTGCCCCACCGCGGTTTTCAGGGTCGCATGCTGGCAAGGCAAAATGTGACTGAAAGCCCGAGACTCAACTCAGGCAGAGGGTCCCCCATCTTTTCCATTCACCCCCATCCCGCTTAATCTCCAGGGCTGGCTGTGTGAGATCCAGGCCGTAGTTTCTATCTGGCCACTTGGGAGGCTATGGGCACCCCGAGGTCTCCAGAGGTACAGACTGGCTTCTGGTGCCTGTCTGGTCGGCAGGTCCCGATCGGCCAACATTCATGAGTTTTATACACGTGGGACGAGAAATACCGAGAGCACAAAGCTGACCCGGATTGCTGTGGAGACAAACTCGCTCACAAGACTCACAGGCTTGTACAAGCTTTCAGAAGAGCAATCTGACCGCCTCTCCCTTCCATTCAGGCAGGCATCTTAGGAATCACGGTGCAGGGAAAGCATCTGGAGGCAAGGATCCTTTGCCAAACATGCTATGGTGGCCACTGCTGCAGAGCAGAAAGACCTGGAAACCCACGCATCCACCAGCTGAGGGGACACCCTGGGACACTGGTGTCAGGCCACCCGCAGGAGCACGCCCCCGACCAGCTACTGGCATGCGGTGATGCTCAGGGGAGAGGCGAGCTGCCCCGCGATTCGTGTACCACATCCATTTCTCTAAAAGCAAATGATACTATTTCCACCCGAGTCTTGACCATGTGTTGCATGTGTTTGTGCGCAAATAGAGAAAGATGTGCAAGACACACCCAGGTCAGCACCCTCTGGATGGCAAGAAGGTGCAGACAAGGGACAGTTAACTCTTTTCCGTCCTGTCTCACAGGTTGCAGGGAGCCTGTTTTACATTTGGACGCAAGTGGTGGCTGGTGCGGGCATCACACTGGTGGAAAGGATGAGGCCCTGTTCTGAGGGACTCCCAGCCAGGAGTGACACTAGGCCCCAAGCATACAGTGACCCTTTCAAGTTCATGTATGGGGCCCCAGAGACCAACCCAGGAGCAGGGCCGTGGCCGGCACAAGCCAGGAGGCACTGTCCACGTGCTGCAATCTGTGGAAATGCGGCAGGCTGTGCAACTCCCAGGGGGCTGAGCTCCAGGGAACTTGGCCCATCAGACCTGCTGGGCTCTTGACCCCAACCCAGACTTTACCCTGCCAGTGGGGGGTACAGTGTGTGTTTGGGGAGGAGACTGAGAGACTGGCCCTGCAGGGAGGCAGGAAGGAGAGGGCGTGGGTGTGCACTGCTCCCCATCAACCCCACCACCCTTGAGGGCTCTGGGTAATTCTCTGTGACTCCAGATGTTCAGCAGCTGTCTTGGCCATTTCCGCCCCTTCTTTGACCCTGCATCCGCCAGGAAGCGTCCCCTCCTGTCCTCAGGCTCTGAACCACCCCCCACCTTCCCTGCACCCCATTTCCTGAGCAGAGGCGTTTGTGCAGACTCAGCTCCCTATTCCACCAGGGTGGCTTCAGTTTTCCCAAGGCCCGGGCTCTGCTCCCGGAGCCCTGGGCTGCTGTGGTCAGCTCACGGCTGCCGACTGGCTGGACACCCTCTGCCAGGGGCTCTGATCCCAGCCCCCACCCCTGCAGCCTCTGGGACTGTTTTTTTTTCTCTCCCTCCATTCTTTCTCCAAGGTTGGCTCTGTCTGCTCTTGCAGCATAAATCAGGGCCTCCAGGGAGGCTGAGCAGAACTGTCCGGGAGGGAGCACTGCCTCAGTGGGGGAGGGTGGAAAGCTCTGTGGGGTGAAGGCCAGAGGTCAAGGAGCCGGGGCGGGCTCGGTGGGGGCGGGGTGGATGCTCAGATGTCTGCCTGGCAGACCCTGGGGGTGGGAGGGGTGCCTCCTGGAACTGAGAACTGATCCTTGGGGTCACAGCCCCCCCTTCCCTGAGTAGATGGGATGGGGCACAAGAGGCCACTGCTGCTGCAGCTGGTCCAGTGGGGGGGGGTTCTTTTGGAGAGGGGACAGCAGGAGGAGGTCTCCCTTCCCGTCACATGCTTTCCTGTCTCAACAGAGCTGGTGGTTCTGGGGCTCCCAGGGGCTGGGGGGCAGGGCTGGGGGGGTCAGGGGCCAGGCCAGGCACAGTGTAAGGGCTCTAAGGGGTCAGGAGCTCCAGCCTGCTAACCTTTGCCCCCCCCCCCCGCAGCCACCTCCCCCTACCGGCTTCCTGCTCTTCTAGGAGGAGCCAAGGGCAGGTGGGCCTGGCCGAAGCAAGGTCCGTGTTTCCCAGTACAAATCTCAGAACTCACCAAGCTGAGATGCTGTGGCTCCTCCGTGCCCGGTGTTTCCCTGGGCAATCACAGCCAACGGTGGGCATGTCTCCCGTACTCGGAGGACGGTCCTCTGGGGGACTCATGCACAGCGGTGTCTGCCTGGATCCAGGCTGAGGACACAACGAGGCCACCTACTCTGCTGCTGAGGGTCACTCCTGTGGCCTCACAAAATGAGCCTGGAGCCTCTGGGTCTCCCCCACCCCCCACCCCCGCCCCCAGCTAGGACAAACAGCATCCGAGTTTATGAATGAGGTTGCTGGGCAGGTAAATGCCCCCACTCACTCTCCCCCAAATTCTCCACCACCACTCCTAACCAAAGGGCCAGGGTGGACATTTCAGGACCAGGCCCACCAATCTACATGGGCAACAGCTATACCCACCCCTTGAGCCCCGGTGCAGTACCCTGTGGGGTCCCTCCTGGGGCAGTCTCCCAGCTGCCCCTGCTGCTGCCAGCTGGGACCCAGGGTGGAGGTGGGGTGCTTGCAGAGTAGAGGGAGCAAGAGGGGTGCACCAGCGTACCCTGAGACACCCTCCTGGCCCTCAGGCCCTGATGAATGAGCAGAGCAGTCCAACCTGGGGTATGAGCTGCATAATCAGGAAACGGGATCTCAGCTGGTTGGGGGCAGGGACACCAGGGGTGGAATTGCCAGGTTTAGCAAAAAATAACAAACAAACCCAAAAACAGGATATCCAGTTAGAGTTGAATTTCTGAGAAACAAGTTTTTAATAGAAGTATGTCACATGCAATATCTAGCACAAACTTATACTCAAAAAATATTTATTGTTTATCTGAAATTCAAATTTAACTAGACATTCTGTATTTTACCTGGAAACCCCCAATTTAGCCCTCCCATTTCACTCACTCAGTTTGCTTCCCAACCCCCAAGGACCCTAACAGCCTTCAGCTCTGCTTCCCTAACCTGGTGGGGGCTGACTGGGCTGGCAGTGGACCCAGATACACAGAGCAGGAGAGCAGAGAACGCTTGTCAGAGCCTGGAGACCTCTTCCCAGAATGCTGGGGTCTGTGAGGCACGTCTGGCTCCCGGGCTGCGTTTGCCAAATCCCCTGCTCTAGAACCAGGCCACTGTTGAGTGCACCCTCAGAGCTCGGCTCTAACCCTGCCCCCTCTGCCCTCAGGTGGGCTTCCCCTCTCCAGGGCACGAGGAAACAGGGAACCCACTAGAGTCCTCCCGCAAAGAGGAAGGCACAGTTGCGGGGTGGTTTGAGTGAGGAGTGGGAAGAAGGGCTGGCCAGGGCCTGAAAATGAGGAACACTGGCCAGGCAGTAGCTACCTGGAGGCCACTGCCTCCGCTGGCACCAGTGGAAACAGGATCCAGAACAGGTTGGGGGGTTTCCAGCCTGAGCTTGGCCCCTTTCCTGTGGAGGGGAGGACAAGGCCATGAGCACCCACGGTCTGGCTGCTCCAGCAGCAGCCCCAGGGCAGACTCTTGCCCGCCCACCCCGGGGTGATATAGATGCTGGATTTCCTGGGCTGCCCCACTGTGCACGGGGAGGTCTGGCCCGCAGCTACCCAGCGCTTGCCTGGGCAGGGAACTGCCACCCCCAGACTTCTTCAGGAGACTCCCTTGTCTTTGCAAACTGTCACACAGCACGATCACCACACCTGCTTCTTCTGGCCCCTGGCTCCCCTTCCCACCAACGTGGGTACCTCACGAAGTGGGAGAGGCAGCCACAGCCAGCTTAGATCGGGGCCCTGGGAAGCCATGTGCTGTTTGCCCCAGTGAGACCCCTCCACCTCCTGTCGCCCGCTTCTGACCAGGACCAGGTTAAAGCTGTCGATCTCCAGCCTGTCTGTGGCCTTCCGTTAAGGAGGCGGGCGGATGCCTCTCCAGGTGTGAGGAAAGGCGGGTGAACTCGGCCCGGAGAGGATGTGGCCGCCGCAGGGTCCCAGGTCTGGAATCCTGGAGGCGGGGCAGAACTCAAGCTGCCTGGGAACGCTCTGTGCGCCCATCACAGGGTGTCGCCTCTTTGCCCAGCAACAATGACTCACAAAGCTGGTCCGCGCCGGGCACAGGCCGCCTCCTCTCGCCCAGAAAGGCCCAGGTCATAAAGGCCATTAGGGCCAAGCCCTGAGGAGGGTTGTCCCAAGACTGCGGCCCCGCGCCGAGCCAGGCCTGCGCCTCCCGCCGCGCCCCGGGCCTGGCGAGCGGGCGTTACGGCTCACGCGCTGCGCCCGGTAGCCTCGACGCCCATGTGTGTCGTCTGCTTCGTGAAGGCGCTGGTGCACGTGTTCAAGATCTACCTGACCGCCAACTACACGTACAGCTTCCGCAGCCGGCCCGTGGCCTTCCGCTGGGATGACGTGCGCGCCGCCGGCGGGGGCGGCGGCCACCGCGCGACGTGACGCGCGGGCGTGTGCTGCTGCGGCGCGGCGCTGGGCGCGGCGCGGGAGGCGCGGCGCGCGCAGCGTGCCCCCCGGCGGGTCCGCGAGCTGCGGCCAGCTCGCCAGCTACGCGCTGGCGCACTCGCTGGGCCGCTGGCTCGTGTCCCCCGGCTCCGTGTCCCTGATGACGCGCGCGCTCCTGCCTCTGCTGCAGCGCGGCCAGGAGCGCCTCGCGGAGCGCTACCGCGGGCGGCGCGCCAAGCTGGAGGCCCGCGACGGCAACGAGATTGACACCGTGTTCGTGGATCGCCGCCAGCACCCAGGCAGCCACGGCCGCGGCCTGCGCCTCGTCATCTGCTGTGAAGGCAACGCTGGCTTCTACGAGATGGGCTGCCTGTCGGCGCCCCTGGAGGCCGGCTACTCGGTGCTGGGCTGGAACCACCCGGGCTTCGGGGGCAGCTCGGGGGCGCCGTTCCCTCAGCACGACGCCAGCGCCGTGGACGTGGTGGTCAAGTACGCGCTGCGCCGCCTGCGCTTCCCGCCGGCGCACGTGGTGGTGTACGGCTGGTCCATCGGTGGCTTCACGGCCACCTGGGCCACCATGACCTACCCGGAGCTGGGCGCGCTGGTGCTCGACGCCACCTTCGACGACCTCGTGCCCCTGGCCTTGAAGGTCATGCCCCACAGCTGGAAGGGACTGGTGGTGCGCACCGTGCGCGAGCACTTCAACCTCAACGTGGCGGAGCAGCTGTGCTGCTACCCGGGTCCGGTCCTGCTGCTGCGGCGCACGCAGGACGACGTAGTCGGCACCTCGGCGCACGAGCGCCCCCTGCCGCCCGGCGGCGTGGAGGGCAACCGCGGCAACGAGTTGCTGCTGCGTCTGTTGCAGCACCGCTACCCGGCAGTGATGGCGCGCGAAGGCCTCGCGCTCGTGACGCGCTGGCTGCGCGTCGGCAGCCTGGCCCAGGAGGCCGCCTTCTACGCGCGCTACCGCGTGGATGACGAGTGGTGCCTGGCACTGCTGCGCTCCTACCGAGCATGCCGTGAGGACGAGCGGGACAAGGAGGCCGGGGGGCCTCACGGGCTCCCCTTCCCCTGGCTGGTGGGCCAGGGCCTGAGTCCGCGGCGGCGCCGGCAGCTCGCGCTGTTCCTGGCACGCAGACACCTCAGGAACGTGGAGGCCACTCACTGCAGTCCTCTGGAACCGGAGGACTTCCAGTTGCCCTGGAGGCTGTAGTCCTCGCCCCTCCCCACATGTGAAACCAGTAAAGCTGGCCCTGCCTCGGGATCCCTACCCGGTGTCTGGGGAGGGTAAGATGGAACGTAGGGAACAGGTGCTCTCCCTCCCCGGCGTGTTCCCTTCTCCCCTCCTTCCGCTTCTCCCTCAAACACTTGCGGACATCCCAGTCTGCGCCCAGCTCCTAAAGGTAATGTAGAGATTAACCTGGCCCAGTTTAGGGCAACACTGTGTGGACAGGTGCCTTGATCTCGAAAGGATGGTGGGAGCACGGGCTGTGGGACTCCAGGAGGCGCCCTTAACCTGGATCAGGGTACACGATGGCTCTGGGAAAGAGAAGCGTGGAAGGGTTTGTATTAAGTCACTTCTAGCCATGAGAGGACATTGGCATTGGAAGACTATCAAGCAGGTCTTAGCACCTAGACCTAACCAGGAGTCTCCTCCCCACCTCCATGCCCCTGGCTTGTATAGGAGAGGACGCCAGACTCAGAGTAACAGGCACTCACACCGGCATGCCCATATGGGCTATAGATACCCCTGCACTGACCATTCATTTGCCAGGCATCCCTTTGATCCAGGCCTGGGCTGGGCATTGTTCCTGGGCTCAAGGATGTAACACCGAATGAGAAACAAGCCTTCTGCTTGCCACCATTTGTAATGCAGTCGCTTCTTTACCATCTGCCATGAACTGCATGAAGGGGGTACTCCTGGCCTTCCCCAGCACCTGGGGTCTGGGGCTAACCAGTGTGGGCAGTGCAGGAGACTATGGAAAAACTGAAAGAAGGCAAGTGGGGCAGACATATAATTGACAGCATCAGAGCAAGACATGGCCATGATGCACCTAGGCCAGGGCAAGCCAGAGGTGACGCTTAGGTGCCAGGAAGACACCTGTGGTGAGATGCACTTTAAGCTGATACGGGAAGAGGAATTCACCAGATTAAGGGAAGGGGCTTCCACAAAGGGATCAGTACGTGTAGAGTGGCTTGGCTGGAAATGGGGAGTGCAGTCCAAAAGGGTCAGATCCTGAAGGGTTTGAATATCATTTAAGACTTTGCTTCCAGTGGCTATGAGGTGCCAAAGAAGTGAAATTTTGGGACTTGCTTTAACGAAACCGGATTATCTAGTGGTTACACACCTCTCCTTTGAGAAAGTCCGGCAAACTCTTGTTCCAGCATTTGCTGGAAGCTTTACAACTAGCTGAGTGATCCTGGACAAATTACTTTAACCTCAGTTTCCTCATCTGTTAAAGTGGGTAGAGCTCCACCTGGCTCACCGGGTTGCCACGAAAACGAAGTGAAAGAACACCCAGGGGCACCCGGCACAGCAGCGCGAAGGCTTCCCTGCAGGCCAGTCCGTGCCATTTCAGCTGTGCGTGCACCGGACCGGAGGCAGGCGCGCGCGGACCCCGACGCCTCCGGCCAAGGGAGGGCAGCGGCGCCAGCAGGGCTAGAGGAAGAATCGCAGACACGCCTTTTTCTGCTTGACTCCCATACAATTAAAAAAAAAATCCCCATAAAGAGGAAGAACTTAAAAAAAAAACAAAAACTGGAGGGAGAAGCTAACTCCAAAGTCAGGGTCGGGCCTCAAACGGTCTGTGCGGTGCGTGAGTCATGGCTCTCCTAGGCAGCGGCAGACACCCTCGAGACATCCAAAATCCCAAACCCTGCGCTTTCATAACGCCATGTTGGACGGTCCTCCCACTTCCCACCTTCCCCGAAAGCCTTCGCACCGTTCTACCTGTGTGTCTCGCTGGTGGAGCCGACGCGGGAGGGATTCCTTAAGAACCCGCCCTTCCTTTCCGGCTTCATCCGCAGCCTCGGCCAATCAAGTTGGAGCAGGTAATAAGGCTTGTGCCGAACAAAGTCCTCATTGGACACCGTTAGCGGGGGGTGGGATGAAGGCGGAGCAAGCGTCAAAGCGGAAGTGGGTCGTCGCGCCCCTGACGTATTGCCGCGGTGGCTGAGGCGGTTCCGCTGCTTGCTGTGTACGCGGCGAGCGAGTCCTGGCGCGGCCAGCTCGGCTCCTACGGCACCCGAGACCCTGGCCCCGGCCCCAGCCGCGGCTCGGCCGTCTCCTGAACATGGACTCCGCAGGCCAAGGTACCCGCGGGCTTGGCGCCTTCCCCACTTGAGCCCAGCCCGTGCTCTTCCCCTCTCTGGCGGCGCGTCTCGGACTCTCGATCCCCTCTGCCTCCATCCGCCCCGTGGCTCCTTTTCAGCTCCCATGCGCGGGGCCTCGAAGCTCCCGATGGCCGGGGGCGTGCGTCTTTCCGCCCCACGCTTGGACCACTCACAGCCCTATCCTGGGGGCGCTCCGAGGACCGGTTCTCCGGCACCCCTCCCCTCGTTCCCAGAGTTTTAGGTTTTCTCTCTCCGGGCAGCTGTCATCATGCCCCCTCCCGACGCTTGCCTAGTCGACCGCCCTCCGTTCCTACGCAGGGCCCTCAAGGACATTCCACCCGGCCCTGGAGTCGGGCACTGTGTTGTGCGCTTTTCCTGGGGAGGGAAGAGGGAGGGAGGGAGGGGAGATGGAACCCTCTTCGCGTTCAGTGCAGCGCCCCTTGGGTGGCAACGCTGCTCGGAGCCCAGGCTTCTTAGGGGTTGTCTCAAGGGGGGAAGGGTGCAGTGAGTCAGGGCACACCCAGCATGCTGGGCCGGTTTCCAGAACAGACACCCTTGACCGGTTTGAGATGGCTGCCGGGGGTGTGGAGTGGGCCCAGGAGATTAAAATCTTGAGAAGGTGATTCAAGCCGATCTTCCATTCTGGGGCTGTACAAATGAGATACTAAATTCTTATGTTGACGTAACTACCCTGGATAATTTTAGGATTTTTCCCTCTACCATTTGACCTGTATCAGCATATTAATTAAACAGAAGTCCTAAGTTCTGTTACACTGTGTAGATTTTTCTACCTCTGCAGTCTACTTACAAAACAGTTGAACATCAAAAGCCACCAGTTGCGTTAAGGTGAGATTTTTCACTGTTTCACGTGTGTGTTTAATTTAGGTAAGCATCATAAGCATTGGATACTCACCGTAAGACTGATAGAAACCACTCACTGAGCACTTACTGGTATGCCAGATACCATACCAAACGTGTTTCTCAAATAACCTTTTTCCGTTTTCAGAATAACCTCTTGAGATTATTCCTTGTATTGTCACCATGCAGATTATACACTTCTAGAGATCCTGAGACTCACCCAGGAGGGACTCCAGCCCCCAAGCTTCCCCTATAGCACCAGCCCCACAGTCTGTAGGTCTTTTGGTGACACTTTCTTGCCTCAGTCTCCTCTGAACCAGAGTGTGAGTGGCATCTACCTACAGGGCTGTGGTGAGGTTGGTATCACGCAGAATGATTGTGTGGTGCTTTGGCATGTTTGGTGAGTGATCGGTTTCTATCTGGAGGTGATTGTGGGATTTGCATTTAGTTTCATGGGCAGAAACTGACCAAGGGCCGACCTACCTACCTTCCTTTATTTATTATGAAATGTTTATTTTTGAGAGAGAGAGCAGGGGAGGGGCAGAGAGAGGGACAGACGATCAAAAACAGGCTCAGTGCTGACAGTAGAGAGCCTGTGTGGGGCTTGAACTCAGGTACTGCAAGATCATGACCTGAGCTGAAGTCAGTTGATCGAGCATCTAACCCTTGTTTTCAGCTCTGGTCACAATCCCAAGGGTCGTGGGACTGAGCCGTATACTGTGTGGAGACTGCTTAAGATTTTCTCTCTCTCTTTCCCCCTCTCTTTCTGCCCCTCTCCCTTCTTTGCACTCCTCTCCCTCTGAAATAAAAATTTTAAAAATAGAAGAGCAACATGGTGGAGATTTCAAGGCATTTAGTGAATTTGAGTAGATTCAACATAGCAAGCAAATGAAGTAAAGTCACATAGGTCGACTTCAGTTAAAAATCAGAATCAGTTGATCGGGGCACCTGGGTGACGTGGTTAACCTCTGGCTCTTGATTTCAGTTCAGGTTATGATCTCATGATTCGTGGGATCGAGCCCTGAGTCAGGCTCTATGCAGGTATATCAGAGCCCGCTTGGGATTCTGTCCCTCCCTCTCTGTGCCCCCCCAACCTGAACACAAAATAAACATTTTTAAAGATCCAAATCAGTTGATAAAAACAATGGTCAGTTGATAAAAACAATTTATTTAGTAAACATGTATCGAGTGCCAAGGAAGTGCTGGTCTCCAGATGTGTGGGACATGTGAGGGAGGAAGCTAAATAGAGCATCTTTGTAAGGTTTATTTGTTGTTATTTTAGAGAGAGAATGTGGGGGGGTGGGTGGGGGCAGAGGAAGAAAGAGAAAATCCTAAACAGGCTCCACCCTTAGCACAGCGCAGAGCCTGACACGGGGCTCAATCCCACAACCCTTGGATCATGACCTGAGCCAAAATCAAGAGTGGGACACTTGGGGCGCCTGGGTGGCTCAGTCGGTTAAGCATCCGACTTTGGCTCAGGTCATGGTCTCACGGTTTGTTGGGCTCTGTGCTGACTGTTTCAGATTCTATATCTCCCTCTCTCTATGACCCTCCCCTGCTCACGCTGTCTCTCTTTCTCTCTCAGAAATAAAACATTAAAAAATTAAAAAAAAAAAAAAAAAAAGTGGGACGCTCGACCAACTGAGCCACCCAGGCACCCCAATGCAGTCTACTTTTAGCAGATTCTAGGATTTCCACAGTAGAGAAACATATCTGTAATGACAGTTTTTTTTTATGACTTTGTGGATTTATTATTTATTTATTTTATTATTTAAAAAAATTTTGTGTATATTTATTTATTTTTGAGAGCAAGAGAGACAGAGCACAAGCAGGGAAGGGGCAGAGAGAGGGAGACACCGAATCCATAGCAGGCCCAGCAGGGCTCAAACCCATGGACCGCAAGATCATGACCTGAGCTAAGTTGGGGACTCAACTGACTGAGCCACCCAGGCGCCCCTAATTTATTACTATTTTTATTAATTTTTAAAAATGTTTTCTTACTTTTGAGAGACAGAGCATGAGCAGGAGAGAGGCAGAAAGAGAGGTAGACACAGAATCTGAAGCAGGTTTTAGGCTCTGAGCTGTCAGCACAGAGCCTGACATAGGGCTCAAACCCACGAACCTGGAGATTATGACCTGGGCCGAAGTCCATGTCTGAGCCCCCCAGGAGCCCCTCTTTTTTGTTTGTTTGTTGTTTGTTAACTTAAGTAATCGCTACACCCAACACGGAGCTTGAACTCACAACCTGGAGATGAGGAGTTGCATGCTGCTCCGACCGAGGCATTGATGTGGCCCCTGTGTCTTTACTTCTAGAGCACCAGACACCGTGCACAGCCTGTTTCTGTGGCATGTGCTGATTGTGTGCTACTGAAGGATGGTCGTGTGTTTGGAGTAGAAAAGAACTAAAGTAGACACCTGTTTCTTTGTGTGGGATCTCGTCCACTTTTAGTGCAGGCAAGAAAATGCATTTAACTCGAAGAGAACATAGTGACTGCAGGAATTGGAACCTGATCTGGGTACGGCGGAGGTGTGCAAATGGTGTTCTCTGCACCTCCCTGCGTGTTGCTGTGGAACGAGGGTCTAGAACAGACTACAGGGGAATCGTGTTTTGCTGGCTCCCTGCTGGGGCACATGCGCTTTGTGTGTAATGGGAGCACGTGCTCTGCACATCGGTTGGTTGAAAGTGGTGCTTGTGTGTATGGCCGTATTGATTCTTTGCCTCAAAAGTTAGAAGATCTGTCAGGTTCGGCTCCTTTGTTTGTAGCAGAGGCTTCCTGTCTCAGGAGAGTGTACTCTCCTGAGGGAAGCGGAGTTCTGGTCTGGCTGCCTTGTGCCATCCTTTCTAGCATCCTGAAGCAGCACCTTGGGTGGCTTGAGATGCTCTTACCCTAATGCCCAAACCATCCCGACAGAACCCGTCAGAGAAGAGTGCTCTCCACGGCCCCCTCCGCTCCCCTGTAACCTGTCCTCACCCTTGTTTTTTTCCTTGGTGGAGACCTGTTTACTTCCCCGTAACTGACGATTTCTGACATTGTTTTTCTCTGGCAGATATCAACCTGAATTCCCCTAACAAAGGTCTGCTGTCCGACTCCATGACAGATGTCCCTGTCGACATGGCGGTGGCTGCCCAGACTCCTGCTGTTGAGGGTCTGACAGAGGCTGAGGAGGAGGAGCTTAGGGCCGAGCTCGCAAAGGTGCTGTGTCTCAGCCGTCTGTCCTGGGGTAACCATGAGTTCAGGCCCCTCTAGCTAATGAGGGGCTAGAGCACTGTCTGTCCTCTGCAGAAATTACCCTGAGAGTCATTCCCAGAATCCCACAGAAATTGCTCTTTGCAGCTGCGTTCTGCGTGCCTGGTGCCGTGTGTTCTGTGAGGAGGATGTCCACGCGGGGCTGGCTGCTCTGAGCACACCATCTACTGGGAGGGTCTCTGTTGGGATGAGCACTGGTCGATTTCCAGACCCCACAAGTCTGTCTGCCTCTGGATCTTCATTTTTCCTTTAAAAATTCCTTCTTTTTGTAAAAAGTGCTTCATGTGATGTTTAAAGTGAGAGTCCTTTAGGAGGAAATGGTAATTAACCCAAACCTGCAACTATAATTTTTATTCAGACCAACTACTGGGAGTGTTTCTCTTTATTGTGTGATGCAGAGGCTAACGGTAACTCACTTAGGATTCAAAATATGGGGAATGAATTTGCCAATATCTGAGTGTAGCATCTGATCCAGAAGAGGCCTGTGACGGGCCTCTGCTCAGTCTTCAGAGACAAACCCCGTGTTGATACACCCTGAGTCTAAAAAGAGCTAGCTGTGCAGAGCCCCTCAGCCCCACGGCCAGGCCTCAGACCTGGGGAAAGCACACAGCAGGGTCTGAGCTGAGTGAAGGTTGTGGTGGCGGCAGACAGTGCGGTGAGGCTTATGTGCTGCACTCCCGCCAATTCAGAGTCGAGCTGCAGAAGCTCCATGTCACTTCAAGTTTTCAACGAGCATGTCCCCAAGGCAGCTGGACTGCACAGCCTCAAGCCATGTTGATGATCACACCACAAGTGGAATGTTCTACTCATTGGTCTTTGTTGTTGGAGTAACTGGTAACAATTTGACCTTAGGTGATCCTGTGTTTCTAAACTGTTACTTTTTTTTTTTAATTAAAAATTTTTTTTTCTTCTTTTTCTTAGTTTATTGTCAAGTTGGTTTACATATAACACCCAGTGCTCATCCCAACAAGTGCCCTCCTCCATGCCCATCACCCCCTTCCCCTCTCCCCTCCCCCATCAGCCCTCAGTTTGTTCTCAGCATTCAAGAGTCTCTCATGGTTTGCCTCCCTCCCTCTCCCCAACTATTTTTCCCCTTCTGCCGCATCATCTTCCGTTAGCTTCATTGGGAGGAAGTTAAATTTTTTTTTTTGTTTGTTTTATTTATTTCTAGGGGAGAGAGAGAGAGAGAGAGAGAGAGAGAGAGCGTGAGCAGGAGAGGGTCAGAGAGAGAGGGAGTCACAGACCGAAACAGGCTCCAGGCTCCGAGCTTGCAGTCAGCACAGAACCCGACGCGGGGCTCGAACCCACGAACCGCGAGATCATGACCTAAGCGAAAGTCGGACGCTTAACCGACTAAGCCACCCAGGCGCCCCTAAAATTTTTTTTCTTAATGTTATTATTTATTTCTGAACGAGAGAGTGTGAGCAGGGGAGGGTCAGAGAGAGAGGGAGACACAGAATCCGAAGCAGGCTCCAGGCTCTGAGCTGTCAGCACCGAGCTTGATGCGGGGCTTGGACCCATGAACCGTGAGATCATGACCTGAGAGCCAAAGTCGGACGCTTAACCAACCGAGCCACCCAGGCGCCCCTAAATTATTTCTTGTTTCAACTATTTTGTGCTAGAAAAACAAATAATATAAGGGCTCTGAGCTACTTTTTATTGATTACTCCAAATAATTGCTTCTTTATTTTATTTTATTTTTTATTTTTTTTAATATTTTTATTTATTTCTAGGAGAGAGAGAGACAGTGTGAGCAGGGGAGGGTCAGAGAGAGAGGGAGACACAGACTCTGAAATAGGCCCCAGGCTCTGAGCTGGCAGTCAGCACAGAGCCTGACGCGGGGCTCGAACCCACAAACTGCGAGATCATGACCTAAGCGAAAGTCGGACGCTTAACCGACTAAGCCACCCAGGCGCCCCTAATTGCTTCTTTAATAGAAGGATTTGTTGTTGTTGTTGTTGTTTAAAGTTTATTTATTTTGAGAGAGACAGAGATGGCATTTGTGGGGAGGGGCAGAGAGGGAGAGAATCCCAAGCAGGCTCCATGCTCAGTGCAGAGCCTAACGGGCTCAAACTCTCAAAACTGAGAGATCATGACCTGAGCCAAAATCAAGAGTCGGACACTTCACCGATTGAGCCACCCAGGCGCCTCAAGAGGAAGACTTTTTTTTTAGAGTAGCTATTGACGCAGGAGCTAAACACCAAGACCTTAGAGTAGTGGGGCTTCAGGCTCCAGGAGTTCTTCTTTCTCAAGTTGCATCCTTTTTTCTTTTTCTTTTTTTTTTTTTTTTTTAATTTTAGGGCCTGAGAAGGTTCAGGTCTTTATTTTCAGGATTCTTTCTATTCCCCATCCCCAATTCAAACTGCCTTAAGTACAGAAGAGAATTTACTTTTGGCTTGGGTAACTGCCTTTGCTGAGGCCTAGAGCTGACCTTAGAATCATACATGTGGTCATAAAGGCTGTTGCTCTGTCACTTGGGTCTCTGGCCGTCCATCAGAGCCGTCAGCTCTGCTTCCTTCCCAGTGCGTGTGGAATTTCTCCTCCGTGCAGGTGGGGCCTGGCTCCTAGCAGTTGAGCTTCTGAGCCCAGACTCAGAGCCTGGAGGGGGAGTGGCTTGTCTTCCCTGACACCTGTGCGCAGGCCCAGAGCAGGCTCTGACAGGCCTTGCTTGGCCACCTGTGGGTGACCCCACCAGAACCACTTGGCTTGGAGGGAAGAGACCATTCTCCTGAAGAAGCTGGGGTGCTGGTACCAGATAAGAGCAAATGTGCCATAGACTCTGTTCTTAAGACAAGTTATGTGCCCTAAGCGGGAAGTCCTTTCGCAATTCCAGGAAACCTCTTGTGTGTGTGAGGATGTTAGTCACTTCTTGCCATCAAGTCAACTGTGCCTTTGCAGGTGGAAGAGGAAATTGTCACTCTGCGCCAGGTCCTGGCAGCCAAGGAGAGGCACTGTGGAGAGCTGAAAAGGAAGTTGGGCCTCTCTGCCTTGGAAGGCCTGAAGCAGAACCTGTCCAGGAGCTGGCGTGATGTGCAGGTCTCCACCGCGTAGGTACCTGCCCTGCGGCAGAGGTGCCCCTGTAGGTCAGAGGGTATTCACCAGGCCAGTGCCCCTGCCTCGTCAGTGGGATGTTACCTGCTTGGGGACAAGGTGCCTCACAGAAGGGAGGATCAAGTACCCCTGTCTGCAGGCCTTCAGCCAGAGGCCCTGAGCCCTTGGCCTCGCCACTGGCAGGTCTTCCAAGAGCTTAGAGTCTACTTATATTTTTAAAAAGTGGATAGATGCACTAGCTAGTTGTCCCAGCAGAAATCGACAAGACCGTATTTCAGGGCATAAATCTGAGAGAACACTAATTAGGTCCTTAATGAGACTGATTTTCCTGTGGTCCTGAGGGTTCAGTGTCTGCTGAGGTGGACGTGCGTCCTTCCCACGAGCACGTTGGGGTCACAGCTCTAGGGCTTCCAACCCACACGTGACTCCGCTCTCTGAATTTGGGGAGTGCAGCTGCGTGGCTCCTCTGAAATGTATCCTCCAGGACTGGTGGGGAGAGGTGGAAATGTTTCCACTGTCTAGGAAGCCACTGTCCTGCAGAAAGATTGATCGCATTTTATAAAACTCACCCACGAAAGCCCATTTCTCTGTCCTAGGGAGTCACAGGTTTTGAATCCCAAAGGGTGACTGCCAGAGAAGTGTTTCGGGGACAGAGCTGTGCCTTCCTCGCTCCTCACAGCAGAACTGTTCTCAAAGGGCCATCTCACATGGGGTGACCAGGCACTCCCTTGGCATGTTCTGCCAGCGACGCCCCCCCGGGCCCCCCAGGCCTGCACACCAGGGGCCGAGCCCCAGCAGACCTGGTCTCATGCAGGCTGGAGAGGCCTATTCCTGCTCTCCAGTCCTTGTCTTCCCTGGAATTTCACCCGTGCTTTGAAATCTAAGTTGAAATAATTGTTCTAAATAATTTACAACGGACTTTCTGTTTTTAGCTATGTGAAAGCCTCTGAGACACTTGGAGAGTGGAATGAGAAAGTGACCCAGTCAGACCTGTGAGTGCCTTTGCCGTCAGCACCTCCCTCTTCCTCCCCCGCTCCTGACACTTCTTTTAGGGACAGGGAGGCTGCGTGCACCTGGCACAAACCTGGTTTGGGTGTGTTTTGCCCATTTTATTGTTACTATAATTGCTTTCCTAAATGCAAATGATACTCTACCTTCCGTGAAATGGGTACACTCACTGAAGGAGATTCCCTTGGCCACCAGGCCACACTGACACACTCCCTCTGTCTGACGCAGATGTGGCCCTTAGGTGAGAGGCCTGGCTGGCCTCAGGCAGCATGTCTGGCTGGTAGGCACTCCTCAGCCTTCTAAGCAGGCAAAGCGGCCGAGGACCGTCCAGGCCAATGTGGATGGTGTTTTGGGGTCTTTGTTTTGGTCTTCCTTTCCTGCAGACCTAGCTACAGCTGAGGGGCCTTTTAGAGCTTCACTCATCCTTAGGGATGGTTCTTGAGCTGTGGGTGCTGCCTGGACCCTGCTGGTGGGATCTTGACAGAGCCTCTTTGGTCTGGGGGCCACCGAGCTGTCAGCCATGCGGAGCATGAGCAGAGTAGGAAACGCACGTAGATAGTTTTCAAGTCTGTCAAAGCTGTGGTTCAGAACAACTCTTGACGTATTATTTGAGGTAATAACACTTCATTCACCTGCATTCTAATCTAATTAGAATTCCTTTGAATGGCATGGGGTAATATTTTAAAATAGTTTCTGGAATTTTTTAATCTCTAATTTAGGAGGAATCGCTGTCATGGATACCAGAGAACATGGGTAGAAAGTCCTATGTCTGACTGAAAGGAAGTGGTTGTTACTGAGCTTGTCTTCAAGGTTCCCGGGACCCCAGGTCGCCTGGCTCCGCCTGTGGAGTCATTGCAGCCTGGTGTCACAAAGGGCACCAGCAGGCTCCGGTGGGTCATGTTGTCTGTGTCTCTAGGTGTGACAGCCATCGCTGTCACGCGTGCTCTGGGAGCCCCAGTGTGTCATGTCCTCAGGGCTGCATCGGACGGTCCTTCACCAAGGTTCAGATGCTCTGTAGGTTGGGACAGCGGCTATCATTTGTGCAGTTCAGACGCCTGGCAGGCTCACAGTGTGGACTTACCCCGGAAAGAGCCTTAAGAGACTTGAGTGCTGTTTCTAAAACTAATTGATGTAGAGCTGCTGGGTTACTATTTCAGAGAATGACGATTCTGAGTCTAGAAGAGACCTGTGGCTCTGGGCATGGAAGCGGCCAGTGGGATGGCCCTTTTAAGTGCTTCACCAGTTGGTGGCCCCTCTCCTGGCATCTCTTCCAGCCAGCAGCGTGCTGCAAGGTGACAGAATTCGGGAGAGCCGGGAAGCACAGACATCTCCACCTGTGGTGCTGACCGTCGTGGGCGGTGCTGGGCACTGGCAGCTTCTCCGCTGACCACGGTGTCTGATTCAGAAGGCTGTCCATGGCAGCAAGGGTGTTCTGGCAGTCGTGAGATGATTGCCTAGTTGGGTTCTTTCCGACGGTAGATCGTAGCTACAGGCATACTGAGGTGGCACCGGATATAGTCTCTGGTTGGGATATTGAGTCCTTTCATCGTAAGGGACAGAAAGCACAGTAGAGCGAGTGTCAGCCTGAGAAGGAGGGAGGGGCCTTGGCTGGTGAGAAACCCCTGCTCCAGGCTCACCTGACCAGGGCTCTCCTCACACTGGCTATTCCCTCAGGCTGGCTTCTCCTGGACGGTGCGAGGGGGTGCCTGGCAGGGCAGGTTTGAGTCTTTCTAGTATTGTGGTGCAACAGCAAGATGGCCCGCTGTGGTCAGGGAGTGGAAGCTTATCTGGCTGGCCGGACTGGGATCACGTGCCCACCCAGAGTTGGGGTGGGAGCCGCCACCGAGGGAAGGTGCAGGAGAATGCGCATGCCCCACGCTGACTGCAGAGTTTGCTGATGGTGGGGGGTGGGGCGGCTGGGACCAGCGGCGTTCTACACCTTTGTCTTCCTAGAAGGGGAGGGGGTGATACCCAAAGGGGTGCTGGGCAAGGTGGCTCGGCTCCCAGCTCCGTCAACGGCCTGAAGCTGGCCTCTCTGCTGGGCTGATGACAGCCCCTCAGCCCCTGCACTGCATCTGCCCTGGTTTGGAGGTTCCTGTTTTGGAAGGAGTCCCTTGTGACACCTCATTTCCACACACCAGAAATGCTGAGGGTGGTGGAGTGGGGGAGACTGCATCCCGCTTGTCTCCCTCCGAGGCGCTGCCCTTTGGGATGGCCCACTAGCAAGTGTCTCTCCTGTCAGTCACCCAGCTGCTGGCTCCTCTCCGAGTCACCCCAAGGGTACTCTTCCTCTTCACCACGGATTCCCGGCACGGGCTGTGGCCTCTCTGAGTGCATTCCCTGTGGGCGCAGACAGAAATTCTGTGCAGACTTTGCCTTAAATCCTCTGCTTCAGACTTTTCACTTCAACCAACAGAATGTTAACGTGATCTTACAAGTTTGTTATTTTGTGAGAAGCAGCTTGAAGACGTTTCCTGAGTCTGTGTATCTGAAACCAAATACCTCACGTCATCAGTTGTACTTGTGTTTTGTAAATAACGATCACACTCCAAGTCTATTTCTCACAGGTAATCTGTTTTAACTCCCTTTGGAATGAAAACAGTTCACTGGGGCAGAGGGGTGGGGTGCAGGTGGGGTCCCTAATAGATACTGCATATTAGGGGCTCCAGAGAAGGTTCTGGAGTCTTTCCTTCAACAGGCTGTGTGGCGGAGGACACGCAGTAGGTCTCCCTGTCCCTTCCCTACCAGCTTTGCCGACCCCAAGACCGACCATGTGCACGTGCCAGCCTCTGCCTGGCAGAGGCCCCACCGGGTTGGAAGGTGCCTCGGAGGGTGACAGCTGAGTCTGTGGAAACCCTCCCAAATGGAGCGTGTGCACTTTGGTCTCTGAGAACCATCCCGTCCTCGTCCCAGCCACGCAGCTCTCTGGGCTGCTCTCTGGGTTGCGGCTGAGCAGGCGGTTGGGTTTCGTTTCCATTCCTGTCTGTTCTGTGACGGCTTCTGACCATCACAGGGGAAGGGGTGTTTGGTGGTCAGATTTGTCTGAAGGTTGGATTTAGAATTAGACCTTTTTAGTTACCGACTTCAGGAAATCCAGAAGCAAATTTTATAGTAAAGATTTTAGATTATTTTCTCTACATCGTTAAAGTGTTCCAGGATTCATTGACCTTCCGGCAACAAAGATAAACTCACTGTTGTAGTGACTTCAACGTGTTTTTAAATTCACTTTCTGGAAAGCATGTGTTTTAAGTCCTGGGCCCTGCTGGGCACCAAGGAAACCTGAGGCCCTGCTGTGCTCTGAGCCTGGCTGCCCGCTTAGAGGAAGGCCCTGCCAGGAGCGCACGAGGCGGGTGGGTGTCTGGAGTGCTCGGGAGGGAGGGTGAGGGAGCAGGGCAGCAAGCGCTCACAGGGGGGCCTCTTGCCTGCGGATGGCCCTGGGGGAACTGACGGGAGGGAAGGACTCCGAAGACCCAGTGCCGGCGCTGCCTGAGCCCTGGCAACCCTGGTGAGGCGTGAGAAAGTAATTTTAGAGGGAAGGCTGCCATCTCAAGCTGTTTCCTTAGGTCAGCAGGTCAGCTTGGCCACAGGTGAGCCCTTGGGTTCAGGCTGTGGTGTCTTGTTTATGGTGGTGGCTGGGCAAGGTCTGGCACTCTAGGTATTAGCTCTCAAGGCGAGCCCAAGGGTATCCTTGCTGTCCCTGTGGCCAAGGCACCCTGCCTCTGCTCTTCTCACAGGTGTTGAGGTTGTGGATCCGTGTCTTGCGTGATGCAACCCCGTGTGGATGGTTGGGGAAGGAGGGCGTGGAAAGGGTGGTCTTTGCTGTCTGTGACCCAGGGCCACCCTTCGCGCTAGGAACGATGGCATGAGATGAAGTTTCCTCTGTTCTGAAAAGGGTTTATAAGACCACAACGGGAGGGCCGGGGGCCAGAGGGGCTTCCAAGAGCTTAAGAGGCCAGCCTGCCTCAGGCTGCACGTCCACACTGTCGGGTGCCCTCCCGGGGCCGTGGCGGAGCTCTTACGTGAGAAACTCTCTGAATTGAATACAGTAACAGAACAAGGAGGTTTTTTGGCTTCTGTCCCAGACCCAAGGCCTCTGTGGGTCTGTCTGCTCTGTAGCAGGTGGGTTACCTCAGTGTTCAATGGGATGGAATAAGGTCAGGAGACAGTGTCGTTACAGAGCTCAGAGTTTGTGAGCTGGCCGAGCCGCTTTTGTCCCTGCTCTAGGTCGCCTCCCTGGTGGCCAAAAATGTGCTCACCAGCCACTCCTCTGTCTCGGGGGTTTTCTCTGGGCACGTGGCATCCTCGACTCATGGGTGGTGGCTGCTCCTGTTGGGCTGCTTCAGTTGGTGTTTTCTTCGCAGCTACAAGAAGACTCAGGAAACTTTCTCTCAGGCGGGACAGAAGACGTCAGCTGCCCTGTCCACCATGGGCTCTGCCATCAGCAGAAAGCTTGGAGATATGAGGTGAGATGTCCTAGTTGGGTGGGTCAATCAGGTGAGGGTTTGGGGGTTTTGGATCTACTAGAGGCTCTGTGGGGGCCCAGGGCTCAGATTCATAACCCTCGGGCGCCCTTTGGCAACCACACCAGCCCTGGAGCAGTCGATTCACGGTCTCTTGTTTGTGGACTGCTTCTTCTGCCATTTCTGTGCTTCTTGGGGGAGGGGTTATTGTTTCCTTTGCGTAACTTAATGGTTGGAGTCTGGAAGTGTGGGTGCTTCCCATGGAAGTTCCATGGAAGGAAGATGACTCCACCCGCAGGTCGGTGTCAGGGTGGGGTGTCCCTGTGGGCAAGCCGGCAGCCGGGACAAGTATGTTGTTTGCCTGGCTCAGATCTCAGCGTGTGTGTGGCTGCGTGCCAAGGGCCCCAGCTGTTCTCTCCCAGAGCCTATGAGACCTTCTGAGACCTTCTGATGTGGCCATCAGAAGTGCTTCAAGCAGGGCCTGGGGCCAGGGAGTGTGGGGACTGGGGACGGCTTGGACGTTGGGTGGAGCACACGAAGCCAGCCGAAGCCGCAGAAGCCGCACCCGCCGGGCCTCCCTCGCTACACAGCGCTGAGCCAAGGGCACTGGTCCCTGGAGTGTATTCATGGTGTGAATCCTGGCTCGGCTACTCCCGAGCTGTGCCCTTGGCAAGGTGCCCCTCTCAGGTGGTTAGGACCAAGCATGCACTGTTGAGCAGCAGTGTGACGTGTATCCTGGCTGCCCCTCCTCCCCAAGGTGTCGCTGTCCCACCCTGCCCTGGCCCCTGACCCACACTCAGGACCAACCCCTTCACTTAGGGATTTCAGGGGCTCTGCCCTGGCCATGTAGCCAGAGGTAAAGATACAGACACTCATACCCCATGGCTTATGCCCAGGGCCGTGCTCACCTTGTTTGTTTGATGTAATTAGTCCCCTCCAGTTTTTATTTAGAAAAATTACATATTTTCAGAGGCTGAACCGTCAGGGCGTGGTCTGTGTGTTTCATCTGCCCTAAAGAGTATGGATCCTCCCAGCTGGAGATCTAGTCATGGTCCTGGTCCTGAGCAGCTATGGCTGGAGGGTCCTTTTGGGTCACTTTGTAACGTAGGCTTTGTCCACAGTGGCTACAATTGGACCCTGTATATGTGGCTCTGAGTGATAGGAGGGTCTGCAGCATTTCCTCCCAGCCACACGGTCATCTGCTAATACTTGACTTTGAGGTGTGTTCATTTGAAATTAGATGGGACGCCATCGCTGCTGCACTGTGGGACACTGCTTTGGCCACCTAAGCCGTGCTGTGGTAAGCCTGGCGACAGACTGATCACACGCCACTGGTGTCCTCGCCTTGCTCCCAGGGGTTGCCACAGAGGGTGAGGCAGGCCGTCCCAGTGCTGGGGGGTCAGCTGTGTGTGTGGGGTTGTGGCTGTTCTTTCCTCAAAGTGCTGGTCTGATAACAGAGCATTTGAAGGATGCAATAAATGTCTGCTGTGCCTCAATTCCATTCTCGCTAGGAACGTCCCCTGTCACTTGTGGCATTATTCGCTCACTTCAAGTATTCTCCCTCCCCCTTGAGCGTGTGCAGAGCCTTGGCACCGACGGGAACGGCAGTGTTGAGCTCCCACAGGCCATTTTGATGGTGCGTTTCTCAGTCTGCTCCTTCATTCCCACTCTCTGCTCCAGGAACTGGGGCGTGCTGCTGACCTGTGGCGAGGAGCCTCAGGTCAGGTGCCAGGCCTCACTGTGCCTGCCATGTGTCACATTTGCACCCATGCTTCCAGGGGCAAGAACCAGGTCATACAGAGTCAAGGTGCCCAGACGGGCTGGCCTGTTTGCTGGTGTGCCTGACCGTGGGGCTCTTTGGTTTTGCTCTGCTATGTTTTCAAGGGTGCGATGAACTCTGACATCTTCGGGTCCGTGATGTGTCCACTGTTGCCTCACCCTGTGATCTCAGATTGATCTGAGGTTGAGAATTCACAACTTATTGAGAATGAAAATGAGGTCCAGGGAGGTTTATGTATACTGAGATGTTTGCCCTGCATCACTGTGCTCCAGAGGGCTGTCCAAGAGCAGCCCCGGCCTGGGAAGCCGATCGCATGCCCTGGGGCATGAGGTGGCAGGCCGGGAGAGGGAATTGGATGTGGGTCAAGGTCCGGGTTAAAGCAGGGGTCTCTGTCTAGCATGGTGACCCTTGACGAGGCACCTGCTTTCTCCTCCCAACAAGGATGGCAGGGCCTGCTGCCCACTCAAGAGGCCACGTAATTGAGCCTGTGTTGCTTCTAAAACAGCCTCCATGTTGGGCGTAGCCTCTAGAGGCCTGGCTGGGTAGTGGAGGATGTGGCTGCATTGTCCCTGGACACACACGTTTCTAGGTTGGACTCTGCCTGCTGTAGTGTGGAGCCGGAGCACAGGGCGCAGAGCCTGAGGGTGTCCCAGGCCCGTTGCAGCATGCGTGTGCGCCCTGGCCTGGCCGAAGCCCTGTGGAGAGTGCAGCCTGCTCTGTTGACACAAGGCCGGGCCGGGCTGACCTGGCTTCCGGGTGCCGGCACACGCGGACCGTGACGGTCCTGCAGCCTGCCTTCGCACACCTCATGCCTTCACGCTGCTCCTCCCCAGGGACTCCTGTCCTCTAACTCCACACAGGGTCCTAGACACACAGATGCCTCGTATGTGACCCCAGTGGGATCGCGGAGGTGCCAGGCATGTGCGTGAGGGAGCAGCAGCCTCCCACAGAGTTTTGGCTCAGGGAGAGCAGAGACTGGGGTGCATGTCCTGTTCCCCCTTGGTGGTGTGAGGCCCGGGGGTGGTCACGGGGGTCCCTGTGTGGCCTTCTGGAGCTTGAGTGAGGGGCTGGGGTGGGCACTGGCTTCCCTTTCCTAACACTGCGTTTCTTCTCCTCCTGCTGCTGCCTTTCAGGGCCCGTCCGTTCTCACAATCGTTTAGGTAAGGCTGGCGCGGGGTGTGCCTGTGGAGGGCTCTTCCCCTGATGCAGGGCACGGTGGACTCTGGCTGGCCTGTCAGAGGCTGTGTGCCGTGACCCCCTGCTGGCACAGCCAGGCCCACCAGGCAACCAGGAGTCGCAGCCTGCTGGGGAGCTCGCGGCTCCTGGGGCTGTGACCACGGGGCTCATCCCCAGCCCTGCCTGAGAGCTCGTCCTTCCTGAGAAGAGTCGTGTTCACGTGGGAGGGTCTCGCTGACTCTCCATTCCTGGGTTTGATGCCTCTTCATCCACATCTTGCCCTGCAAGGCGTTTCGTTGATCACGTGAGAGCCATGAGCAAGCAGCTGGGCACCTGTTGGGCGTCCTCCTGGGTGGTCCTCACGCCGCGCTGACCCAGTCGTGCTTGTCTGGCCCGGCACCAGTGCTGCCCTGTCACACACGCTTCCAGCTTGGAGGCCTGGAACCAAATCTAGAACAAAGTGTGACTTTAAATATTTTTACTTACTTGACCTGGTTGTTTCTCTTTTGCCAACAAGTCACTTGCTGTGAAGTCAAGTGAGGACATCTGACAGATATTTGTACCAAAAGTACTTTAAAGCCCCAGGCCAAGGTCTTCTTAGTTTCCTATTTTAAAGCTCTCCCTCAGCACTGTCCCATTTCTGGGGCGACTTTGGAGGCGAGAGGAGCCTGGGGTCCTTTTCTTCCTGGGGCCAGGGGCCCTTCTATGTGTGGCTGCCAGGCTCACCCACGCTGCAGAGCCGGTCTCTGTGTGGATGAGCCGATGGGTGTGGTGGATGCCAGGCTCGGTCCCCTGCTAATTCCTGCTTCCTTCTCTGCTTCCACCATGCTTCCAAGCAGCAGCTCTTCAATCCGCCACTCGATAAGTATGCCAGCCATGAGGTAACGTGCGCTTGTGCCCAGAAGCTCCCAGAGCCTAGGGGAAAGGGAGAGGGAGCGGGTGGGGTGAGGAGGGGTGGCTCCGGCTAGTCAGCCTCACACTTCCCATGTGGCCCTGAGCCAAGGGCCATCTTCCCCCTGACAGGCTCCTCTTGGCCAAGGATTGGAAAGATCCCTTCTAGGCTAAAGAGGTAGTGGGGGTGATGCTCAGAAAAGGAGACCAGTGTATCAAACAGGGCTCCATCTGGAACCTTCCAGGGCTGCCCAGGGGGGTGGGGCAGGGAGGTTCACACACACACCTGGCACCTACAAGACTTCCCGTGCCTCCAAGCCTGTTACAGAAACTGCTTTATCTGCCCTGGAGGGGGTCCCCGTCTTCTAACACCCAGACCTATGGCCTGTCCCCCGAAGCCCCTGGTGCTGTTTTCTGCACTGTGGTGCCGCAGCAGAGCCCCTGTCCTTGCTCCGGAGCTGCCACACCCTGCCACCCGTCTGGGGGTCCCTGATGGGCTGCTTCTAGAGGCCTGAGGGCAGGGAGGGAACTGGTTGTGTAAGAGGGTGCTGGCTGGAGCTGGGGCTGGGCCTGCTGTCTGCTCCTCTGCCTCCTCCTCCTCACTCACTTGTTCCAGAATTGTCCTTGGTTTTCCTTTACTTCTGTGAGAGATTTGTGTCAGGAATACCTGGGACCTCCCATAACCTGAGTATGCGTGTATGTAGGGTGCAGCAGACACGCGCCTCACGTCCCACCCACTGCCCACTCGAGGGGTCTGCACTTCGCCCGTGTGAAATCTGGGTTGCACCTGCTGGCGGCACGCAGGTCTTCTGTTCTTGAAGTTGGCGGATGTGGCTGACCCGGTCCGACCTGGAAACCTCCAGAATGACCTTGCCTGGGCTGTCTTCTGGGGGTGTGCCCCCTCTCCAGTTTGGCTTGTCACATTTTTACAGTGAGGTCTCAGGGTCCCGTCAGGGATCTTTCTGCAGATTGACCCTAACTCTGAGGCCCTTCACACTAAGGGGGCACCACAGCTGTTTGCTCCCCACACCGACATCTCTCTCTCTCTCTTAAAGGAATTCTGCAACCTTCAAGTCGTTTGAAGATCGAGTTGGGACCATAAAGGTAACTGTATTCAGACACTTTGTTCGATTCCCTTGTTGGGGCGTGACCTGTCACTCACATAAACTTACATAATCGTCATGGATTCACGTGCAGTTACAAGAGCTAATGTGGAGGGGCCCTTGTACCTTTACATGGTTTCCCCGTGATCACATCTTGAAATGTCATGACCAGGATATGACACTGATACAGTGATAACAGCTAAGGCGGAGAACAGTTTGGTCCCCACAGTGATCCTTCCCAGTGCTCCCCTTCTTCCTGCCCCATCCCCAAAACCAGTAATCTGCTCTCCATTCCCATGATTGGAACCATACAGCATGGAGCCTCTGAAGATTGGCTCCTTTTCTGCGGCATAAATCCCTTCGCCTGTGTCAGCGGTTTGTTCCTTGTTACTGCTGATCAGTATCACATTGTAGACTCAGAGAGAACTGAACAGGCCTGGGACCTGCCTGGCTTTGTGTGCTCTGTTTCAAGTCTTTCTCTCTTGGTCTCTCCCCGTCTGTAGTCTAAGGTTGTAGGTGGCAGAGAGAATGGCAGTGACCACCTTCCCTCCCCAGCGGGGAGTGGCGACAAGCACCTGCCAGACCACACGCCCTTCTAAGTCCGTCGCAGCTTTGCCCGGCCTCGGAGCACGTGCACGCCCACCCGTCATCGCCACAACCACACCCCTGCAGCGGAGCAGCTGGCTGGGCCGCGGGCAAGTGCGCGGAGCAGGTTGTGAGGACAGTCGTGCCGCTCACCCGTGGACGTGGCTGCTGCGCTCGCATGAGTTAGAGACCACAGTTTTGTACGCAGATGCTTTACACTGAAGTGGGTAGATGCAGGACCACTGTGCCGTCTGTCCTGGGCTGCGGGGTGGGCGGGACAGTGGGCCCTTAGGGAATCTGGTTGGTTTATGAGAACGTGGAAGGAGAGGAGAGTGATGCGCATAAGACACGTGGTGTTTCCTAAAGCCTCTCCTTCCCTAACTTAGAGAAGGAATGTACAGAAGGAAGATTCATCCAGAGAGCCCTACCTGATCTTCAGTTTTTATTTCAAATGCTAAACAAGAAACTGTCCATTTTCTGAAACCTTCCAGAAAAGAAACTGGTTATCAGCAACTGCCTAATTGTTACACTAATGATCTAGCTTTAACAAAAGCAAATTCTTTATTTTTTAAATGCAGTGAGTTTTTCAAAAATTTAAAGCTAAGCAAAGCAGCTTTAGTCTCATAGTTAGAAAACATTATTTCTTTGGACTCAAGCTGAAATACAAGCCTTACATCGCCTTATGCTTTGTTTGTTTATACTGTTTTTATATATAAAAAATAAGGGTTCTTTAGTGGGTTCTGAGCACTGTAGACTTCTGCATCTAGCCCGCAGAGCAGCATGCCTGGATCACTGGTGTGTTTTATTTTGCTGATGCGCTTCACCCCAGTGTATGAAGCCTGCTTGTCTCTCCTCTCAAGGACTGGGGCAGCTCCTGCTGGCCAGCGGGCTCCTGGGCCTCCCTTGGTCAGGATGGGGGGCAGGAGAGAGAGAAGCCAGCACGCCCCACACAGGTGGCTGATGTGTTACTGGTCATGGGCTCCAGCTGCCTGTCTGCTGTACGCTGGGGCCGAGTGAGGAGCCGAGGGGCCGGCATGGAGGTCAGCGGGAACTCTGCTGTCGCCTTTTCTCAGGAGCTACAAAGATCTCATTCCCGTTCTGAAGCTGCTGCACCCCAGCAGCCTCCCAGAGCCCCGTTTGTGGGGTGTTTGTGGAGGGGCAGCTCCGTGCCTTACTGGCTCTCAGCAGGCAGAGACCTCTCCTGTGCAGGCATCCGTGTGCACTTGGGGTCTGCGCTGGTGGACCGTGCTGTGCTCTCTGGTAACCCGAGTGTCTGCTGCTCACTTCAGACACCCTGGGGGAGGGGTGGGGGGGCAGGGTACGGTCCATGCTTGTGCCATGGGAAGAACACCGTTGGGGGGCGGTTTCCTCCAGGGCTAGAATCTCAGATGGGGTGTGGTAAGAAGGCAGGATGCAAGCGCAGAAACATTGATCTTTAAAGTAAATAATGGGTAATTTGTCAATAAAGCATTCCTTTGGGGAAGAACCCATGCCAACTTGTGTGGTAGTCTTCCTTCATTCGTGAAGACGAGGAAGGAGTGGCAGATAAACCCACGGAGATCCCTGTTGTCCTGGGCGCACGCCCTAGGGAGGGCTGGCGGGAAGCAGACCTAGCTCAAGCACAAACCCCAAATCCTCAATCCTGTGAATTAAAACAGGACGTGCTCTGAGGGACACTGTGGTGACAACCTGCGGGGTGTCTGAGGAGAGGGAGTGTGGAGGCTGAGAGGCGCCAGCCAGGTTATAGGCTGGGTCAGGGCTGAGCAGCAATAGCGCTGCAGACCAGGCACCAGAAAGGGTTTGCCCCACGGAAGGGCCTGGGCCTGGTGTGGGCGCTGCCGAGGTGCGGGGGAGCTACGTGTGTCCCTTGGTCAGGTGCAGGGCTCTTCCTGAGTCTCCTGAGGCAGACGACGGTCACTGAGGCGGCTGTGGGTGTCATCAGAGTCCTGCTCGTCAGGTATGGCTGTCCCACCCTCACGACCCCCTCCACAGGTGGGACTGTGCAGACAGACGCAGGGAAGCGACGGCCTTGAGCAAATAAAGCAACTGCCAAGGAAGCTCCCTTGAACTGAGGCGGCACAGAGGAGGCAGGGTGACGGGCCCTCACAGCAGAGATGGCAGGCGTCAGCTGCCCCAGAAGGCCCCAGGGTGCACACAGGGATTCTGGCGAGGCGACCCTCGGGCAGTCTGAGGACCGCTTTGTTAGGAGTTCGTCGTTTCAAGGCCAGAAGTCAGAGGGTCCAGTTCTGCACCGGTGCCCTCCCCACCACTTTCCTCCTGCGTGTCTCCGCGAAAAGGCAAGCCGGTGTGAGCGTATTCTCGTTTCTTTCCCTTACTCAGAGATGGTACCCGGTGTTCTGTGCCCTGCTGTTCCTTCAGGCTCTGCCGGGCGCGACATGTGTCTACCCCAGCTGTCCTGGGCGCTCCCAGGGGTAAGTGCCTTTACTGGGAGTTTTGGACTTCCCTTTGGGATCAGAGAGCAGGCTTGCTCCAGATGTGATAGTGGGGAAAGCGAGTAACTCCAGGTTGCAGGAGATCTAGCCCCCACACGGGACCTCAGTATGACAGCGAGCCAATAGAAAGGTGGAAAAGCACCACTGCTACCTGCAGTCAACATTTACCTTCATTTACTTTGAAAATGGGTTCCGTGGGGCGCCCGAGTGGCTCAGTCAGTTGGGCTTCCAACTTCGGCTCAGGTCATCATCTTACAGTTTGTGAGTTCGAGCCCCACGTCTGGCTCTGTGCTGACAGCTCAGAGCCTGGAGCCTGCGTCGGATTCCGTGTCTCCCTCTCTGCCCCTTCCTTGCTCATGCTCTCTCTCTCTCTTTCAAAAATGAATAAACATTGAAAAAAAGAAAGAAAGTGGGTTCCATGTAGTCTTCACTGATTAAATATTTAAGTGTTTTGCGGGTAAGGGTCTATTAGGCTTTGTGGGATAGAGTGAATCTGTTGTGGTCCCAGCCCTCAAGAGCTTTGCAGTCCCGTTTGTTGGGAAAGGCAAGGTATTCCCTTAAATAACAGACTCATGTGAGATGAGCTTGGAGAGCTCGGAGGACTAGAGCAAATGGGGGGTGGGTAGAGCCATGGACACGCTTGGGAAGGGCTGGTGCTGGGGAGCAGCAACAGCACCTGCTTCTCTGAAGCCTCAGTTCCCTCTCAGGGGGAGGATAATGAGGTCCGCCTGCCACGATTCAAGGGCTTGGAAAGCACAGGGCCTGACCATAGCCACTGTCGGCACTCGACAGGCATCTTCTGTCATTTCTCTGAACAGGTTGGGCTGCTTATTTACAGACATCTTCATAGTGATGTACTTTTCAGATCATGCATCTTGCTCATTTACTTTCAGGAACTATCACAAGAATTTTCTATGCTGTTTCGTAGCCTTTGTGTACATTTGTAACAGCTGTATTGCTCCGCTGAGTGTGCTTACTTGTACAGGTGGGCAGGTTTCCATGTTCACTACTGTAAGTAACAACATTAAGAGCATCACCTTTTTCTGTATTTGAGAACATTTTCTTAGGAAGAATAACCCTAACGTGGAACTACTGTATCAAAGAGGGACTCACTAAGGCCTGGTTCATTCATTCATGCAGCTTCCAGCACAGGCTGAACACTACTTGTCCATTTTATTGCCTCTTTCCTCTTATGATTCTACCCCAGAATCTTTCATCCTCTTGAATCAACAGAGAGTATTAATCTGGCTTTTCTGCTTCTTGGTTTTCATAGGCCTTTTCTTACTGCCTGCTTGACGTTGTACAATCGAGGCTTCCTGAGCTCTCTGCCACAGCTAGCATGATGGCAGAGAGGGGTAAGAAGAGGGCAGAGGTAGAGAGGGGTCAGAGCTTGTTGGCAAAGAGCCTGGATTTTACTCAGGGTCATAGGAAGCCTGGGATGTCATCAAGTTTCTCGTTTATAAAGGACAACTCCGCTGAGTGGAAAATGGCCCATGGGCAAGAGTGGAAGTGAGGCAGAAGCAGAGACCAGAAAAGGTCTGGGTGGCTTCTAGAATGAAAACTGCCACAGGCCAGTGTACCAGACACAGAGCAGGCACTGAATAAATGGTAGAACTGTTTACGGTCACAGGGAAAGATAGGGAAAGGTGACAGGCAGGCCGCCCCTCCCAGGTGGTCAGTAGAAGGAGCAGGAGCCCTACCTGGATGGGGAGGGAAGTGTGTGAACGCTGCTTCTGCTTTTCCACGCCGCTGTTCGAGGGTGATCCTAGGGGGTTGGCTCGACAGTGGTGGCGGCACTTCATTGGTTGGGCAGGAAGGAAGGAAGTCCCCATCTCGGTGCTCCAGGGATGAGCAAAGGTCAGTCCCTAACAGTGGCTGGAGGAAAGGGGGTGTCGGCCTCCGGGTCGTCATCTACCAGCTCCCTCTCCCGTTCTTGGAAGAGCATACTCAGCGCCGAGACAAGGCCGCACACGTCTCCTTCCGCGGGTCCCACCGCATCACCTACCCGCGCCCGCGAGCACCACGGCGCTGGCGAGAGGCTCCGCCCGCAGGCTCCGCCCCGCCCCTGCCCGGTGGCCGGCGCTTCCGGCTCTGCAGTGCAGGCTCCGCCCACAGCTCCCGGAGCTTCCGTTCCTGGGCTGTCACTTGGGCTCCGCCCCTGGGCTGTCGCTCGAGGCTCGGCCCGCACTCAGCGTTTCGGAGCAGTAGCTGTCACCTTGCGGCTCCGCCCCTCATGGGCGGAGCCTCCGCTTAGCGCTCTGGGCGCGTGCGCCGCCTGCCCCGCCCGCGGCTTCGACCCGCGGAGCCCACGTTCTTCCGGGGGCGCGCGCGCCGGTGCGGGTGCGTGCGTGAGCGTGCGTGAGCGTGCGCGCCTCCGCCGCCTGTGCCGGTGCTGCTCCCGCGCCCTCTGCCACCGCTGCCCCTGCTGCCGCCGCCGCCACCGCCGCTTTCCCCCCCCCCCCTCCGACCCTCGGCGTCCCCGAGACTCAGCCCCGGCCGAGGAAGAGCGCGTCGGCCCGCTGTCCAGCAGCGCCGCGGAGCTGAGGAGCGGAGTCGCGGAACCGGCGGGCGGGCGGGCGGGCGGACAGGTGAGCTCGCGGCGGGCCCGACAGGCCTCCCGTCAGGCCGGGGCAGGCGGCGCGGGCCGCGGGGGTCTGCGCAGGGCGAGGGGCGGCGCGCCCGCAGCCGGAAGCGGCGGCGACCCTCCCTCCAGGCCGGGGACGCGGGGCGGGGGCCGGCAGCGGGGGGGAGCTTCCCTGGAGCGCTCGCCTTGGCGGCGGGGCGGGTGGGCGCTGCGGCCTGGGAAGAGGAGCCGGCGGAAAGGTGCGCCCACCAAGCGGCCCCAGCCCCGCGCGCGCCCTCGCCGGGGGCCACGCGAGGGGTCTGTGCCCGCCGAGCGGCGCCAGGGTACCTCCGCAGGTCCGCGGTGGCGTCGGGGACGACCGCGCAGCGTATCTCGGGGCAGCCGGCACTCAGATGTGGGTGGGTAGGTGGGGCCGCAGTCCCGTGGGGGCTCCTGGGTCTGTGCGGCGCTTCGTCAGTCCGTCTCCTCCTGCCGGATCGCGGGCAGCGCGCGGCCATTCTCCGCTCCCACTGTCCCCATGACTGACCTGACCTGAGGGTCTTTTCCTTCCCGGGGGGGTGGAGGATGCTAAGATGGTTGAGAACCGACGGTCCCCGGGGCATCATATCTACAGCTCCGGGAATTGAAAGGTGTTCCTGAGGTGCTCTAAGTTAATCTTTTAGGTTGAAATCTTTTGGTCTGTTAAAAACCATGTTTTTTTAAATCACTTTTACAAAGACATTATTTTACGAGGTGCTTCGTATTGTACTCTTGAGGAGACAGTATTAGGGACTCATCCATTCAAGTTCTAACTTGTCTGTTTTGAGCGCTGGATAAGAGCTCTTTCCTGTGCCCAAGAGACTGTTTCTCACAGTTCATTCGGTTGTGTCATACAGGAAAAGGAAGCAAAAGTTTCAATTTTATTTTGTTTTTTTCAGGTTTAGATCTGATAGGGGACATTTTAACTTGCTGGTCTTGGTCTAAAGATGCTATGTTTGAATGTCCTTACTTAGTTGTCTGTCTAAAAAAAATCTTAATGACAAAAACAGCCACATTGCCCCAGCTATTGACATAGTTGACTAAAGGCAAAACTCTAGCCAGCGCGTCTAAGACTTTATGTTCATTTATTTGCTTCTTTCTTGTTAAATGTCAAGCTAAGTTTCAGGATGGAAATGAAATTAGAAGCCAGGATTTAAGGGCTTTGGGAAACTTTATAATTGAGTGTGCACAATTCTCCTTTCCCCTGTGTCAGGGGTTCTGGGACTCAGGGCAGCTCCGGGTGGCACGTGGCCAAACCAAGAGCTATAGGAGCTGGTTCGGGCTGGCCGACTGTGTGGCTGACCTGTGTGTGTGGTACAGATGGCCTTGTCCCCCACCGCTCGACGTGCTTGCTCATTGTCGACCCGTGTGGGACTCTGAGGGAGATGTGTATTGTGCGACCCCCGGAGCCCGGCCCCCTTGGTCCTGATCTAAGCAGAGCACCTAGGGGTTGTGTGGTGAGCAGACATTCGGGTGTGTGGTGGAGACGGCCTCAATGGGGGACCGGCTCCTCGGCTGTGGAGCCAGTGTGGCCTCTGCAAGGGGACCCTTGCTGGGCCTCTCCCACGCCTCTGTGACCAGTCCCCTACCTCTGGCCCTCTGACTCACTCGTCCCCTGCCACAGCGGCCTTCTTGCCAGTCTCTTAGGTAAGTCATCTGCTGTGTCCTCCGGTCTGCCCAGAACACTCACTTCCTCACCCTCGTGCCTTGGCGAGGCCAGACCCTCCCTGACTACCCTGCGTAGAACTTCACCTCGCCACCTTGTTTCCTGCCTCCCCTCTTTCCTTAGTTTTCTCCAGCACTTGTGTAATGTATTTATTATATTCAGTAATTTACTATGAGAGGAGATCCACAGGGAGGCTGTTTTGTGTAAAGAACTGTTGCCTGCACAAAGTATGTCCCCAGGAAATGCTTGTTGAATGAATGATAGTGATGAGCTTAACAGTTCCTGTGCAGTACAGTGACTGTTGCCTGGAAGTCATCGTGGGCGAGGACTGAGCACATAGAGGTCCTCTGGCCAGCCACCTGCCCTTTGGGAAAGGACAGCCAGTGCTTGAGACCACCCTGAGAATCTTTCTGCAACTTCTAGTTTAAGTTATTTCAAAATGAGAAGTATTTAAAGTCAGACGACCTGTAACTGATAATAATGTTTCTAGAAATTCTGTCTTTGGTTACTCCTCCCCCTCCCCCCAAACCCGCACATGCTGGTCTTAATACTTGGTGACATTTTGGTTAATTGGATTGAGAGGTAGTAATCGTTAGAAGAACTACATGAAGTGAGCTGAAGGCCTCAGCCTGAGTCTCATTGCTGGCATGCTGTGACAGAAGCAGGCTGAGTCCTGCTCTGTGCCTAAATGGCTCTGGAGCCCTTCACCTCAGGCCCCTGTTAACTCAGAATAAGTGCATTTTCTGTGCATTTTAAAGGTTGGTTCTGTTAATTAAGGTGGTCTACGTTTTGGCCATTTTGTCCTTGAGTTCTTCTGCAGAGGTGGCACTGCACTTACTTGCGAGCCACCCCTCAGTCCTTGCTCATTCTCAGAACTTGAATTTAGGCCTTTTGTCCCGGTTCCTGTAGCAACCACCTGCCTGACGCCACCGCGCAGAATCCCCTAACAGGCTGCTTGATGGTGCATGTTTAGAGCTTGAATGTGAGGTGACACATTGGTCCTGGGGGGTGGTGGATTCTCACCAGGTGTTTGTTAAATAAATGACTGAATTGCAATGGAGCTAGGCAGTTGTGATAAGATAGAGTTTCATCTAAGATGGGAGTTTGCTTCCAAGGGAATAAAATGAGCATGATAAACCCAATGAAATCACCCTTGAAACATCCCTTCGCTTCCTATGAAGCACTCTGTGCGAGATTTGGAGTATGGAATGCTGTCAGCAAACAGTGTCTCAGTCAATGTTGGCAGCCTGTTTTCCAGTAAAGAGACGGCCCCCTGTGTCTTCTGGGGATTGGCATCCAGCTGGGTGACTAGGCCTTTGCACAAGCGGAGAGGAGGCTTTTTGCTCTTGGTGGTGCCCTCGTGAGTGTCTAGGTCCTCTGTGAACAGTGGTTGAAACTACGCTGTTCCTGTAATGAGGCTTACTCTTCCGTTCTGATTGGGTAGTTAGATCTCAGCATTCTTGGGCTGCAGACATCCCTCCTGTGGGTCAGCAGAATCTGCGCTAGACTTTCTTCTCGAAAAGGACAAGACAGGGCTCTTCCCTAAAATGGGGGCCATGGTACCTGCCCTGCCTGCCTGTTTGGAGAGTATGGAGGATGATAAATAAAAGGTGTCTCATCAAGCTGTATCCTAAATATAAAGTGACAAAGATGCTGAAAAATGGTCATAGTGCTATTTTATGAAAACGCTACCCCTAATTTAAGACAGGGAGCTACTGCACCTGTACCATTGTGATACCAGGGCCAGCCCTCAAATAATGACATCCCTGAAGGGGATTAGCAGCTAGTCTGTCATCGGTAGCTTGGGAAGATTT
This sequence comes from Proteles cristata cristata, assembly GCA_017311185.1. Taxonomy (NCBI): domain Eukaryota; kingdom Metazoa; phylum Chordata; class Mammalia; order Carnivora; family Hyaenidae; genus Proteles; species Proteles cristata. The sequence continues at coordinate 127,669 of JAESUZ010003012.1, forward strand.
AAGGATTAGATTACCAAACAACCTGTAGTTTAGATTCTGTTGTTCCTCACTGTTTGCAGTAGTCTTGTTGAGTGCCTTCTATGCTTGTGAGCCTCCTTGGAGCTGAGACTACAGAGATGGAGTCCAGCACCTCACTCTCTAAACAGGGATGTGCCTGAGGGCACCAGATGTGTGATGTCCCTGAAAATGCCATCTCAATTGGTTTTCTTTTTATGGAATGATCCGTATGCACTAAAAGTTCACTTCATTCTAAAATTATTCTGTGTTCATGTATCTACATAAATGGGTTTTATAATTTTTTTGTTTTAAATGTTTGTTTATTTTTGAGAGAGAATACGTGTGCTCGAGCATGGAAGGGGCGGAGAGAGGGAGACACAGAATCCCAAGCAGGCTCCAAACACTTGAGGCAGGGCTTGAACCCATGAACCATGAGACCGTGACCTGAGCTGAAACAGAGTCAGAAGCTCAGTGGTCTGAGCCACCCAAGTGCCCCTACCAAAAAAAAAATTTTTTAAAGTTTATTTATTTATTTTGAGAGAGAGGGAGCATGCACAACCGGGGGAGGGACGGAGAGGAGAGACAGAATCCTAAGCAGGCTCAGCACCTTCAGCACAGAGCCTGATTGCAGGGCTTGAACTCACAAACTGCAAGATCATGACCTGGGCCGAGATCAAGAGTTGGACACTTAACCAATTGTGCCACCCAGGTGCCCCTAAAAATAGTTTTAAAAACTTAGTTCTGGGGGCACCTAGATAGCTCAGTTGGTTAAGCGTCCAACTCTTGATCTCAGCTCCAGTAATGATCTTATGGTTCATGGATTGAGTCCCACTTCAGGCTCTATGCTGACAGTGCAGAGGCTGCTTGAGATAGTCCCTCTCTGCCTCATTCTCTGCCCCTCTCCAACCCTCTTGTTCTCTAAAAATAAATAAATAAATAAATAAATAAAACTTTAAAAAAACAAACTTAGTTCTGTGGCAGAAACCCAACTAATATTTTTAAATTCTGTGATGTGACTGATCAGTCAATATTCCTTTAATATGTGAGTATGAGTGAACCTTGTTTGTCTTCATGGGCTATTTGTAATTTTATTATCCTTTTAATTTTTCTACACTGAACGTGTATCAGCAGCAAATACAGTGGTTTACAAGAGGAAATGTACAGTCATTTGCTGTCTCCATTGCTGTGTTCTGAGGAATTCTGTGCCAGTTGGTTATAAGATTGCAGTCCTAGGAGTCAGATGATTGGAATGCTGACCTGCCCCCCCCGTCAGCTGTGCCCCCCCTTGCCGGCTCTGGGATGGCCAGCCCCTTTCTTAGAGAGCGCTCTGCCCTGTCCTTCTGTTGTCACTGGGTGGAGTAGGCGTGTGGTGCAGTGAACCCAACCGGACCCAGATCTCCTGTTGTCCTGTAACCTTGGGGCGGTTCAAGGGTTGGGGCCCCCGACCATGGGTCTCCGTCAGAAGCCCCAGTAGAGCGGAGACGATGGCACTGGGCAGGAGGGGCTGGGCTCTGCAGAACGAGCTCGCGTCACTGCCTCGCTGCTCTTCCCCTTTTATGATTGGAAGGGGTTAGCAGCGTAGCAAATGTGTGGTTCCTACCCAGGCCCTCCCATTCCGTTTTTCTTATTAACTAGGAGGGCCTTTTGTGAGAGGGTTTCTCTAAGATAAATAATGAAATATTTCTACGTCGGACAGTACAGACTTTGTAACTTTTGCGGTAGATTACAGAGTTCATATTCTCTGTGGCAATGTGTGTCTGTTGTCTTCACTCACATGGGATTTTAACATTTTGTATTTTGGTGTTCATTTAGCTACTGCTATAGGGTTTGACAAGAAAAATCAGTATTTTGGTGTTTTTATTTTTGTTTTTTGGCCAGTTGCAATATATTTTGCTGTGTTAAGAATTTAGCTATGGGGGCGCCTTAGTGGCTCAGTTGGTTAAACACCCGACTCTTGATTTCGGCTTAGGTCATGATCTCATGGTTTGTGAGATCAACCCCCATGTAGGGCTCTTGCCAGGACAGTGCGGGGCCTTTTTGGAATTCTTTCTCTCCCTCTTTCTCTGCCCCTCCTCTGCTCATGTTCTTTTTCTTTCAAAATAAATAAATATATTTTAAAAAAGAATTTAGTTATAAATAAAATGACTTTAGTTATACAAGAACTTTAAGGGGCACCCGGGTGGCTCAGTCAGTTAAGCGTCTGACTGTGGCTCAGGTCATGATCTCACAGTTCGTGGTTTCAAGCCCCTCGGGTTCTGTCTCTCTCAAAATTAAATAAATAAAACAGTAAAAACTTTAAAAGTACATGAAACCAATCCACATCTGTTTTTTAAGTTAAAAATAAGTTGTGTTCTAGGTAAAGATTTTTGCTGGATGGATTTATCTTAAACTTTGAATAATGAGACTCCTGACACCTGCAAAGTTCAGAATTTTTAAGTGTGATCCAGTGGTCCAGTTTTGTTTTGAAATGAAACTAGGAAGTCTACAGTTTAAGAATGACAGTTGTCTATGAAGTATTTCTTAACTTGTCCAAGCAGAGTCGCCCCCTGTTTAAAACAGTATGTTTTCTCATGGAAGGCACTTAGAGGATCCCTCCTCTTCCCACCCCCCCTCCACTAGCAAACTCTCTCAAACGGTTCTAACTGCTTCTGGGAAGAGGCCAGTTTACATAATGTGCATCAGCCGTAATTCCCAAGACAGCCTTGCATCATAGCTATTATCCAATTTTATAGATGAGGAAATTGACAGTTACATACTTTCTCTAGTATAAAGGTGTGGTATTGAAAAGAATGAGAACGAATAACACCACCACGTTAGAATGACAGCACACAGAATTGCCCGTGTTAAACACGGTTTCTGTTGGTGCTGTTCCCTGTTGCATCACATCGCCTGTTTGGGTGATGGTCCTCCTGGTATGTGTATTCCCACCCTGGAGTCTCTGCCTCTCTGCTTCCGTAAAAATGTATCCATGGGAAGGGTAACTGTAACACCCTCTGAGGGCCTTGACAGCCAGGGAGGCCAGTCGGCCCAGCCAGCTACCAACATCATCTTGTCCTCACTGAGGCCGGTGGATTGCAGTGCAAACAAGTGCTGATGGCATGGGCTTACTCTTGACCATGTGGTAGTGTCTGTGATTTGTACCTTTTCCTTGAGGCATATTTATGTATTTGTTATTTTTTAAAGGTCATTTTCTCTTTCAGTTTTAAATTTTATTTATTTATTTATTTTAGTATTTGTTTTTGAGAGAGAGAGAGAGGCTGCACATGAGGGAGGAGGGGCAGAGAGAGGGAGACACAGAATCTGAAGCAGCTCCAGGCTCTGAGCTGTCAGCACAGAGCCCCATGCAGGGCTCCAACCCACGAACCACAAGATCGTGACCTGAGCCGAAGTCAGATGCTTAACTAACTGAGCCACCCTGGTGCCCTTCGCTTTTTTTTTTTTTTAAGTTTATTTATTTATTTTTGAGAGCGAGGGAGAGAGCGTGCGCACGCGAACGAGCACCTGTGCATGGGGGAGGGGCAGAGAGGGAGGGAGAGAATCCCAAGCAGGCTCCGTGCCCTCAGCGCAGGGGCTCAGTCTCACGAACTGTGAGATCATGACCTGAGCTGAAATCAGGAGTCAGACACCCAATAGACTGAGCCCCCCAGGTGCCCCTGTGGCATATTTTTTAAACCGGTCGTGGAGTCACAGCATGCTGTGAGGCGGATGTGGGTAAGCCTGCCCATTCCTCAGACCTCCGTGCTGCCCCCTGGGATGGGCCTGTGGGCTTTGTCCTGGCCTCACTAACCCTAGAGTGACCATCTAGCTGATGGACAGCTCACCCTGTCAGTGGTGGTCAGGTGCAGAGTGTGTTTCCATGAAAAGCAGATAGTTGTATACAAATTAGATGTTGAATTTTTAAAAGGCAAATCACAAGGCAAATTAATAATGTGTGGATTTTTTTTTTTTTTAAGTTTTAGATGTAAAAAAACAACAACCCTTTTACCTCTAAAACGTATGCAACAATAGCTCATGTCAGTGTGCGAGCTCAGAGTTGGGAACACTATAAGCAGCATGGCTCTCACCAGCGTTTTGAACTTCGTCAGTGTATGTTCGGGTTTATTCTTGAATACCGTCAAAGGTTTTAACGTAGAACCTTATTCAGATGAGGCTTAATGTATAACACAAATTACTTGTGCTTAGGGTGGGAACAGATTCATCCCATTCATGGAACAGTTACTGAGAATCGAGGCGCCTGGGGCTCAGTCAGTTAAGCATCTGCCTTCAGTTCAGGTCATAATCTCATGGTTCGTGGGCTCGAGCCCTACATAGGCTCTGTGCTGATAGTGCGGGCCTGCTTGGGAGTCTCTCCTCTCTCTCTGCCCCTCCCCTGCTTGTGCTCATTCTCTGAAAATAAATACACTTTTTCAAAAAATTTTAAAAAAAAGTTACTGGGAATTGGGAGTCAGACTTGCATTTGGATGACAACCACACTGGCCTCTGGTAGAGTGACCTGAGTGGATGACTTGTTGCTTCTGAGCCTCAGTCTTCTCGTCTGTAGATTGGAGATCATAATAGTAATAACTGGTATTTATTGTGTACCAGGAACTGTTGTAAGCACACAAGCTGGCACACAGACATACGACACTAGACTGTTTCCATTCCCATTGGACAGAGGTGACGTGGGGATGTTTAAGAAGTTGCCCGGGTTACTGAGCTCGTGAGTAGCTGAGCCAGGCTTCAGCCCAGGCAGGTGACTGTGACTTCAGAGCTGCCCTCACACCACCCAGTGGACCAGGTGCCTGTCAGACAGACTTCTTAGAAGCATCCAGTGGTGTCGAGGGCACGTGTGCCCCTCAGTGCCTGCAGTGGTAAGTCCTCCCTAAATTGTAGCTGCCACGCTGGTCCAGCTACGGCCGTGATCCCGTGATCCCGAGTTCTGTCACAGTTGTACCCATCTTCTGTTTGGAGGTGATGCTGCCTCTGACATCAGGCATCTCTTACAGTTGACTTATCAGCAGTGTGTGCTTGTTTTCATTCTAGAGTCGATGGGATAGTTTGATTCTGATCATGGCTGCAGGAAGGGGTCACTCTGAAGCCACGTCCATCTTCATCGGAGGCTGGCCATCTCTGCAGGGGACTTCACATTGGGCAGTAGTCATCTCCGTGCAGGGGAGTCATGCCATTTCCAGCAGGTGCATCTGGGGGTGTGTTCCTCTTGGAGACACAGAAGATACTCAGCCTTGTCTGTCACGTTTTCTGAACTCTTACCACTGGGCTTTAGAAAACTCTTCCTGGTAGACAATCAGGAGAGTCATTTTCTGCCATGATACAGTGTAGCTCCCTGTTCTCCTGCTCTGCCTGCTGACCCTCAGGCCCCATCTGCAGAGACGCTGGTGCCTACCTAGGTTGAAAAGTACCTGTGACTTTAATACCCTGAGATTTTAGGTGTTGTGAGGCTGAAACACCAACTACCAAAAATCCCTAATGCTCATTACTTCATGAGAAATACTTTGTCTTCCACTGTCTAGTTTTATGTTTAGATTTGGGAATATATTAAGGTTTTGTGGAATGTTTGGTCCTAGTAACGGTTCTGCCCTGGTCTTCCTCCGGCACGGTGCGCAGTTGGCCCCAGTGCTGAGAACGGAAGTGTCACTTGTACTTGCTGCTCGTGTTCTGGGTGCAGGGGTTCTAGCTTGCTTCAGGCTCCCTTTATACAGAGGAATTAGAAATTGTTAGTGTCGTGCTGGTGTCATATTCCTGGGCCTTATTTTGTGTCACCCAGATTCATTTCCCTGCTGTTTGCACATCAGAGGATGGGAGGGCAAGGTCAAAGTGGTGGGCACCTGGAAGGGGCATGGTAGGCGTTGGTTAGAGGGCACATTCCCAGATTGAATCACAGGTATCCTCCTTTCTGATGAATAAAGTTCTGAGAGTGTTCAGGTTTTTAATTCATTCATGCATTCTTTCATTTTAGTGTCCTCATAGTTAAACATATTTTTTGTGATTCTGCTCAACTTCTGATCTCTCCTTTTCCTTCTAACTTCTATCCTAAGCATCACTTAACTAAGAAAATCCTTAACTTGGTTTCTGGACATAGTCACTGCTGATAAAATTATATCAACAAACATTTACTGAATGTTCTGCCTGGACCTGGGGCAGTTGCTCAGTTTATAGCTTAGAAGGGCTTCAGGGTGCTGGGTTTGTTCTTGTGTTCTGGCGGCCGTCACACCTTCTTCTTACAGGAATAGTTTTTGGGAAACCCAAGATTCTGTGCAAGGCTGTGGCCCTAGGTTGAGTCGTTTCTGTTCTTCCTCAGGTATTTGCTGGCTGCAGTCTGCAGCCGCTGGTCTTCCCTCCTGTGTTGTAAATCGGGAGAGCAGAAGGCCCACTCTCTTCAGTACAGGAGTTCATGGACACTGTCTCTGTGACCAAGGATAGTGCCCGTTACGTGGAAAGTGCTATTCTTCCCATGCCTCAGATTAGGGCCCATTGCTTCTCTTATGCTCTGATGATTGATGGGGAGGTCATCCTTAAAGAAGTGACTCATTTTACTTCCTTTGTTTTAAGGCTCAGCATCATTGTTGCTTTGTATTCTTCAAATCTTCTGTAGAGTTCCAATATTTCCAGTGATTTCAGGAATTCTATACATTTGAAAATTTATTTTCGGGGGCACCTGGGTGGCTCAGTCGGTTGAGTGTTTGACTTCGGCTCAGGTCATGATCTCACAGTTCATGGGTTCAAGCTCCATGTCGGGCTCTGCGCGGATACCTTGCTCAGAGCCTGGAGTCTGCTTCGGATTCTGTGTCTCCTTCGCTCTCTGCCCCTCTCCTGCTTGCGCTCGGTCACGCTCTGTCAAAAATAAACAAACGTTTAAAAAAATTTTTAATGAAAAAGAAATTTATTTTTCATATTTTTATTTTTTTAGTAGGCTCAATGCCCAACATGGCACTCAAACTCATGACCCTGAGTTCAGGAGTTGCTCACTCTACGACTGAGCCAGCCAGGTGCCCCCATTTGAAATTCATTTTAGTTAGGAATAAATAGAAGACCGTAACATTTGGCATCATTTTTTTGTGTATTTTCCACATTTGTTGACTCTTGCTTAGAATTTCTTCAAATATATAAGTGGAGTTAATTGGTGTGTTTATTCCTTTTGTAGTGTATTGATTTTTTTTTTTCTTTCAGAATAGATAACAGATTCAGAGTTAGAGCTGAAGATCAGCAACCTTCTGAGCCCCCCCCCGCCCCCCCACCGTGTCCCGGGTCGGTCCCAGCACTGGTAATGCTGCCCCCGCACCCCACTCCCAGCGCCGAGGCAGGTGCTTTAGATCCTCCTGCTTCTTGAATGTTCTTCGGTACTAGATTATTACCAGGTTCATCACAGATCTTAGATGAAAATTCCTGGTCTTTGGGACACCAGTTGTATTTCATTTTTTGGTATTTTTATTTTTAGCAGTGCTTCCTTCTGTGGGGTTCGGTGCAGAGCCCGTGGGGCAGGGCGGCAGTGCCCCTCCTGGACTGCGCCCTCTTCCTCCCCAGAGAAGGGTGACTGCTTGGCTCGTCGCTCTCCTGCTGTGCCGGGTATTCTGCCCTTGTTTCCCAGCTCATCACTTAATGACCAAAGTGCCTGTACTTTGGTCTTGACTCCATGCAGCAGCAGCTCTGTCCACTGTCCCAGTGTATCTGTCAACTCAGTAATCCCTGTGCACTTATTTCTGTGTCTTTGTTCTCCATCAGCGACCTCTCCTTAGCTTGAGGCTGTCAGCGTTTCTTCCTTCCTTTCCCTTCTCTTTTTCCTCCAACCTTTGTCCTCAGTTTACCTTCTGCTGTCAAGGCAGAGAAACTTACATTGTGTTTTGTAACCAAAGTTTCTTGTCTGTAAGTTTATCGTTGAAATCCATGGGATGGTTATATTTCCGTCTATGAAAACAATGTTTATTTTAGAGCCAGGGTCCTGTTCTCTGATTATGTTTTCTTTCTAGAGCAGGATCCCTCTCCTCTCAGGGTTGCAAATGGGCTTCCCCCACCCCCCTCACTATTAACATTTTTCTTGGCTTCTGTATTTTCAGATTCCCTTCATATGGTGTGTGCGCAGTTTGTCCTCCTGCCCCAGGCCAGACAGTGGCTCTCAAGGCTGCCTGTCAAGCCACATTTCCTCTCTGACCCAGAGTGTGTAGGGAGGCTGGAGAGTGATGCGTGTCTCGCAGCAGTGCTGCCAGAGACCGTGAGAATGGAGCCCTTGGGTGGCCTTCACGCTGCTTCGGGTCTGTGCTGAAAGACACCGCACCAGCACTGCGTAAAGCGTGGGCTTGGTGGGCACGTGACACGAACGGAGGGGTGGCTCCGGGGTTGTGGTTGCCTTTAGAACCCGTGCTTGTATTAAAACAGATGTTTTCAGGGGCGCCTGGGTGGCTTAGTCGGTTAAGCATCCGACTTTCGCTTAGGTCATGATCTCGCGGTTCGTGGGTTCGAGCCCGCTTGGGCTCTGTGCTGACTGCCAGCTCAGAGCCTGGAGCCTGTTTCAGTCTGTGACTCCCTCTCTCTCTGACCCTCCCCTGCTCATGCTGTCTCTCTCTCTCTCTCTCTCCTAGAAATAAATAAAACATTAAAAAAAAAAATTAAAAAAAAAAAGATGTTTTCAGGAGCGTTATCTAATGATGTGTCTAGGAATACCAAAGAATTTACAGCTTCTGTGCAGTGTTTGAGACTGCCTCAGATAGTTCTGGAGGGTTTTGAATGAAGAATGCTGAGAGCGGAACAAAATAGCCCCCAAGTAGACCTCACGTACACAGTTGTGTAACACGCTAGAGGCTCCTGCAGGTCTCTGGGAAAGACGGGCAGTCCAGAGGGGTGGGGGCGGCCCTGGGACTTGGGACTCTGGGTGTGACCAAGACCTTTGAAGTTGGCCTTTGTCGCCTGGCCACGTTAACTCCAGATAAGCAGATCCCCTGTGGGTGACAAATCTTTAGAAGAAAATATAGGAGACTTGACTTTTGGCCTTGGGGTTGAGATGGACTTTTGAACATTAGTAAAAATAGATCATCATTTTGCAAAGATTTGATACATTCAGTTACATAAAAATTAAGAACTTGTGAGATCAGTTGCACTACAGGGCAGGAGTTAATAGTCCTGAAGGCTGAAAAATGAGTAAGATGGTAAGTTTCATGGTTTTTACCACAGTAGAAAAATGTAAGAGGGGCACCTGGCTCAGTTGGTTAAGCATCAGACTCTTGGTTTCAGCTCAGGTCATGATCTTGAGGTTCATGAGTTCAGGTCCCATGTTAGGTTTTGCCTGCTTGGAATTCTCTCCCCCTCTCTCTCCCCCTCCCTTGCTTGTTCTCTCTCTCTCTCTCTCCCAAAAGAAATAAATAAACAAAACTTTTTTTTTTTTTAAATGTAAGCGTTTGTGTTCATCAAAAGACATGGTAGTAAGTGAAAAGGAACTAGGAACTAAGAGACTTTGTACCATTTATAACCAATAAAGGATTGGTGTGCTGGAGGCTATGACTCCTGTGGCCCATGGGGGCACTGTGCAGCCACCCCGCTAGCGGGCCGACCCCAAACACTGCCCACTTGGTGGGCTGCACCGAGAGAAGCACTATTCTGCCCGGTAGTTAGGTACAAACCGGGAGGCTTGGCAGTGCCCATCGCTGTTGCAGGGGGTGACGGGGGAGGGGGGTTGCTGATTGGTGCCATCTCGTGGTAGCAAGCAGGTAGTGCGTCAACAAAGAGACTGCCCGTTCTCTGGAGCCGAAAGTTCCCCTTCCAGGTGCACGCCCAGCAGCGATTCCTAAACGGTTTGCGGTGAAGGACCAGGTTTTCTTTCATCGCCAGCCAGTCTGTCAAAGACTGATGATACTTTTGTAAACTACAATGAAAGTGACTAACTAGAAAAATAAATTACAAACAAAACATAGAATACAAACCCAGATTTTTTCTTCTCTTTTATTTTTTAAATGAACATTGTAAAATTAACCTTTTTTAAATATTCTCTGAGGTTTTTAAAACTTTTTTTGTTTTTATTTATTTTTGATAGAGCATGAGCAGGGGAGGGTCAGAGAGAGTGGGAGACACAGAATCTGAAGCAGGCTTCAGACTCTGAGCTATTAGGACAGAGCCCAGTATGGGGCTTGAACCCACAAACCGTGAGATCATGACCAGAGCCAAAGTCAGACATTTAACCAACTGAGCCACCCAGGCACCCCAGTAATTTTCAAATTTTTAATTTGAAGAATAGGATTGTGGCGTTAATCACTGTGCATTATAACACACACACACACACACACACACACTGTTTGTCAAATGTTACATAAAAATAAATAGAACAGAAATAGCTTTCCTTTGAAGATGTTTTCACATCTGCCCTCCCAGAGCTGGCACGTGCTGAGTTTCCCCTAGCAGTAGGTTGGATTCAGCAGCAGACCACGTGCCATGTGCCGAAACTGCATCTGGAAATGCAGAGGTCCCAGCACTCAGCTCTTTTCCCTGAAGGTTGTTGAGTCTCTAAGGAGCGAATACCTGGCCCATCAGATCAGGGATTTTTGTCTCTTCATTTTGTTCACTGATAAATCCCCAGCTTTGAGAACAGAGCACAGCATGTAGCTCGTGCTCCACGAACATGAGCTGAACAAGGGAGCAACACAAGCACATGCCCAAGGCCCAGGACGGCACCACAGAACGTGGCGGGCTCCGCTGCGTGTCCTTGGAGCAGTGGCCAGGAATGGATGTGTCCCCAGGGCTCAGGGGGTCCAAGTAGGATCTCTCCACAGAGAAGGGAGCAGGGCATTCATGACAGCCCCAGGTGGTGGTTGTGCGGCAGTAGCTCTGAGTCTGCCAGTCAAGCCTCGAGGCCCAGTGGACACGGTGGTGGGAAGATGTTGGTAGTGGGCAGGGCCTGTGTCCAAAAGGAACTTGAAGGGCAGGCCAGGGAGCTGGGATTTGATGCTGGAGCCCTTGGGGTGTCAGGGGGTACAGAGCTGTGCATCACAGACTCCCCCTTGCAACAGTGGGGGAAGGCAGACCATGTGTCTTCCAGGAAAGCCTCCCTCTTCACCAGATTTCTGCCTCTGTGCCTGGTGATCTCTGACCACTTTAGAGCTCATTGTTTCCTGTTTGTGTGAGTGTACCTTCTTGTCTGCCCAGTCCTTTGTCCCTTTTAACAGTACAAACCAGGGTGAGCTACAGATTTGTAAAATATGTCCCTTTGTGTGTTTTCAAAGGCATGATGTTACTAAAAAAGATCCAGCCTAAAGATGTGGTTTAATCCTCCTGGAGTGAAGACTGGGAGCAGACTTCTGGTGGCAGTTCATACATTACAGCAAGTGTAGTTCCCGTAGGCGTGGCTGCTCTCCGATCATGAGGGTGCGTCTCAGGAATGCCTTGACATTAATTAGGACAGGTTTAGGGGAAACCAGATAGTGCAGTGATGCTTTCAGACAGCAAGCAGTAAGTTCCCATGTCATCGCCCTAAGGAAATAGACATCTGAAAGGGTTGGACGCAGTTGAAGACTGTTCACCCAGTCAGCACACCTGAGCTGTCCTGGATCTCAAGGCTGGTGATGGAGACTACCCGGGCTTCCCCATGACTCTTCCATGGGGTCTGCTCGTGGCATTGAGCATGGGGCTACCGGCCTGCTCGAAGTGTTTATTTCTTCTTATCATTAACGTGTACCTTCTCTTTATAGAAAATAAGGAAAATAAAGTATTAAGACAATAACTTTGTTCAAAAGTTGAATTTTTTTTAATGTTTTATTTCTGAGAGAGAGAAACAGGGTGAGCAGGGGAGGGTCAGAGAGAGAGGGAGAAACAGAATCCAAAGGAGCTCCAGGCTCTGAGTTAGCTGTCAGCACAGAGCCCGACGCGGGACTCAAACCCACAAACTGTGTGATCATGACCTGAGCCAAAGCCAGACGCTCAACTGACTGAGCCACCCAGGTGCCCCAGAATTTAATGATTTAAAGAAACCCACGAGGAGTTCCTGGATGCCTCAGTTGGTTAAGCATTCGACTCTTAATTTTGACTCAGATCATGTTCTCATGACTTATGGCTCATGAGATCAAGTCCCACGTCAGGCTCTGGGCTAATGATGTGGAGCCTGCTTGGGATTCTTTCTCTCCTTCTTTCTCCTGCCTCACCTCCCACAGATTCTCTCTTTCAGAATAAATAAATATACTTTTAAAAAAGTAACCCACAAAACTTCATTATTTCCTTTTCCCCTTAACTGTTCTCTTTTATTTGACCTTTCTGTTTGCCAATAACTTCCTGATGCATTTCCCAATATCACCTACACTAAGTGAAATAGAGTCCTTTCATTTACAGTTTGTGTTTTAGTTATGAGACTGTTCCAGCTGAACATGAAACTTTTAAGAGTGTATATTGCCTGGCAATGTTTTGTTTCTAACCAGAACGTGAACTTTGGAAACCTATGCGAAGTGGTGTACAAATTTAAATTTAATAGTTTTTATGCTTGGAAAGCATCTATTTCATCTTCTGACTCAAAATATAATATACCAATTAGAGTAATAGTCATGGCAGCTACTTTTTTTTCCCTAAAGGGCCAGACAGTATTTTTAGGGTGTGTGTGTATACAGTGTGTGTTGAGAGCAGCCATAGACATGGTAGATGTGTGGGGGTGTGACTGTGTCCAAGTGAGAGTCTGTTGTAAAAGACAGGCAGCCTGTTCTAGATGACTGGAGAGTTTTATGTCTCATTTTGATTTTCTTAGGTAATTTGCTTTAGGAACAAATAGCCTTACAACAGCTACTTTTCTAAACACAGGTGAAGTTGACATACAGTGAAATCCATCGATCTTATTAAATTTCAGTGAGTTTGGTGTATGCATACAATTAATTTATAAACTATTTCTCTCACCCTGGAAGTTCCCCTTCACCGCCCACAATTACTTTCCTGGTTTATGTCACAATAGATTGTTTTTTGTATTCTTAATCTTTTTGTAAATGGAATATTTTGTATCTAGCTTGTCTTACATTAATGTGTTTGAGATGTATTTTTTTAAATTTTTATCTCTTAGTGTTTTTTTAAATCTTTATTTATTTTTGAGAGTGATACAGAGAGAGACTAAGTGTAAGCGGGGCAGAGGCAGACACAGAATCGAAACAGGCTGCAGGCTCCGAGGTGTCAGCACAGAGCCCGACACAGGGCAGGGCTCAAACCCACGAACCATGAGATCATGAGCTGAGCCAAAGTTGGGCACTTGACCGACTGAGCCACCCAAGCTCCCCTAATATTCATTTCTGAGAGAGTGTGTGAGCCAGGGAGAGGCAGAGAGAGAGGAGACAGAGGATCTGAAGTAGGCTCTGTGCTGACAGTCAGCAGAGAGTCTGCCATGGGGCTTGAACTCACGAATTGTGAGATCATGATCTGAGCTGGTCAGACACTTAAACAACTGAGCTACCCAAGCACCCCAAGGTTTATCTACTCTATTGCTTGTGTCATTATGTTAACTTTTTTTTTTTTTTAACTGATGAGTCATGTTAGGTATAGAATAGTCCTTTGTTGCTTTGTGTTCACTCTTCTTAGAGCTAATGTTGTAACATTTCACAGGCACTGGAGGAGCTCTGACATCAGGCAGCCCTGTACTCCTTTCCCGGATGGGTTCGGTCTGTGACAGCTGACTTTATGAACTGCGAAAGTCAGGGTTGATGTTTTTTTGCTTTCACCACTCATATATATTTTTGAAAAACAGAAAGGAGGGGCGCCTGGGTGGCTCAGTCGGTTAAGCATCCGACATCGGCTCAGGTCATGATAGCCCCACATTGAGCTGTGCACTAACAGTGCGGAGCCTGCTTGGGATTCTCTCCCTCCCTCTCTCTCTGCCCCCCCCTCCAGTTGCTGTGCACACTTTCACTCTCTGTCTCTGCCTCAAAATAAATAAACTTTAAAGACAAAAGGAAAAAATATTTTACCTAGATACGTACCAAAGGCTCCATTCCTTCCTGAAAGTGCTAGTTTCTGATATCGTTTACCTTCAGCCTAAGTAACTCTTTGGCATTTATTATTAGTTAAGTCTTTCTCTTGGTTTCTTTCCTTCTTTGTTTTTCTGAAAATGTCTTTATTTCACCTTTGTTTTGGAGGGTTGTTTTTTGCTGCAAATGGAATTCTGGTTGGACAGGTTTTCTGTTTCAGCCCTTTAAAGACGTGCTCCGCTGCCCCCTGGTTCCCATGATTTCTGATGAGAAGCACATAATTCAGATGGTTGTTCCTTACGTAATATGTCCATTTTCTCTGTTTACAAGATTTTCTCTTGATCTTTGGTTTGCAGTGCTTTGATTATAATCTGCCTAGCCATGATTTTCTTTATATTAATTGTATGCGCTGCAGCCAGAATAATCTTAAAATATAAGCTGTTTCTGTTACCTGTTCCCATAAAACCGTATAATTGGGGACCTGTGTTCACTCTGATTTCGAGTGTCCTCCTTCACTAAACTCACTCCCCGCTCTCAGATTGTGTTTCCTGTTTATCATAGTATTACCAATGCCTGGCATGTGGAAGGGCTCAGTAAATATTTTTCAGATAAGTGATCATGGAGAATGATGAATGCTGTATCTTGCGAGCAAAGTTACACACATTGATGCCCAGCAGGGCACGTGCCAGGGCCTTTATCCCTCCGGTCTGGTGCTGCACTGCCCTCGTACCGTCACCCCTAACGGTCGTAGTCCTAAGGAAGACTGGTGGGGCGGCACCCTCTTCAAGATCACTTACATTTGATGCAGTCAGTGGACCTTCCTCTTAGCATTGGAGAAACATGTGCAAAGTAGGAGGTCTTGTTTCTGTGTTCTTTGGTATGAAATATTATAAGGGTAGATGTTCCATATTACATGATAATTTAATTAAAATTCCAGATGGAAAAAAACCATAAAATATGTTGAGGATATGTGACTGGAGGGTCACACCTGAGCTGTGAAGGTCTCCAGTCAGATGCCTAGTGCTCTGGACGAGCCAGACAGTGTCAGGGAGCCGGGGAGGCCTGGCCGTGAAGTGTCCGGGCACAGCTCTCCCCACTGAGGGCGCTGTGCTCCCACCGGGCATCCTCAGATACAGCAGCCCCGGCATTTCTTTGCAGTAAGTAGCATTTATTTTCTGATTTTTGGATTTGTCTTCTGGTTTAAATATTCTCATTTGTTGTGTAGTACTTTTCCAGTTTCATTGCCAGAGAAAATCGTAAGTAAATCATTAACTGAAGTAAAAACAATGAATGGACAAGGGATGACATTGATCTTTCTTGGATGGTTTCTGTTAAAAATGCCTTCACCTCATGGCTTTTCCAGCCATTTTTATGTGGACAAGAGAGTATTCTTGGTACTGTCTGGCCTCTAGTTGCTTCATTTTGCAACCAGCTTCTTTGAATGTTTCCATCTTGACTGAAAATGTATATTCAGAACATTTCTTAAACTCACCTAAGTTTGTGCCTCCATCTTTGTTGTGTATTTGTGCAGGGTTACTTTTGAGGACTAAAATAGTGTGACAGTAAGTAAGCCTACACTTGTCCACGGCATATAAACACAAGGGACTGTCTGCAGGACCTGATTTCCCTTAAATAATTCACAGGAGAGCCATTATTTGACCTCTAGGGCAGGGGCTGCACCTGCTTCTGTAATTAAATCAGGTTTTATTGGAGCGTGTGACCATTCTTTCACACACTGTGTGCTTTCCTGCTTCAAAGGCAGAGCTAAAAATTGGGGGCCCAGTGATAAAGACTGGCCTACCAGATGGAAATGTTTACTATCTTGCCCTTTAAAACAAAAAGCTTGTTGACGCCTGCTCTAGAGTAAATAACCCTTCAAAGAATAACAGCGGAGTAAGTGGTAGGTTTTGTGCTGACTCTTTCAGTACCCAACCTACTCCTTTGTGATGAGTGCTCAGCTTTGATACAGTTAAATTAAGCCTGAGCTGTCGGTCATTCCGTTATGATGTAAAAGGAGGTGAGTTTCTAACTCTCATTGTTTGTGATGCCAGAAAACTGCAAAGGATTTGACATTGGATTGGGAATGAGTCCATGTTAGGATGTTTCATGGTTTTTGTGAAAGTTCGGGGTCAGCTAGACCCTGGGTGACCGGAACCTTCTTCTGGGTGCCCTCTGTCGGCTGTGGCCAAAACAGACAGACTCGCTCACAAAAGAACAGTTCTCTCTTTCTGCAGTACTGCGTGTTGGAGACTCACTGGTTGCAAGAGGGAAGTTAGCCCCTAGGGAGGAACCCAGACCCCTGGTTACAGGGGCATCGCTGGCCGGGGAGACTGGGCTTTTCAGTAGCCCTGACAGTCCAGCACCCCAAACGGGCCAAGTAAAGCTGTCCTGTAGGTGATTCATTAAAAAATACCTTCTAAGAAGGGCGGTCATGTATCTGGAAGCACTTTTAGAAGAGCTCTTGTGGCAGCTGATGTTCTGAGAATGACAACTTTGTAGATTTTATAAAAGTGATACATAACTTTTATTAAAAGTTCAAACACTACAGAAAAGCATAGAGAAAAACATTAAAAAAAAAAACCAAAACAAGCAAGTCATGGTATAGAAATGGGTCAGTGCTGGGGCACCTGGGTGGCTCAGTCGGTCAAGCGCTTGACTTCCGCTCAGGTCATGATCTCACCGTCCTTGGGTTCGAGCCCCACATCGGGCCCTGTGCCGACAGCTCAGAGCCTGGAGCTGCTTCAGAGTCTATGTCTCCCTCTCTCTCTGCACCTCCCCCACTCACTCTCTGTCTCTGTCTCTCAAAATAAAGACATTAAAAAAAGAAAGAAAGAAAGAAAGAAAGAAAAAATGGATCATTGCTGGGCACCTGGGTGTTTCAGCTGGTTGAGTGTCTGCCCGACTCTTTGATTTCGGCTCAGGTCGTGATCTGCATTGGGCTCTGCGTTGACAGCATGGAGGCTGCTTGGGATTCTCTCTCTGCTCCTCTCCCACTATGCTCGCTCTCTTAAAATATATAAACATTAAAATAAAAAAACAAAAAGAAATGGATTAATGTTACACAGCCAAGAAAATGTCTGTTAACCTCTGGTTCCTAGTTTTTTCCATAAACAACAAAACATTTACCTTCTTAAGATGTTTGCATAGTCTTTTACATAAAAGCATTGTTTTACTTTTCCTTGAATTTGACATACAGAAAAATCAAGGTGATGGTAATGAAATTGCTGCTCCCTCAGTGCAGGCAGCCCCCAGCCTTGTCTGGGGTGCTGTGTGCACCCCCTCCCCACCTGTCTCCCGTGTCGTCATGGTTTTGTGATGTTCGTATCCATCAGATTTGTTACGGCAGCTCTCCGTGCTCTTTGGTCTCGTTCTTGGATTTCTGTGAGTTCAGCACGTGTCCATAGACCTGTTAGCCCTGGTTTCCATTTTTGACTGCTGCCTATTGGTTTGTGTTTTCACTGGCTGGGTTTTTCAACAGGTCATTTTTTTCTAGAAGCTCCTTGTTCCATAAGCTCTCATGTCCATGTGAACATTAGTCTGTGCCTCTGTGGAGAGCTTGCCTGGTCATAGCATTATTGGGTCAGGATTGTTCAGATGTTGTCCCACTAACATTCCGACGCTGTGTGTTACAAACTTGTGCTACTGCAATTATGAGGGAGAAAGCTGCCAGTCACAAATGACTCGGGATGCTTAATAACTTAGTGTTTAGGGGCCCCTGGGTGGCTCAGTCAGTTTAGTGTCTGACTCTTGATTTCGGCTCAGGTCGTGATCTCCCAGATTGTGGGATTGAGTCCAGTGTTGACAGAACAGAGCCTGCTTGGGATTCTCTTTCTCTGCCCCTCCTCCCCTGCTTGCTCACGCATGCTTGTGCCTTCAAGGAAAGAAAGGAGGGAGGGAGGGAGGAAGGAAGACAAGTTTGGATATAGTTACTGGCAATCCACTGAAACTAAGAAAATTAATTTTAAATTATTCTATTGATCTTTCTTAAGATGGGTCTATCTAAGACTAGGAAATTTTGACATTCAGTGCAGTAGTATTGGTGATATCTGGCACACATACTGAGTTTTAAATCATAATTTAATCTCTTCCATCAGATTAAGTAGCTGACTGCTTCTAGATGTTGTAGGCATCCAGGCGTATCTCATATGGAGGGGATGGTCCCAGGCAAACAGCCATAAAACATCACAGTAGAGCCAGTCAGGTGAACTGCTTGGTTTCCCAGCATATATAAAAGTTCTGTTTACACTAAGCCATTGGTTGGTAAGTGTGTAGCAGTAGCATTATGTGTAACATTTTTTAAAAGTACATGCCTCAATTTTAAAATACCTTATTGGTAAAAATTGCTAGCCATCAGAGTCAGACTCATGGATCAGAGATCACTGTAACAAATATAATAACAAAAAGTTTGAAATATTGCACCCGTAAATGTGACACAGAAATGCAAAATGAGCAAATGCTGTGGGAAAGGAGACTTGCTTGATACAAGGTTGCCAAAAACCTTCAGTTTGCTTTAAGACAAAGTACACCATGAAGGAGTATGCCTAGAGCTATTTTTTTTTAAATCAAATTTCTTTTCTTTTTAATGTTTTATTTATTTCTGAGAGAGAGAGAAACAGCGTGAGCAGGGGAGGGTCAGAGAGAGAGGAAGACACAGAATCTGAAGCAGGCTCCAGGCTCTGAGCTAGCTGTCAACACAGAGCCTGACGAGGGCCTCGAACCCATGAACCGTGAGACCATGACCTGAGCTGAAGTCAGATGCTTCACCGACTGAGCCACCCAGGCACCTCAGCCTAGAGCTATTTTTGAAGAGTAGACCAAAAAATAAAAAAATAAAATAAAGAGTAGACAGAAAGTATTACTTATTGATTTTTTCTATGGGTGGGGTTTAGAAGCCAACTATTTAATAGGGTTTGGGCACCTGAGAATAAAAGAAATTATGTAGCGGACCAGTAGTTGGGTTTGACAGTGCTGTGGTACTTCTGTTATAGACTAGCTAGGTAAGGTACTTAGTACTGGCTAGTACTTAGTTGCTTAGAACATGCTGCTTAATCAGCATCAATAAAGATGCCTGCTCCTGACTGAAGACCTCTTGGCTCTTTGCTAACCTGGTCTAGTGAGGTCTACAGATGAAGAAGGAGACTCAGAGCACTGCAGTGACTTGCCTACAGTCACACAGCTAGAAACTTTCAGAACTAGGCTTAGAACCCTTACATCCTGATTCCAAAGCCCGTGATCTCTCTCTTGTCAGTGAGACTTGTTTTACTTTCCGTCCTTAGCAACACACCGTCATCCCTTAGGCCTGGAGGAGAGGTGGTTTAACTGGTGTCCTTAGGGCAAGGGGTGACGCCCTTGGGTTTGAGTTCATATCCTGACTTGACGGATCTGTAGTTCTGTCTCCACATCTGTGATATCACTGCCATAGCGCCTGCCTGGGGAGGGGAGGGGAAGCCTGACCCCCAGGGGCTGCCACACTCCAGGAAGCCAGTCCGGTGGGTGCTGCAGGTGGCCACTGGAGGGAGTCCAGGGACCTGGCACATTGTGGCCACCCACCCCTGCACCCTTCTCCTGTCTATCATGAGCAGTAACTGTTGCAATAGATGTGGTAATTATGTGCCCACAGGAGTGTGGGGGTGTGGGAGCTACCATTGTGTCTCCCGCCGTCACGTCTGCCACAGGCCCAGATGACACTACTCTTCTATCCCAGGTTCCTCATTCTGTTGAAGTGTGGCTTCAGATCGTTGTTTCATTTAGGAGGGAGGAGCAGTACTTTTCCCAGACTCTTACATTATGTATTCTTTATTATCTATTAATGTGTATTTTTGAGAGAGAAAGTTTATTTTGTTTACTTATTTTTAGAGAGTTTATTTATTTTGTTTACTTATTTTTAGAGGGAGACAGCACAAGTGGGAAAGGACAGAGAGAGGGGAAAGAGAGAATCCCAAGCAGGCTCCACGTTGTCAGTGCAGAGCCCAGTGTGGGGCTCGAACTCATGAAACCATGAGATCAAGACCTGAGCTGAAACTAAGAGTTGGACGCTTAACTCTTGGGGCCACCCAGGTGCCCCACCCATATAAATTATTAAGTCAGTATTGAATTTAAACATTATGTCCATTCCTCGTTTTTCAGGTGGGTGACCTCAAGCCAGGAGCTACAGGCGTCTGATGGCGCTGGGCGCTGCCTAGGCCCGCCTTGCTCCCATCAAAGAGGTAGAGTAAGGAGATTGGAAGGCCCTCCCCTTTTTTTTTAATGTTAGATATTTACTTCTTTTTTTCCCCTGAGAGAGAGAAACCACGCGAGCAGGAGAGGGTCAGAAAGAGAGAGAGAGGGAGACACAGAATCTGAAACAGGCTTCAGGCTCTGAGCTGGCCGTCAGCATAGAGCCTGATGTGGGGCTCAAACCCATGAACCATAAGATCATGACCTGAGCTGAAGTCGGACGCTTAACCCACTGAGCCACCCAGGTGCCCCTAATGTTAGATGTTTTCTTTTAATTTTTTTTAAACATTATTTAAAAAAAATTTTAATGTTTTATTTATTTCTGAGACAGAGACAGCGTGAGCAGGGGAGGGTCAGAGAGAGAGGGAGACACAGAATCCGAAGCAGGTTCCAGGCTCCGAGCTGTCAGCACAGAGCCCGACGCGGGGCTCAAACCCACGAGCCGCGAGGTCATGACCTGAGCCGAAGTTGGACGCTTAACAGGCTGAGCCACTCAGGCTCCCTGAGACAGTCTCCTTTTTATTGGAGTTCTTAGTCTAAAGAGTTCATTATCCTTTTTCTTTTAGCTTTTTAGCTATGTTTTGTATTTCTTTATCTAGAGGTTGCTCTGGAGATTACAATGAACACACTTAATTTTGCATAGTCTCCTTGGTATGTCTGTGTTCTCACCCTTCACAAGCACAGTCGCTGACTTCGCCTCTGGCCCCGCTCCCCACACTCCTTTATGTCAGCTGGAGGCGTTGGATCTGTGGACCCTCTGGCCCCCACTGGCAGTGCTGTGATGTTTTGCTTGGAACAGTCATCTGGATTAAAGTCCGTCTGCTCTGTGCTTGGAATCTATACTTTTTGATGTTTTCTTTGCGTTTTTCTTATAGATTAGCCTACCATGGCCGACCAGAGACAGCGCTCACTCTCTACCTCTGGGGAATCACTCTACCATGTCCTGGGGCTGGACAAGAACGCGACCTCGGATGACATTAAAAAGTCCTATCGGTAAGAGGCCACACACTGGGAGGGCCTCGTACCTCGTGTGGTTTGACCCGCATTTACCGAAACCAGTGTTTGTCCCTGGCTGACCCCATGTCTACCTGGCGACGGCCCCACTGCACCTCTGCGCGCACTGAGCTCCCCCTCAGCCTGCAGCTCTCAACTGATATTTTCTTGGCAACAAAAAAATAACACTTTGTGAATGATACAAATGGTCTACCCTGGGGCGGCCAGGGTCCAGAGGGAAGCAGGTCTGAGCCTGCTCAGCAGACTGGGCTTTAGAATGCTGATCTGCTCCTCTCCACGCAGTGACCATAGTCTCCTCCCCGGAGGCTGCACTGAGTACGTTGTGAGAGGCAAACACCCTCACGCGTCTGTACTCACATAGTCGTCTGTGTTCACGGGGTCATGAGCGCGTGGGAAACAGGCCCGTGTCGCGCCCCTGCTCATTACCGCTTCCTCGCGCACGTGAGCAGTTTGACTGCTGGGTCATTAGAGGTTGGCAGTGGGGTTTGCCTTGGAGCTGTTGGAAGAGCCGTCCCTCCCTCCCCGTGCCCTGCGATCTCTTCCTCAGGGTTAGCCCTCACCCTGGGACTCACTTCTCTGGGGCCGGCTCAGGGCCAGGTGGTTTGCAGAGATCTCTGCGGACTCCGGTGGTCTGGATTGCTGGAGAGGCGGAAAGCGCCATGGCGGTGGAGAGAGGTTTCCCCCAGTGGGCCCTGTAATGGATGAATGTGAAATAAGGGACAAAGAAATGGTTTTGATTTGCAGGAAACTTGCCTTGAAGTATCACCCTGACAAAAACCCTGATAACCCGGAGGCCGCAGACAAGTTCAAGGAGATCAACAACGCCCATGCCATCCTGACGGACGCCACGAAGAGAAATATCTACGACAAGTACGGGTCGCTGGGACTGTACGTGGCCGAGCAGTTTGGGGAGGAGAACGTGAACACCTACTTCGTGCTCTCCAGCTGGTGGGCCAAGGTGAGTGGGGCCGGCGGCCAGCGCCGCGCCCCGGCTGCGGCAGGAGGGCCCCGGGCCCTGCGGGGTTCCAGGCCGTTTGGTCTGGGGGCCTGGCTCGGGGGCTGCAGTTCCCGGGTGTGGGGCAGTCTTTTCCCTCGTCCCGGGAGGGTGTGGCCGGCTTGCTAGCCTGTGTGCAACAGGCCAGGAGCGCAGAGCCAGCCGACACCGAGCTTACGTTCTCTGACGAGTAAGTTCCCGCAGGGACAGGCCTCACAGGGGAGCTTTCCCAGTGTGTTGCGGACGGATGTTTCTGTCGTCGTCATTTGAAAACTGACTCGAAAAATTTTGACATTTCGTCTGTTCTGTTTCTGAACACCTGTACTTTTCATTATTTGATTCAAAACCCGTGTGCCCTGAAGGCCCCAGGGCATGACTGGCCCTGGCCACCGGGCTCTGCGGTGCTGGCCAGTCAGCCCTCTTGGCGCTCTTTGTAAACTCCCTTTCTGGAAGCTACAGAGCTCTGTCTCACGGAGTCCCCGCACCTCCGCCCGTGACGGGCATCTTGGCCTGGCACGCCCCCAGAGTGCTCTTGGAGCGGCCCGGGCCGGCCGCGGGGTGGGGGTCCGGAGGCTGCATGGCCAGCGCCCTGTCGTCCGCCCGCGCAGGCGCTGTTTGTCGTATGCGGGCTCCTCACCTGCTGCTACTGCTGCTGCTGCCTCTGCTGCTGCTTCAACTGCTGCTGCGGGCGGTGCAAGCCCCGGGCCCCCGCGGGCGAGGACGCAGGCTTCTACGTGTCCCCCGAGGACCTGGAAGCACAGCTGCAGTCGGACGAGCGGGGTGAGTGCCCGCCGAGGGCCGCTGAGCGGGGCGGGGCGGGCCGGGCTGGGCCCTGAGCCGTGTCGACCTGTCTTGTCAAACAGGAGGGCACTGACTCGGTGCCGGAGTGTTTGTGGTGGTCGCTGGGACTGTTGAGGTGTGAACGTGGACACTTGAGGTAAAAGCAGACGCGCAGGGCTGTCCCACCCGCGATCTGAAGCGGCCGAAGTTCCGCGGGACCCAGCAGGTGGGGAGGGACCGAGGGCTGGCGGTGACCTGAGGCGACTGAGGAAGGCTGTGTTGGGTGGAGGTGCGCAGATAGCCTCTCCCCTCTGACCTGTGACCCCGGAGGAGTGGCCGGGCGACAGAGCGTAGTCACACAGGACAGTGTCCTTAGGGGCAACACGAGCGCTCGGGAGGCCCCGGAGGCCCGACGGCAAGGCTCCGCCCTCACACGACGAACACACATGTGCTTGCTTTTCAGAGGCTGCAGACACGCCGATTGTCATACAGCCAGCATCTGCCACAGAGACCACCCAGCTCACGGCTGACTCCCACCCCAGCTACCACACCGACGGGTTCAACTAAGTTCTGGAGCCGCTGTGATAGAGGATAGCTCAGCACCCGGCCACTTCACCCTTAGAATCATGAACTGTAGCCGCAGAGATGGGGAGGGAGCTGCTCTGGCCACGGAGGAAGGGCAGCCGCCAGCCCGCCGGGGCCCTTCCCACCTCTGTGCCCGCCCGCCCGTCGCCCCCCAACACGTGAAGTGCGTCGCATGCAGTATTTAAAGCAGTGTAGCTACGGTCCTCTTCTGTTCTCTCCTTTTTTAATAGCATGTCTGGGGTTCCGTCCCATGTCTGTCTGTGTTGTGGGCGTGCTGCAGCGTGGCTGCGTGAACCAGATGCTGAACCAGCCTCGGGGCCTTTCGCATGGCCGCACTGACCCACCGCTACGTGGGGTCTCCCAGCCAGGCAGGCTGGAGCCGGAAGGGTGGCTCCTTCCCCTGTGTTTGTGCGGTTCGGAGGCCAGTGCTGCCCGGCGACAGCTGTGAGGTCTGCTCCCTGCCCTGTGCTCGCCAGCCATGTGGACACGGCCAGAGACCCTGGACGCAGTGCCAGGAAGGAGCTGGGCACATCCTCCCCCCACCCAGCACCTTTCTGTGCTGTGTGTGTGTGCAGGTCTGTTTGCCTTGGTCGCTTGGCCTTGTGGCTGGGTTTTTCCCACCGGTGAGTTTGTTGTGCAGCGTGTAGGAGGCTCTGTTGACCCTGAGACCACGTTTTCTACCTGGGTGCAGCCTGGGTCTCCCTGGCGCGTGGTCCCTTGAGCGCGCTTCCTGGCCAGGCTGTGGGGGCTGGTTCTTCCACACTCCCACTCTTGCCCCGGGCCACATTCCGGCCACCTCCCCTCCCCTTAGGTCACCCTGCACATTCCTTCGGGCCCACCCGGCCTGCTGGTGGGCCTTTCTGGACCTGGAAGAACAAGCGGTGGCAGTGAGCCAGTTTGTCGTCAGGAGGGCTGACCGTCCAGCTTGCTGGCGGAGCAGGGCGGAGCGGCCCTGGGAAGCACGCGTGCTGAGCGCAGCCCTCTTCTCTGTGCTTCCCAGGGCTCCTGCCCACCTGCCTTCGCCTCTTCCCTTCACCACCGATGGGCCAGGCGGCGCTAGAGACATCAGGTTCCCAGAGGAAGCACCAGCCAGACCAAAGGCACACACTGGTGCCCTTGGCTGGTGAGCCGGCAGCCAGACTGGGCTCCCCTCCCCCCCCACTGTGTTGAGCAGCACCTTTTGTGGGCTTGGAAGCCAGTCTTGTCTGTGTCCCAGAACCTGCGGGTGGTGCGGTGCGCCCATGCTGGCCCGGGCCTGAGCGTCGGCCTGCACCCCCAGCAGCCCTGGACGTGGAGTGCTTCCTGCTGGGCCTGCACTGGCCACAGGAGACCACAGTGGCACACATGGGCTTGGTCTCTGTAGAACGAACCTAATGGCTGCTGCTGAGTGTCTTTTGAAGCTGGAGTGGGGACGAAGGACGAGGGCAGTGCTGGCTCAGATGTACTGGAGCGCGTTCCCGCCGCCTGTTCCCGCTGCCCGCCCGCCTGGCCCCCTGAGGCCGCGCACAGAGCAGGTTTGGGTTGGCCAGGAAGTGTCTGGAAGGATAGCAGTGTGAGGACAGCGTGGACCTGCTCAGCCAGGAGGGCCGTGTGAGGGCCCCGGGCCCGTGGGCAGGGGTTCGATCCCTTTTTGTTGTTGTTTTGTTCATTAATAAAACGATCATGAAGACGTCCAACAGGAGTGAAAATAATGCACTGTGATTGTAAATTAGAAATAATTTGCTAAAATCTGACCTCGTGAAATGCTAAGAAATCATCACCTGCCCCGGGACAAGGGAGGAGGTATGGCCACGGTGCGGAGCTCCTCCCAGCAGTGGGTGGGGCCTGGGAGGCAGGCTGCGTCAGCCTTTGTGATGTTTCTGGAAATACTTTGTGAGCGGTTTTTCCCCCAGAACGGCCAAGAACTAAGTTCAAAGCTCGGACTTAAGGTAGAAAGCCTGTCCCTCTGCAATTGGCCCCACTCTGTGCTCAGAAAACCCCAGGGCCGCCGCACGCGTCTGGGTGGGCCAGGTGTCCTCCAGCCACAGATCGGGGAGCTGCCCTGGGGGCCAGGGTGGCCATCGCTGGAGGGGCGGGGCGGGGAGGTTTGTCCAGCCCAGCCTCGAGGAAGGTGTACGATGGATTGAAGTAAATCATGGCGGTGATGACCAGAATGATTGCCTGGGGAGGGGGTTGTCCGGGGGGGGGGGTCCCTGGGACTCCCCCCGCCTGGCCCTGGCTGTGTTTACACTTGGTGGTTCAGAAGCAGAGCCCCCTTCCAGAATCAGCCGTGCTCGTCAGCCCTGGGCGTGGTTCCCCTTTCCTGGAGTGGTCTGGGAGTGTCCCGGGTGCGAGGTTGCGGAGTCTGGAGGAGGCCGTTCACTGGCCACTTGGGGGCGACTGTCTGCCTGTTGCGCAGCAGTGAGGGCTGCTGGCTGTAGGACTGCCCCCTTCCTCCCCCCCCAGCTGCCCCCCCACCCCCACCTCCAAGCCACGGGTGGTCGTGTGTGGCCAGAGAGTGCTGGGCTGGTGCAGGCCGGAGCCCACCCAGTTCCACAAAGCACGGGGCTTGCCCTGGGGCCCTGGAGGCTGGCAGGAAGCGCACAGGGCTCTGGGGCCTCTGGCGGCGGCGGCTGGTGTTTATGTTCTGTTCCTGGCCCAGTGATGTGGTCTTCTTGTCTTTCTCTTGTCTTCCTTTAGCTTTATTCTATTTTCAAACTGCTTTAGATATTACCGCTTGGTGTGTGAGCCTTCCTAGTTCCCCGGTCAGTTGGCACCATGGGGACCCACTAGAGAAGAAGCCAGAGTGTGCTGAGGTTAGAGCACGTGGCATTTCCGCACCCTTGGCCACCAGGCGTGGTGGCCACGAGGCTCCTGCTCAGGGAAAGGCCTGTTCCCAAGAGTTCCAACTGCAGGGGGCTGTTGGGGTGAGCTTGTGCTGGAGGGGTGCCCACTGGTGCCACCGGCTGGCTGGGAGACAGACGCGGGGCCTCCCGGCACCCAGGAGGGGTGAGACCACCAGCAGGTGGGGTGGGCACCATCTCGCAGGCCCTCGCTGGAGGGGCCCTGCCCGGCCTTCCCTGGCTCGGCGTATCCCACCAGAGGGACCGACGTGAGGGTGTGGAAGGAGCGACTGCCCTCATTCCTTTCTCAACATGCTGATCTGTGAGCCCGTGTGACACAGGACCGCCCTGTTTGTTTTTGTTACTTTGGTTGTGAACCCTCCTGTGGAATCGGCAAAAGCTACATTTTTACTGTCCTTACACGCACGGTTGGCATTGTCTGTGCTGTAGGTGTGGGCAGTGGGTGTGTCTGTGTGTGTACATATGTGCATATGTATATGTCACACGGCAGGCGTGACTGCTGCCGTCCAGCGGCAACAAGTACAATAAAAGTTGGCTCCAAAACAGCCTTGGGTTTCTTGGTGAGTTGGGGTCAAGAACAGGGTCTTGGAGGCAGGCAGGCTCCTTTGCCGGGTGCGCAGGAGTGAACACCAGCCCTGTTGTGTCCCTAGGATTTGTGTGAATGGCCAGGTGGGGTGCCAGGGCTGCTGAGGTGGACTGTCACTAGTGCCACGCCCATCTCTGGGGGCCCACCCATCATGCTCACCTGACACTCCAGGTGAGTGACCCTTTGGGACGTCTAGGTGTCTGGAAATCCTTCCTTCCCTTGAAACATTAAAACCAGTTTTCTGAACATCAGATACAGTTTGCGATGAAGTGTATTCTAAAGGGGATTCTGTCTTCTGCCCACAGGTCTGCTTTGGGAGGGGTCCACTGGGAAGGAGCAGGGGCCACACAGGGCCTCCCTCCGGGACGGCGCTGGGCTCAGGGTCCCACAGGCAGTACCTTTCATAGATTTTGTTTCCCTAGAAAACAGAACAATGTTTCAAGCTAAGAGAGGGGAGGCAGTTTACCCTGAAATATATATGTATATATACATTGTTTTTAAATACTAAATACAGATGCGTGGAAACAGCTGTCCATGCGCTGGTTTTGTCCTGTGGCTGGAACCCACAGAGGTGGGCAGGTGCCCCTGACCCTGGCTCCCACGTGCACCCTTGAGGGCCAGGCTGGAGGGTTAGGATGGGTCCCGTGATGATCTCCATCTCGTATGTCTGAATGTTGACCTTAAAATAAAGATAACTGTTGTAAAATAAATGTTTTCACCGCAAACCAGGCATGTGTTTTATTGAAGGGTCCCTGCAGAACCCTTTTCTGGGGGAGTCTTGCACTGGGGGGCAGGGGCCTCACTCCCACCTGCCTGGCCCGAGTGTGGATAGAAGCCCTCCTTGGTTCTGTTTCACCTCCATTGTCTAAATACCACAGTAGAGGGAAGAAAGGGCCCTGGAAGCCCAGGGTGGCTTGGGCTGTCCCTGCCAGCCGGTGGCCGACAGCCCCAGCTTCTGCTGTCCCCTCATTCCCACCTGGCCGACTTGGTGACTCCTACCGCCTCACCCTGGAACCGTCCTGCCACCCACACAGACGGCTGACCCCCCTCCACGCCCCCAGTCACGAGGTAGAACTGCCTGGCAGGCAGGGTCCGGGCCGCGGGGGCCTGGAAGAGTGCACCGGCCCTGGGCCTGAACCCTCAGCCAATAGGACAGGGTAGGCAAAGGGTGACTATAGGGGCCCCTGGTGCAGGCTCCCCCCCCACTGTCCCCTAGGGCAGTGGCCACCACACCTGGGCCTGTGCTGTGTCCAGACACACCCCCCTCTGGGTCCCGGGTCATCCCAGGTCCCAGCGCCTGCCCAGGGCATCAGTGTGGAGTACACTCGGGTCCTCACGCCTGGTCGTGTCTGAGCCAGTGGTGACCTGGGGCTGCATCCTGGCATCTCCCCAGCAGGGCCACCCTCCACCCTGACCCCTGTCTGGTCCTCCAGCTGCCATGACTCCATACACACTGCACCAGCTTGACGGCAGAGAGAGAGGAGCAGGGCATGGCCTGGGCCCCAGCAGGCACCCCTGGGCTCTGCGGGTCACAGCACGGGGTCCCGGGCCCCACTCAGACGGCCTCTGTGCCTCTCTCTCCTCACCCTGGAGAAGATGTCTGGTCGTGGACTCTTGCAGGAGATGCCATCTCTGCCTCAGGGTGTGTGTGTCCCTGGGAGGTCCTGTCTGGCTGGGTGTGCCCTTCTGCACACAGTAGGGCCGGTGGCCCAGAGGCCCTGGCATTAGGTGGAAGAAGCCACCCTGACTCAGGAGGCCCATGGGTGTGACGACTCCCCCCCACCCCCCCGCCTTGGGTCAGGGTACTGGGTCGTCTGTTCCTGGGTGTGAGAGCAAAGCAAAAATATTTTGAAAAAAATAAAGCAGCATAGAAACATCAAAAATAATTTAACAAACACCTTGAAACAAACCCTTCCATCTGGACGTAAATATGAAGCCGTTTGATTTGGGTTTTCCATAGAAGGAAAGCCGGCCAGGGCGCCCTACACCTCCCTCCCGAGCCTCGCGTCCCCCTTCCAGCGTGCCCCCCCCAAAAAATTTTCAGTCTATTTCTGCCTGTGGTTTTAACTGTACCGGTGTCAGTATCATAAATCCTATCTCATTCATGGTTTTATTGATCTCTGAAATTTTGCGTCAGTTGTAGCACGCTGTATCAACCAGCATGCACTTTCACTCAGTGTAGGTTTTTTGAAAAATCAATCGTGACTACACTTAGGTCTAGTTTGTTTATTGTAGCTGCTGTGCAGCTTACATCCTACGAATTAACCCTGAGTGTTGATGGCCTTGCTAATTGAGGATGTAGCTTTTCAGTTTTTCGCTGTTGACCAAAGCTGGGCCGCCGGGAGCAGGTGCACGCACGTCCAGGGAGCCATCGTCACCGGGCACCATGGCTGGGCACCGGTCCAGAAGCCTCCCTGGGCTGGTGGCCCCAGACTGCCTCGCAGAGTGGCCTTCCTGTCGCTGCTGTGCACAGGCAGGAAGGCCCCTCCCCAGCTCCTCAGAGCTCAGGCATGTTCTGTGTGGGGCTCTTACTGACAGATGTGTACTAACACCGAGGCTTCATGGTGACATTCGGGGTTGTGGGCGGCGGGACCTTCTGGCGGGGGGTACAGGGTACAGGCGGGGTCAGAGGGTGGGTAAATGGCACTTGGAGGAGATTTCCCAAAGTCCACCTGCCCGACGCTCCCAAGCCCAGCCTTGGAACTGTGGGCTCCTGGGGGAGGTCGTGGTCGCCACGTTCCGGCAGGGGTCCTAACGTGCATGTCCCCCTCCCTCACCCCACCACCGGTGAGGAACACGGCGAGCCCCGCGGGGCAGGTGTGGGGGCGCGCGGGGCGTGACCACCAGGAGGGCAGGGTCCGTGTGCCCCTGTACCCGCTGCCTGCAGGTGAGCCGACCGGGGGTGGGGGCGCCGGGCTCCGGAGACTGCGTCGTGACTTACCGCCTGAAGGGGCCTGGCTGGAAGGGCGGCGGGCTCGCCCGCGCAGGGACCCTAAGCCTGGGCCCCTCGGAAGCCGCGACCCCGGGGGTCCCGCGTCAGGTGCCCTCCACCCCGACGCCCGTACACTGCGCCGGTCACCGTCACCGCTGGAGGCAGAAGCAGAAGCCTGGAGGCGGCGGCCACGGCTCCCGCGGCGGGGGCGGGGTTGGGGACCCAGGGCGCCGAGGCCGAGGGACTCACTCCGGCTCAGGAAGCCCGCGGCAGCGACTCCGCCAGACCGCTCGAGCCCACGGGGACGACGGGCGCCCGGAGGAGCGCGGGCAGGACTCGGCGGAACAGGGGCGTCCGGGCCTGGAGGGGTCTCCGGCGCGCCCCCTCCCCCCCCGGCGAGCGTACGGCCGCTCCGAGCCCCGGACGTGGGGGACCCCGCTCCTACCTTCCCTCCGCGGACGGCGCACAACCCCCCAGCCCTGCCCCGCTCCGTCCGGCTGCGTGGTGCCTGGCGGGCCGGGTCCGGACGCTGGCCCAGCGGCTCTTCGGGCGCTGGGACCCGGGGGGCGCGCGGGGGCGCGGGGAGAGGGGGGAGGATTCGGGGGGCGGGGCAACCGCTAGCTCCACCCCAGCCACGTGACGCCGAGCCAGTTCTTGGTGACCAGATAGTTGAGCCTAAGGACCCGCGCCGGGGGCCAGGCCCACCCGCTGGTGCGCCGACCCCGGATGCGTCGCTGCTGAAGTTGATACTGCTCGCAACTCAGCCCTTCCTCCGGCCCCATCCTGTGGCGGTCAAAGAGGTGGGTCCCCGTGGACCCCATGTGCGAATTACCCCGTTCTTGCCCTTCTAACCCAAGCCCAGCTAAAAATCCACCCGCTAACCCCTGCCCTGCCCCTTCGCGCCTCTGAATCTGCTGCTTCCTCCCGTCTGGCTCGGCCCCAGACCTCGGCCCCACCCTGCTGAGCCCGAGCAACCCCAGCCAGGAATCCCGGCACCTTGCAGGTGTGCTTCCTGGTTCCGGAGGCCCGGCTGAGGCCCCCGTGAGGAGGGGAGTCGTTCCCCAGGCCCGTACCAGGCCCCAGCCCCCACCGATGACAACCTGCATGACCAGCCCCACACAGCCTGACAAACCGGATGTGCCTCATGCCGGGTCTGGGCCCCATCCCCTGGCAGGGGTACCCCAAGCTTCCTTTCCGGCCAGGCCAGGGCATCCCGTTGCCTTGTGGCAGCTGCTGCTGGCAAAGGGGTGGCCCCTCACGGTCTGACGAACCTGAGACTGACCCTGGAGACACCATTCTCAGGTTGGACAGTCCTGGAGGCACCGCCCAGGGGCAGCTGGTGAAGCTTCCAGCCGGCGGGCTTCTCGCGGACTCTCACGGTGTCTTGGGAGCTTCCGGACGAGTATGGAGTGGCTCCAGGTCTGCAGCCACCTTTCCCACTACCAGGCTCTGAGGGCATCTCCAGGCTGTAGCCCCATCTTCCCAGCTCTCCTCAACTTCTCCCCCAGGCTCCTGCCCCCTGTCCCCTGAGCTTCTGCTGGGCCCAGAGGAGCCCAGATGCCTGGAAAGGCAGCACAAGGGCCATGTGGCTCCCATCAGTCCGCTAGAGTTTCCCAGGGATGGGCTCATCCGCCCCTGGAGGGCTTCGCCCAAGCCTTCTCCCCAGATTGGACCCCTCTGATGTGCCTAGAAGCTGCGCTGATTGTGGTTCCCAGGAAAGCCTTGGACCTTGGATTCTGGTCCTATCTCTGGGACTAGGAGGCCCCAAGGGCAAGAGGAATTGCCCCCTCCTTTCACTGGCAGCCTGAAGACCCTCCCCCAGCGCTGTTTGCTAGGTGACCTACTTCTACCCCACCACACGCCCCGGCAGGAGATGGGCTCAGGAGCACCGCTAGCCTACGGCCTAGCCTCCCCAAGTTGCTTTGGATGAGGGGACCACAGCCTGAGGGCGCGGGTCCTGTCTCCTGATTCTGCCCCACTGACCCTCAAGAAGGGGGAGGAGTTTGTCCTCCCCCAGGGGCTGGTGGCTGAGCCGGGCGGGGCCAGCCGGGCCCTCTCCTTCCAGCTGCATTGTGCACATGCACGCGCATGCGTCTGTGGATTTGCTGTGCACTGCTGCATGAGGCGTGTGTGTGGCGGTGCGTGTGTGTGTGGTGTTGATACATGCGTGTACATGGGTGGGTTTGATTTATTCTCTGAGAGCTGGTCAGCCCCTAGCTGGACTCTGGCGGGGGGGTGGGGGGGAGGCGGGGGGAGGCTCCAAGGAAAAACCCTGCCCTTGCCCGGCCCCTTGTTAACAGTGTGGGAAGACCTGTTGTGACCAAGCACGGTCCCAGCCTCACAGCCCCAGGGCCCCTCCTAAGTGGGGCCAGGCCAGGCACGCAGCATAAGAATGGCAGAAGGAGTGAATGGGGCCTGGAACATGGGCGAGGGGTCCACTCACCAGCTTGGGAAGAAGCCCCTCCTGCTGACCTCTGGGGCCCATGTCCGTTCTCTGTCCCTGGTGCCTGGCCACCCCCTGGACAAGCCTCCTGCCTTTATCTGCTCGCCCTTGGCCTGGCCCCCACCCAGTGACTTCCTGTCCACGCCCCCACAACAAGCTTTTCCATGACATGGTCTTGGGGGGGGTGGGGCCAAGGAGATCAGGAAGGCAGGAAAGAGGCAAGAGCCAGCCCTGGAAGAAAGAGGGGGGGCAAGGCTGGGGTGCCTGACAGCCCACCCCCCGCAGCAGCCCCGCGCCCGCAGCGCACACACCCACGCGCAGGCAGGCCTGCCCCAGACCGTCTGTCTGGAGGGGAGCGACAGAAGCCCACGCAGCCTCGAGCCCAGAGGCAACGAAGGCAGGGCTAGGGGTGGGGTTCTGCCCGCACACAGCACGGCCGGCCCCCCGAGGCCCTGCCATCTCGGCTGCAACTTGGGGCTCTTGTCAGCGGCTGAGACCCACTCGTCACTCCCTCCTACAGCCTCGCACACACGGATTTCCGCTGGGCTCCCTGACACAACAAACATGTGGTGGGGGTGGGAGGCGGCCGCAGAGGCGGCCTCTTGGGACCCACAGCCCTAGGTCCAGGCCGGGGGGCCACCAAGGGACCCATCTAGCAGAGCCAGGAGCTGTGGGCCCCAGCTCTCCCCTCCTAACCCTGGCCTTGGGCCTGGACTGCAGGGAAAGCCAGGGGCAAGGCCAGGAGAGCCTGTTGTGCTGCGGGGAAGGCCAGGCTCCTGGACGCCCTCCGTCTCTGTGGTGGCTCCGCACCCCGGGGACCGGGGCGGCCTGACCGCTGCCAGCCCTGAGGCGTTTCCTCAAGCCCCGAGTCCCAGGCAGGACAGCACTCAGGTGCCCCCGACCCATCAGTCACAGCTTCATTTCCCCAAACTTTATTTTATAAAATGTACAGAGGAAGATACAGCGGTAACGTTTTTTTTTTGTTTTTTTTTTTTAACTAAAATAAGTTATGACATCTCTGTAAGCAAGGCCCTGAGGCAGGAAGAGGCTGGCTGGGGGCGAGAGCTCCGGCTAGCTCGCGGAGGCCACTTCTTCCTCATCGCTGCCGTCGGGAACGGCATCGGTCCCGAAGTAACGGTCACCGAAGTTCCCTGGGGAAGGAAGCAGGCCCTTGCGGTGGGGGTTCGGGCCCTCCAGCCCCCGGTGCGCCACTGACCGGCCCTGCACAGCCTCACCGATGCCAGGGATGATGCGGAAGAGGTCGTTGACGCGCTTGTCCACAGCTGTGGTGATGATTCTCACTTGCGGGAAAGCATAGGCCACCGAGTGAACGCCCATCTCTGCCATGAGCAGCGACAACAGGAAGATCTTGTCCTCAGGCACGTCATGGTCCTGCACGGCATGGGGTCAGTGAAGTCCAACCCAGCCCTGAGGCCGCAGCCCCCTCCAGCCCACTCACCAAGAGCACGCGCACAGCCATCATGGCTGCAGCGCCTGTGGACACGGTGCAGTCCATCAGGATGACGTGGTCGTCACTAATGTCCTTGGGCAGCCGCAGGTAGTGGAGCTGTGCGGAGGCAGAGTCAGGGCCAGCCCAAAGCTAGGGCTGCCCTTCGGGCTCCTGCACCCCCACCCCCGCCCCACGGCGCCCTCCAGGCTCCGGTCCCGCACCTCGGGCTCCCCAGTGAGCTGGTTGGTCTGGATGAGGATGGTGCCTATGCGTACGTCTTTGCACACGGCCCGCAGCGCAGGCTCCATCGTTTCACCGGCCCGCAGGATAGACACGCCGGTGATCTGGGGGCCCGGGGGAGGGGGGCGTTGAGCTGGCTGGACCTACCGCCTCCCGGGCTGCCCCGGGCCCGCCCCGGGCTGTGGCCCCGCTGGTACCTGCTTCCCCGCGTAGCACTTGCCCGCGTAGTCCCGCCCCTGCGGGGTCTGCACGACGCAGTCCTGCGCACAGAGGGGCTGGGGTCGCTCGTGAGCACCACCGCCGCCACGCCCACCTCCCGAGACAGTCGCGCTACCCCCGCCCCCGCACCTGGAAGGGCAGGAAGGAGAGCGCGTGCTCGATGAGCAGGCGCATCAGCCGCTTAGAGTAGAAGATGAATTCGTCCCGGCTGGTCTCCTTGTCCCTGCGGGCCGGGCCGCGGAGTTAGGCAAAGGAGAGGGCCCCCGGGGGCCGCCTCGCCCTCGAAGGGCCCTCACCTGATGATCGTGTGCATGCCTCGCACCTGCGGCGTGCTCTTGAGGACACTTAGCGTCTGGGGCAGAGGGTGGCACTGGTGCGCCGAGGCCAGCGCGGCCCTGGGAACACACACCAATCGGGGGCTCACGAAGGGGGGTCTTCTCCTGCAGCCCCACCCTCCCGCTCTGGACGCTGTGTGTGGGGGGCAGATGTGATGGGGGCAATGGGATGTGCAGAGTGGGGTCTGCCGCCTCCCTGTGGCTGACCCGGAGGGAGGGCCCCACCCCCTGAGGTACAACCGCCGGGCGAAGGTCAAACGACCATCAGGTGGGAGCGCGAGGGGCTTTGGTGTCAGGCCCCTCTCCCAGCCCAAATCGCCGCCTGCACTCGCTCGGAGAAAGCAAAAGGGGACCAGGCAGTGGGATGGAGAAGGGCTCTCGGCCCCCAGGATGGGCAACTGGGCCCCAACCCCAGAACCTGTCTCTCTGGGGAACATTACTGAGCTTCGGGGCCAAGCCTCGCCCTGACCCTTCCCTCCAGGCGATGCACAACCCTCTCAGAAGACGGGGGCAAATCTAGCTCAGGGCCACCCCTGCTGCACCGGGACTGGAGCGGGGAGAGGAGCAGGGCCGAGGAGCGGGGGAGGGGGGGGCGGGCGGGGGCAGAGCTGGGGGGCGGGGCGGGGCGGGGCGTGGAGAGCGGCCCCCCTCCCCTCGGCCAGCGCAAAGCACAGCAGCGGCAGCACCAGAGCGCACTCTGTCCTCACATATCCCAGCGCAGCTTCCTCTGCTCGCCAGGTGAAGAGTACGTTCAGGGAGGGAACAGGGCAGGAAACCCAGGGGTTTACAAAGAAGAGGAAAAGAACAAAGAGAAAAAGAGCATTTAGCAAGGGCGGGCGGGCAGCCCCTGCGGCCACCACCGGCTGGCTGGCCTGAGAAAGAGAAGAGGCAGGTGGCGGGGCGACAGGGCCTCCGCCCGCCCGCCTGTCCCCGCTGCCCGCCCACCGGCAGCACTTCCTGGGGCTGACAGAGGTGAGCGGCCACCAGCCACCACTTCCTTGGTTGGCCAGAGAAGGGGAAACAGCCAGCAGCATTCGGGTGTTTTCTCAAGTCTGAAACCCCAGGAACTGTGTCCTCACAAGAGTCTTCCAGAGGGCCTGACAGGGACAGTCCCTGCAGGTGCCCTGGTCTGGAGGGGACCCAAGCGGTGACTCGAGCGAGGGCGGGACGCTGGAGGGGCCAGCGACTGGCCCTGGAGGCATTCCCAACGCAGCAGCTGGGGCTCCCAGTCGTGAACTGGGGACTCTCCTGGTGCTTCCTGATTCCACAGAAAGCCTGGGCTAAGGGCAGGTCATCCATTCGCTCATGCTGAGCACTGTGTGGGATGGGCACTCCCTCCGCTCCCTTGGGGCCCTGGTGCATTCGGAGCTCCTCCTGGCTCTCCCTCTGCGCCCGGCAGGGCCAGATGGGCAGGGGGCCAGGGGGCTGGGACCTCACCACCGTCTGCGGGAGTCAGGACTGGACCCTCAGATCAGGCAAAGGAGGTACAAACCCAGGCTCTCTGGCTGCTGAGGGACACGCCTGTGGCTACTGACCTGGTGGGGGGAGGGGTCCAGCAGTGCTGGCTCGGCACAACCGTGACACAGACCCCACGTACCCAGCCTCATGCTGGAGGCAGGCCTCCAGAGAGGTCTGACCCGCAGAGTCAGGGTGCTGTGTGACCTTAGGCAAGTTCCTTAACATCCCTGTGCCTCAGTCTCCTCATCTGCCAACAAGGACAAGCAAAGGCAGTGTGGGGGCCATCACACCATCCCTTCTGTGCCTGGGGCAGGGCTGCCCAAGGGTGGGCATAACAGGAGAGGACCTTCCCACCTGCCCAGGTGACAACCCAAATTCCAAGCTGCCTGTGGATGTTGGAAATGCCTCCGTCTGTGCAGACAGGTGTAGGAAGTCTTACCTGACACTGAGCTCACGCTGCGGCGGCGACACAGGGAGACACAAGGGAATGGGGTGGCACGTCAGTGATGGTAACACTGCTCACCTCGCGGTCACCGGACAGCACAGCCCATGGCCACCATGCACCCTGGCCAGCCAGGCCACCCCCACCCAGGACGGACCTGCCACAGCCCCACCAAGGGACCGTCCCAGGCGGCTGCCAACCACGGGAGGGAGCCAGCTCTTGCGGCCTGTGACCTGGACACCTTCTGAACTGGGCAGTAAGAGCCAGGGCTCCTGGGGTTCCGTTCCTCAGACCTCAGGCTTCCAGCACCCCAGTATGGAGCCTGCCCAGAGCGGCAGACAGTGCCCGTGGCCAGCCCAGGGCATGTAACTTCAGGTAGGGGCATCCCTCCTAGAGTGCTGAGGACGCAGCACCCAGCACTGACACCCAACAGTCCCTTGAAGCTTTAGGAGGAACAGGAGTGCACCCTGCCACTCGAAGCCCAGCTCAGGCCAGAAATCCCCAAAGGCACCTCTGTGCCCCATGCTATCTCAGGGAACCCAGTCGCCTCTGGCCAGCATGAAGGGCCGGGGGCTAGCGGGCAGCACGGCTGACCGAGCAGGCCCGGGACACTGGAGGGCCAGAACGGGGCAGGGGGAGTGTAAAATACACGGGGGGGTGGCTGGTGGCTGCAGGGGAGCAAGGGGTGGGGCAGGGCGGGCTGCAGGGACCTGGGAACCTGGCCCAGATGACTCACCTCCTCCAGCTGGCTATGCATGTGCTGCACGATCAAGTCGATGGCCACTGTGTTCCCGCTCCCTGGGACAGAACAGGTCAGGAGGGGGACACGGGTGACCGAGGCCTCATGTGCCCACATCCCTAGGGGCAGGTGGGTCCGCAGGCTCACCCCAGGGCACCACGATGTCTGCCACACGCATGGTGGGCTGGATGTACTGGTCAAAGGCAGGTTTGACGAACTTGTTGTACTGCTTGATGACACCCTCGATGTCTCGGCCCCGCTCACTGATGTCCCGGCGCAGCCGTCGCACGAGGCGGATGTCAGAGTCTGTGTCCACAAAGATCTTCATGTCCAGGAGCTGGATGGGGAGAGCCAGCTGCTGAGCGGGGCGTGGCACCAGCACCTGTGGCCTACGTGTCGGCCTGGGAGCAAACCAGGCCCTTGTGCACGGCTGTGGGGGCGTGTACACACTGGGCAGGGGGCGCTGTCCACCAAGAACTTCAGTCAAAGGCCACCAAACGGATACCCATTCCTGAGGCAGGATGGCGTCGGCGCCGTTCCTGTGGGTTGTCCACTATCTATGTGCCCTCACACGCTCCAGGGACCAGGGACTTGTTCCCTCCCCACCACAGTTCCTGGGCTTGGGGAGTTCAGGTCTGGCCCTGCAGGGGCTGTTGGGGACCCCTGGAGGGCTGGGCACTGCCGTGCGGTGGGCAGCTCAGTTCCTGGAGCCTAAGCCCAAACTCACAGGCCTCAGAACTACTAGGAACCAGGACCAGAGCACAGCCGGCTGTGAGCACAGGCCTCCCTCACGGGCCTCAGCAAGGGCAGGAGAGGGGGCCCCGCGCAACACGGCCTGGCGGGAAGGGTGCAGCCGGCGGGCCGCCCAGGGGTCAGGAGTACGCCGCACGGACAGCACAGGCACGAGAGCCCGCCTCCATCCCAGGCAAGAGCACGCACGTGCACACACACTTGAATCTGCACCCACCACCCCAAGGTCACTCTGACCTCAGTGATGGATGGGCCCCAGAGAACAGCAAAGGAAACACAGACACGAAGACGGTGAGCAAGGGTCAGAAGAAAAAGAAAACAAGGTGGAGACCCTGGCCTGGGGCTTGCACCCCCACCTAGAAGGGAGCCCCTCCTCAGGCCGCCTCCCTGACCACGGGCACTTCCAGTTTCTCCGTGGGAATGGCAGGTCTGCTTAACCCAAGGTCCTGACCGGCTCCCCAGAGAGTAGCCATTCCTCACCCAACACCCGGTAACTGCACCGCAAGGATGGGACAGGTGCTCATGCACCTGGCACAGCAGGTGGCTCGGCCTGCTTGGTGGAGGCAGGTTCGAGGTTAGAACCACAGGAGGAGCAGGGCGCTGAGTGGGGGGGCGGGGGGGCTCCCCAGCAGGACCGTCAGCCTCGAGCCCTGCCCTCACCTCCAGCAGCGTCTTGTCAGCAAAGGCCATGATGCCTTCGAAGATGATGACGTTTGCACCGTAGAGCGTTTTCTGCAAAAGAACCGTGTGGCGGTTCAGCCACTGTGCCCGCCATGCTCCCAGGAGGATGAGCACGGGCCGAGCCCAGCAGGCCTACCCAGTCTTTCTTCCGGCTGTGGGTGGTGAAGTCGTACACGGGAACCTTGACGCTCTTGCCCTGCTTCAGCTTCTTGAGGGTGGACACGATGAGGTCAAAGTCAAAGGCGTCTGGATGGTCGAAGTTGAAGTTGTTGCGGGCGGCCTGCTCCTGTTGCTGCGTGGTGAGCACCTGGAGGGGGAGACCCAGGGGCTCTGTGCGCCCCTCCACGCTATGCCAGTGGCAGGGGCAGGGACTCCAGGCCCCTCTGCGGACAGGGCCTGCGTGTGCAGGCAGGCTCCTCACCTTGTAGAAGGAGTCCATGGACAACAAGACTACCCAGGGCACATCCAGGGCCTCGATGATCATTCTGGCCACAGTCGTCTTCCCAGAGGCGCTGCCGCCTCCCAGGCCTGCGGGACGGGGCAGAGCGACCCTGAGCAGAGGTGGCAGGGCCAGCCTCCCAGGCGGGTTCCCGTGATACCCACTGCCTGACACCCTCTTCCCTCCCCTCCCCGGCCTGGCACCACCTGAGGAGCACGAGGCTGCTCATGTCCGTGGAGCCGCCGCGCAGGTGTTCAACGGCAGGTCCTGCCTGACCTGCCCCTGCCACCTGTGGCCCTTGCTCACCGATGGCGAAGGCCTCCTTGGACTGTGTGCCATGTTCATTGTACCAGGGCGGCCGTCCCGCTGTGTAAATGGTGCGCTTGCTGGTACGCAGCAGGGGCGGCTCAGACTTGCACTGGCTGGTGGTGCGCTTCCGGGGTGAGCGCCTGGTGCCCACAGATGGGAGGAGCCTGTCCAAGGATTCTGCGTTGCTGCTGCAGAGAAGGAGCACGCACTTGCCTCTGCCATCCTGCGTCAGGCCCGGTGTGGCCCCGTGGGGCGCAGCCCCCACACAAGCACATGGGCATGGCCGCGGTGGGCAGACTCCACTGGGAAGCACACAGAAACCGCCTGCAGCCCATCCACAGGGCTCCGGGCCTCGGACTGTCACTGCCCCCACAAGTTGAGAGGAACAGCAAACAACAGGGCAACGAGGACGGCCATCTCAGGCCTGGCTCCTCGCTCCTTGCAGGCTGGGCACCAGCTGGCTGCGCAGGGCCCCATCCTTTCAGGAGATGACCAACGTCAGTCAAGACCCCATCAAGGAGGATGTTCCCTCCCAGGACACTCTCTGGGCAGCCCTCTTGTTTTATAAGATCTGACCCCTGCTACTCTGCAGGCCACACAGGGTGCTCCGGAGACAGAGGCTGCTGACGGGAAAGCTGGGCAGGGCGGCAGAGTGGGTGAGTGTGGAGGAAGACCCTGGGCTGGGGAGCCAATGGGGAAGCCCTTGCTTCTTGCCCTCCAGCACGCTGCAAACTCCAGGTGGAAAGCAGAGGCCCCCAAGGGCTACAAGCTGGAAAACTCAAGCCAGGGAAGGCATGGACAGCAGCTGTGCTCTGTCCTGCCCATGCTGTACCCCTAGTGCCGAAGTGACAGGCTGACTTCTCCATCATCTCAGAAGAGGCACGGTGTGACTGCTGGCCCAAGGCCTCAAATCCCAACAGCGGCAGCTCCGGGGAGACTCAATTTGGCTGATTGGCCCAGCTGGGAGGTAATGTCTGCTTGATGCTGTGCTGAGACTCAAAAACTTGGACACAAAAGCCTAGTGTAAAGATGGCTGCAAGGCCAGGACAAGCCTAGGGAGAAAGCATTTCTGGCCACCGCACAAGAGAGAGACAGGCCTGGCCAAAGCATCACCTTGCAGACTGGAGGCTTCAAGGCAGGTGGTGGCCCAGCACGGCTACAGACTGTCCAGGCAGAGCCCCCAGAGGGTGGGAAGACAGCGCAGGGAATCAAGTGGACGCAAGGGGCAAGTCAGGCCCCGCGGGACGCTGCCTGTAGCACTGCCTGTCCACCCCTGGTCCGGGACCCCGGGGATGAGTGCCACTCACAGTACTAGCAGCAGCGCCTGGGAACAACAGACAGGGAAGACGTCCTGGAAGTACGGCTAGTGAGAGAGCCAAGCGCAATGAGACGTGAACTCATTTAAAAAGGGCAAGTTCAGGGGCGCCTGGGGGCTCAGTCGGTTAAGTGACTGACTCCAGCTCAGGTCATGATCTCACAGCTCATGGGTTCGAGCCCCGCATCGGGCTCTGTGCTGACGGCTAGCTCAGAGTCTGAAGCCTGATTCAGATTCTGTGTCTCTCCCTCTCTCTGGCCCTCCCCTGCTCATGCTGTCTCTCTTTCTCTCGGAAATAAAACGTTGAAAAAAAAAAACAAAAAAAAAAACGAGTGCAGAGTGCCCACATGCACACTTTCACTTAAGTGCATGTGAACGAAATGGGGCGCACAGAGAAAGCTACAGTCTCTGGGGTCTGCTGCCACCGCTATAAGCAGCGGTGCAGGGGCGCGAGGGGCCGGGAACCGAGCCACAGGGCAGATGCCCCAGGGAGGGCGGGGCCGACTCACCCAGGCCCATGACAGTGCCTTCCTGCCTCTGGAACAGCCTGGGCGTCCTGCGCGGTCCTAGAGCTCCTGCTGTGACCAAGAGCTGGGAGGGCAGGGTGCACGTGTGTGCGGGTAGGAAGGAAGGAATTAGCTGAAGTCAAAGGCATGACCGGTGGTGCTCAGGAGCCTGCTGGTGTGTGGACAGAGCAGCTTCAGCACCAAGAAAGCACCCATCGCGTGACAGGAGACACGGACAGCACACGGAGCCAGCACTGGAGGTGATTAGCTGGTCTGTGTGCTCAGCGTCGCCTCTGTGGCTCTGGAGACAGCCATCTGCAGGGAGGGCCGCCCTACTGCCCCCCGACAGCAAGCATGTGGGGGCCTCTGTCCAGCACGGAGCTGTCCCAGCAGTGCTGCCCACACGCCCATCCAGTCAAGCAAGAGGTGGACACGGTGGGCGATGGGGGAGCACGCAGCAAGCAGCAGTACCTCCAGGGCCCGGACAGAGGGCGGCACTGGCTGAGCGGACCCCGGACGTGTTCGTCTAACAGCGCTGCGCACAAAGCCCCTGGGGCTCACCAATGCACTGCCCTCCCAAGCAGGCCGGCCCACACACTCTGGAAATGACAGACGGCCCAAACGGGAGAGTGGAGCCAGCCCTGTGGTGGCCCTGGAGGTGATGGTGGGCAGAAAACAAAGTCTAACCCCGCCCCTCCCCCTGGGCCTTCTTCGAGAAAACTCTAATGTGGAACACCTGACTTGCAGAGGAGGAGAGCCTCACCACCTCACCACAGGCTCTTGTGCGCTGGTGCTGAGCAGGGCCATGCAGGACCACCACGGGCAGCGCGGGCCTGGGGCTGGCATCCCTCCCGTCCCCTGCTCCTCACCCCAGCACAGTGGCCTGGCCTCTTCACCAGAAAACTCAAGAGTCTCTATTTGTGAGTGTTCCTTGTACTACTGAGGTAATGACGGCCACCACCACTGACCACTTCTGACGCTCATGCTGCCAACAGCCTGGGCAGACACCATCCCAGGGAAGAGTGCCCATGCGCCGGAAAGAGTCGAAAGTAGGGCAGAGAGAGCTTTGCCAGAAACCCGCCCCATCTAGGGCGTGTGTTGGCCCTGAACAGCATCAGGCTGGGTCTGCAGCCAAGCCCAGCTGCACTGCCTTCTCCGGAGCCCCGTCTCTCTCTGGGAACCAGGGACAAAGCCTCGCTGTGACCTCCGAGCAAGCCTCACCCCATTTTCTCAGCGACACGACCTTGGAAATGGGAACATTGCACAAAAGATCTCATTTCTCAGTCAGCGGATGGTCGAGGTGCTTCTGACTACAGCGACAAAAGGTAAGTTCAAACCAAAGGATTATGAGCCACAATGGACAAAGACTCACCTGTAACAGACAGCCCCAAGCAAAACCAGACCCCGCTGGTGGCCAGCCCTGCCTGGCCCCTTAAGAGCACCTCCCCAGCCTGTTTCCCGACGTCGATCAGACACACACTGCACGGGGCTACGAGCGGCCACACAGCAAAGGCACTACTCACTACAGCCGCAGGGGATAACAGGCCCGCCACTCACCTGCCTTCTGCTCCAAGGGCCCAGCACCCCGAGATCCTGATGGCAGGGTAAGCTGAGGGGCTGCTCATGGCTGGGACACAGGGGACAGCAGACAGCAGGGTGATCCCAGGTGGGTGCAGGAGTGTCTCCACAGTGCCATTTAGACCCACAGTAGCCCCCTAGGACAGCTCAGGAGACACCTGAACCGTCCCTCCATGTGTGGGATGGCAGCACCGCAGATGAGGAGCTGGGGTGGCGTCCGGAGAGCCCCCCGTGGGGAAGGAACAGTACTCACTGCCGGCCTTAGAGGCTGAGGCTACGGGCATTAAGAGGATCACCCGGCTGGGGGCTGTGCACTCTCCTGATATTAATAGCATTGACCCTGCTGAGAAGAACAGTGTCCTGTGGCCCTGGCAGACCTCAGGCCGGCCCTGGGTGTGAACTGCCCCTCCTGTGCACTGGCTGGTACAGTGCTGGCCCAGTGCTTGCTGAGGACCATGGTGCACCCCTCCTAGAACACCATGGAAAAAACTTCAGATCCCAGGCCTGCTTGGGACTGTAAAGCCAATCCTCTCCTCCTCTCCCCCCGCCCCCAGAACAGGGAAATCTGAGGTCTCTCCTGGCCAAGCCTTGCTGAATGTCAATGCTGAACTGAGCGTCACACCCTTGGCCCCAAGGTGCCTTCTAGAGGCATAAACACGCCTGAAACTTTACCCATCTGCCCCACCCCCTCCAGGGGAGGCTCCAGGACATCCCCCAAGGCCACCCAGTGCTGCATGTTCAGCCAGGGGACATGGTCATTCCTGAGCCTGGCAGCAGCAGGAAGGGGTTCAGCCCCAGCCTCAGCAAGGGTGGGTCAGCCAAAAGATCTTTACTGCAGTGTGTGAAGGGGTCTCCATCCCTAG
The DNA here is from genome assembly GCA_017311185.1 of Proteles cristata cristata. NCBI lineage: Eukaryota > Metazoa > Chordata > Mammalia > Carnivora > Hyaenidae > Proteles > Proteles cristata. The sequence continues at coordinate 171,290 of JAESUZ010003012.1, forward strand.
GCCCCCAGCTTCCTTTTCAGTTTTTCTCCTGACTTGGCTTCTAACATGGAGGCTCAGGGAAGAGAATATTCCACATGGGGTTCACACAGTGAAGAGGGACCACTCCTGGGAGCTGCCTCAGGAGCAGCCTCTCCTGGCTGCCCAGGTAACAAGGGGGTGTCTGCCTCCCTGTCCAGAGCACTTGGAGGCAGGACTGAACTGTCCATCTTTGTGCACAAGAGCTTCTCTCTCCCGCTCCCTGGCCTGGACAAATGGCCAAGTGCTGGCCCACACTTAGGAGGCTGGAGCTGTCCTGGACAGGGCTGCAGAGTTAGGGCATGCAGCACCAGGGCCTTCGCTCGTACCTAACACCCTGTCCAGGGTTAGGAAGTTCGCTGGATAAGTCAAATGAGGCCAGATGGAGGACGGAGGAGCCGATCCTCTGGGGCCTGACCCCAGTGGATCCCAGACTTTCTCAGAGACAGAGGTGTCAGGATAGTTTTCTCAGGGCAGGTAAAATAGGGGGGTAGGGGGCAGGGGGAGGCTCCAGACACTTGCACAGCCCTTACCCCACTACCCTGGAAACCTCCCTGCAGAAGCCCCTTGTTCCTGCTGCTCTGGGTGGGGCCGGCCAACCTCCCTCCGTTCCCACAGCTGCAAACCCATCTCCACCAGGACCGCACCAGGAGACGCCTCAGGGGTTCACTGTTGTCACCACAATTCTCTTTTACCCATCAGCATGTCCCGTGCTCAGGGAGTCAGAGGTCTCTGTCCTCACAGCGCTAACCTTCTAGAGGAGCAAGCAGACAAGAAACAATAGCAAGGTGGACAAACCACACCAACGTGTCCACGATGATGTGGAAGAGGCTGGAAGGATGGCCGGGGAGACCCTTAGCTCAGAGGCACTGGCACATCCACCTAATGCCAACCAGACCCAGCTATGGGGTCCTCAGGAGGTGTGCAGGGACTGCGCGGGCAGCACGGAGAAACAGCCCTCAGGACACCAGCATCCGGGGATAACTGTGAAGCCCAGAGGCGGCGCCAGGGCAGACCCCATGGGGTCTCGGGAGAAAGCGAGCCGGAGTCTCCACTTACTGCTCCCAGGACCTGGTTCTCCTCCTATGACCTCTGCTTTTCTGGGTGACCTGGGGGGGCCCCCATGCCCACGACTTGATTCTGCACACAGGGTGGGGCCCAGACTGCAGCTCCCACCAATCTGTGTCCCCAGGGAGTGCTTTTCTCAAGAAAAGCTTCCCTAGGGGCGCCTGGGTGGCTTGGTGGGTTGGGCATCCGACTTTCGCTTGGGTCGTGATCTCGCGGTTCGTGGGTTCGAGCCCCGCGTCGGGCTCTGTGCTGACTGCCAGCTTGAAGCCTGGAGCCTGTTTCAGTCTGTGACTCCCTCTCTCTCTGACCCTCCCCTGCTCACGCTGTCTCTCTCTCTCTCTCTCTCTCTCTCCTAGAAATAAATGAAACATTTAAAAAAACGTTTAAAAAAAAGAAAAGAAAAGAAAAGCTTCCCTAGCTTTATCATCTCTGACCTTGGGCTACCTCAAAGATTCTTTGGAACCAACAGGTGTCACAGACTCAGATCCTCTAAGACTGTCACCCTGCGCCAGGCATCTAGCCACTTTTTGCTGGGAAGGCGTGAGCCCGGAAGCACACACGATGCTCCTCAGGGACCGGGCACCCTCTTGCGACCTGGCAGCTCCTGAGGAACTGTAATGGCAGGGCAGCCCTTGCCCACTCCCCTTGCTACCAAGGAGAGGTTGCCTGGCACCCAGACCATTCTGGAGGAATTTCTGCCTTGGAGAGTTCACCCAATTCCGGGATGAGATGCCTGGGCTGGAACCACGGTTTCCTTGGACCCCCACAACCTATGGCCCTCGCAGAGCCTTCCTTCGGCACACTTTAGACCCAGAAGTGCAGGGGCCTGTTCCTGATCGCGGCTCAGCCACCGCCCCCTGGTGTGCCTGGCCCCAGAAGCGCTCAGTAGGAGCCCATTTCCTCCTGGCCTCTTCCGTCTCCCCAGTCAGGGTGACAAAATGACCCTGCCCCCGCTCTACGCCTCCAACGTCAACTCCTGCAAAGCTTCTCCAGAGCCTCGCGGTGCGGCACAACAGGTGGTGCAGTCGGAAGGCACCGGGCGCCACCCCACCCCCAGACGCAGGAAGCCTGGCCTCTCAGGTGCGGCAGGGGCTGAGTCCCGGCGGATTCCAGAACACACTGACCACCTCAGACGCTCCAGCCCAGGGCCCCTCCCCGTCCCCTCGGGACAGACACCAAAGTCCGTGCTAGCCAGGTGCAGATTCCGCTTTATCCGCAGAACCTCGGACTGGGCGCCCAGCAGGCCCTGCCCACGAGCCTGGTGCCGCCGGCCATCCGGGAGATGATGTCTCGCCTCCAGGCTCGGCGTCGCCGGCCCCGCCAGGCCCCGGGAACCTCTCACCGCGTCCGGGGGCCCCCCGCGTGTCCAGACCCAGCCCGTCGGGGTCGCCCCTGCCCGCGGGCCGGCGCCCCACAGCACCTCGGGCCGTAAGACGTCCGCTCACGCGGCGGACGCGAGGGGGCGTGCGCGGCCCCCAGCCCGTGCTCTGCTCCTACCGGTCCTCGCACGACGTCTCGCTCCTCTCCGCCGGCCGGTCGGGCCCGTCTCCCGCCGCGGCGGGCGGCGGAGGCAAGCGCGGCGCGTCAGCAGAGGCTGGGGGCGCCGCCATGGAACTCTGAGGCGTCTCCGCGGGCCGCGGCTGGCCGCACCGGCCGCCGGGAATCGTAGTTCGGGCTTCGCGCCTCACGCTCTCTGGAGCGCCGCGCGGACTACAAGTCCCACAAGGCCGTGCAGCTTTGCGTGCCGGGATTCGTAGTCCAGCCTCATCCGCCACGAGTGGGCGGATGGGCGTCATCTGCGGGGAAAGATCCCACCCCGAGCTTTACCACAAATTCAGCAGCACAAAGCCCCTGGAAAAAAATCAATAAACATTTATTTGATACAGTCATATTTAATACATACAGTTGATGGCCCACCCCCGCGCCACCTGGGGCCGGGGGCCGGGGACGAGGACTGGGGACAGATGGTCACAAGGCGGGCAGGGCCCGAGCTCACCGTCAAAACTTCTTGCAAATAAACACTTTGTAGATAGAATATATATGTATATATACGGTTACAAGTGATAGCTGGAACCTCTCTTCCGAAATGCACTTATGTGCGGAGAACTGGCACTAAAAACCCAAACCAAGAAACCCAAAGCACAGGTTGTGTGGCTGCCAGGCCAGAGGTACTGGCCGGCCCTCCACGAACCCCAGGCCTCCAGGGCAGGCCACCTGGGGCCCGTGGAACTGGACACAGGGGCAGCCCTGCCCTCCGTGGGTCTCGGTGCACCCATTCATTCTCTCCCTTTTGAACCAGAGGGACAGGAGGGGGGCTACCATTGGAAGGGCCACTGATCACCTCACACAAGGATACACCCTCGTCTGCCTTTGCACAAACAAAGTGGATCCTATTTTTGTGTGAAGTATCAGCCCCTTGAGTCGGCCCTTTCCTGTTCTCAGGGCACAGGTGGGTGGGCTGGGCCAGAGGTAGATCTTCAGAGAGGGACCTGGCATGGTGCCCTGGGCTTGGGTCTTGGGCAGGGTTCATGCCCACCATGCCCTGGGGGTCTGCCACTCCAGTCCCCCTCACTGAAGGTGTCAATCAAGGCCAGGCGGTAACCTGGCTGAATTCCCACCAGAGTGGGAGGTGGGCAGATCCCGCTGAGCCACCCAGGGCTCTGCCCCCTTTGGAGGAGGGCTCTGCCCACCCGCTCACCACTGCCATTCACCAGAACACGGGAAGCAGGAAGGGAAGAAGGGAGAGAGGGGTCCGGCCCAACAGTCACTTTTGGCAGCAGCCCCCCACACCCACTTTAAAGACAAAGAAGGGGGTTAAAGTGCTAAACATCAAGTTATCCAGGACCCCACGTCTTCCCACACATCTAGGTGGGGTTCCCAAACCAGGGACCATCTGTGGACTTCAGGGGGTGACCTGGAAATTCACCCCCCAGCAAAAACCCAGCCCCCCACTCCCCAAGGGCCAAGTACCTGAGAGGCTGGGGCGGGTGGCCGTCCCCAGCAGAGGTGTTGAGGTCCAACCTCCTCCAGCCATTGGTGACAAAGACAAATGCACCTGGGGCTCCTGCCAGCACCTGCATCCCCTCCCTACCCAAAGCTGCCCCCCGCAGTGGCTGCCTGACCCCACCTCTGCCTCCACCAGCTGTATTACCATAGTGACCCCCAGGAACACAGACAAATCTTTCTGCCCATGCCGCCCTCCCTTGACTTTTGACACTGGATCACATCCATCTGTCCATGACTCCAGTCTTTGATCAAATCAAGGTGTGTGAGTGGGGGTAGTCCAGGTCTCTAACCCCCTCCACCCCTCAAGAGCCTTCGAGCCAAAGGAAGGAAACTGGAGACGGGCAGCATGACCAGCCCCAAAGCCTCCCTGGAACCCATCTCCCTACCTCAGGGCTACGAGAGTCGAGCCAGGCTTGGGGCCCCTCCTCTCCTGGGACTAAATGAGGACGGGAGCTGAGGGGCAGAGGTGCCCGGTCAGCACTGCCTCCCTGAGCAGGGGAGAGACACCCCCTCAGCCCCTAGATCCACCGTCGGCACCAGGAAACCCTTAGCACCAAAATGTCAGATTGTTGTTTTTGTATAAAAAACAGAATTAAAAAAAAGGTTGTTACTTGTCACAGCAACAAGACTGGCATCCACTACACCCAGGACACACGCACACGGGCAAATATCAAAATTCACATCATCCAGGATCGGCAAGGCCGAGCCCTCAGCCCACCCCTACCCCCCAGTGGGAAATAACCTCTGTCCAAACCCAGTGGCTCTGAGTACCGTCCTCCTCCCTACACTCCCGAAGTTGGAAAGTGGGGCCCAGGGAGGAGGCCAGAGGCAGTCTGGCCACCTCTTCTGGGTGCCCTGGACTCCAGCCTGAAGCCTGGTCAACCTGCAGACCTAGCCACCCTCTGGGCCCCAAAGGGGGCCAGTGCTGAGCCACCACCAACACATGACCTTGGCCAAGCTCCCTCCTGGCCTTCAGCTCTCATATCAAAAGACCACTCAACCAGAAACAAAGGGGCAGGTAAAAAATGGGGAAAGGAGACTCCCATGGGAGCTTAGCCACAGGCCAACCCAGACCAGCAGACAGAAGGCTGATTCCCACAGGGATTACTCCCCAGAGCTGGGCCCCAGTTCCGTGCCCCACATGCCCGTGAGCCCCAGATTGACCCTAGAGCCCAGACTGGCCCATCCCTAACCCACTGGGCTGCCCCAACCTAGAGGAGTGGTATTAGCAAAGCTGGAGATTGGAGGCAAAGCTACGCTCCATGTGGCCCCCTTCCGCCCCTGCAGCCCTGCAGGTGAGAGCAGAACCCTCCCCTTGCCCCAGGCAGGGAGCACCCGTGAAGATGGAATGGCAGGAGACCCCTCTGTTAACAGGGCCACCTCCGCCCACTGTGACAGACAGGGGCCAGTGGGCCAGGGGCCCGAGTGTGTAGCAAGGGGAGGGGGTGTCACACAGGCAGGGGAGGGTGGGCCTGGAGAGGTAGAGAACAGAAGCAGAGGAGCCAGATGTGGAAGGACGAGGGAGGCCATGGCAGGGCTGGCTGTCCGGTCAGCGTGGTAGCAGTCAGACTCGGGGTCTGTCCTGGGAGGTAGCTGGGGGTGCTGGGGTCCAGTGTTGGGTAGAAAGGTGAGGCTGCTCAGGTGCCCTCATCAGCCCAGAACCATGGGTCACCGGGGACCCCAAAGCCTTGGGCCTGAGAAAGCAGATGGGGCATGGAGATCGCATGGTGAAGGCCATCCGCCTGCCTTGCGCTGCCCCATGGCACTGAGGCCTAAGCCACAGACCCTCCTCCTGCCCATCCAGGGTCCCAGACTCCGACAGGTCCATAAATGTCTCTCCAAGCTATTGCACTTCTGTTGCTGCCATGGGCCCTCCCCCCAGAGAACCAGCCCAGGTGCGTCCTGTGCAGCCTGCCCAGGGGAAGGGCCACCATCACGAAGGAGAGAGGGACTGGCTGCCTCCGCTGGACAGATGAATAGGCAGGGGGGGATGGAGAACTGGAGGGCAGGGGGTGCTGGAGCTAGCTACCCCCACCCTGAACAGAGTGGGCTTGGTGTCCAGTGTGGGGACCAGGCCCCACCCACCTGCCAGCCACTATGCTCACTTCTCGGGAGCCTTGCTGGCTCCCACTTTCCGGCCAGTGGAGCCCCGGGCCCCTTTGTCTCTGCCTCCTGGGGGCCAGTCGTCCCGACGTGGGGGCATCTTCGGTGCGGGCTCCTCAGGGGTCCGCTCCTTGGGTTTTCGGCCTCGCTTCTTCCCACCTGCCAGACTCTTCTTCTCCTCCTTCTTGGGTGCCAGTGAGTCCTGGCTCCTTTGTTTGGGAAGTGGGTCGGCTGAAGTACGGAACCAGTTCTGGAAAGAAAAAAAACCACAATGCAGACCCTGAGAGGACGGTGCTATGCACTGGGGCCAGGCAAGCTGCTGCACTAAGGTGCCTCCTGCTCAGGGTGCCAGGGGTGTGGTACCCAAGCTTCTCTCGTCTTCTAGGGAGCCAGGACCCACTTTGAAAAAAAAAATACAACCCACCAGATTTCTTCTTTTCTTTCTTTCTTCCTTTTTTTTTTTTTTTTGGAAACCACCAGATTTTTCAACCTTGGTTGCTTGCTCAAAGGCCAGACAAGTTATTGCCCCACCACTCCCGCCCAACCCCCTGCCCGGGGCCAGCCCATCTGCTGCAGCCTCAGCAGGTGTCTCAGCCCATCCCACCTCCGCATGGGTCTTGAGGATGTGATACTTGACGCCACTCTCAGAGCTAAACTCCTTCGGACACAGCAGACAGCAATACTTCCCCACCAGGTGGTCTCCCTGCAAGGCATAAGGCAGGCCAGCCCTCAGATACTGGACCCCACCCAGACCCTTGGGAGACCAAAAGCACCAGATCCAATCAGGGGACCCCGGCCCTCTTCCTGCGGCTGCGTGGCTACAGGGTAGGAGCAGCCACAGCTCATCCGGATGGGTGCTCAATGAATGAGCTTCAGAGACCCAGCAAGGCTTCTCTGTGGCAGGACCTCTGAGCTGACCCCGCTACAGGGGACATAAGACACAAAGAGGGGACAGGAAGAAGAAGGTGCTTTGGGGAAGGGCTGCAGCCTTTGCCTAAGGCTCCTCACCCCAAGCCCAGGTCTACTGTGCCCTCTTATACCCACACAGACGAGGAGGCCCTGTGGGCAGAACTTGGGCTAACCGCCTCATGGACAGGGTTGGAGACTGTGGAGGTGTCCTGGAATGGGCTGGCCATCGGGCACTGGCCAGTCCCTGAGCTCACGGAAAAGGCTGTCCTGCCTGACTGGGGTGGGGTCACACACTCAACATGCAGGAGCCCCTAGGGATTAGCTGGGAGTGCAGAGCACCCACCCCACCATGGGAGAGGACCTGAGAACTGACCTTGCTGCAGCTGGCGAGATGGGCCTTAAGGCCAGACACACTGGAGTAGATGGCTTCACAGCACTGGGGACAGGAGACAACGGTGGGGGAGGGCCTCCCAGCAGATGTCCCCACACAGATAAACACGTACCACTAACCAAGGGATTATGGGGCCTCTCTGGGGTAAGGGTGGGGGGCGGCTTGACCCCAGGAGTCTTGAGAGATGGGCAAGCTAGACCTCTAAAGCTGAGATTATTGGGTTCCATCTAAGGACCCCGCAGGGGCCGAGGGATCACAGGTAGTCTGGTCCCTTGGAGGCCTCCGACCCAGGGCTACACCTGGGCTCTTTATCCCTGAGCCCCGGTGTCCCCATACCCACATGCTGGCCTGTTTCAACTCACGTCATTGGGGCAGTTGACATGGCCTTTCTCCTTGACTTCATTCTTCCATGCCTCCAGCAACTGGGGGTTAAGTGTGGGGAGGCCTGGCCGAGTATAATTGAGCTGTAAAACCAGGTGAGAACCAGGGTGAGCCCAGGGGGCCCATACAACGGGGGGCTACCAAGTGCCAGGCCAGAGCTGACTCCACCTGCTCTAAGGACCTAACTGTGTCTTCCACAGATGGGAGATATGAACCCAGAAGGCCAACAAATGGCCCAAACTGCGGCGGGGGGGGGGAGGGGGGGCCCTGCAGGGGATCACAAGCTAGGTCATATCCTGCTCACAGACAGGAGCTGGCGGTCAGGCAGCAGCAGCTCACCCGGGCAGTCTCCGGTACCAAGTCATCCTTCACCCGCCGCTTGGTCCAATCTCGAGCCAGTTCGTCCTCTGCAATCTCTTGCAGGTGGAACACGGCAACCTGGGCTGATGTGCGGCGGATGCGGCCACTCGGGGTCCGCTCAACACCCAAGAGGTCCTCCTTTTCAGGGGGCTTCTCTTCAGCCTCCTCAGGTGGCTGCAGAACACCGAGACCAGGGTGAGCAACAGGACCCACACGGCACAGACGTGCAGGGGTTAAGAGGCATGTGCTGCAGGCAGTGAATTCGGACACCCCGGGGTCCCAGGCTTGCTAGGCCCCATGCTCGTGGCCCCGAGAAAGGGAAGGAGGAGCACACACAGCAGGCGGCACGTGACACGCGTGCTTGGCCCCCAGGGGCGAGAGGACCCAGTCCGCAGGCTGCTCACTGGGGCTGTGTGCTCCGAGCGCATGTGGTAATCGTGTCCAGCCTTGGAGCGGTAGGTCTTTCCACAGTGGGTGCAAGGAAACGAGGGGCTGTCCACTTCACAGGGAGGCTTTCCACAGCGTCGCTGGTGGTACTGGTAGCCCATGAGGCTGGAGAAGGCGGCCCCGCAGCCCTGGGGTCAGAGTCGGGTAAGTGGCCAGCAAGGGGCTGTTGTCCCACACCAGGCATCTAGCCCCATGCCACGTGCCCCGTCCCACACTGTGTGCCCAGGACCCTGCCATCTCACTGACCTCCTGGGGGCACCGCAGCCTCCCCATCTGCTTCAGCACCTTGCGCAGCCGCTCCCGTTCCTCCTGCTCACTCCCCTCCGAGGCCTCAGCGTCAGAGGGCTGGGGGGCAGGCCCAGCCTTAATATTCCCACCACCATAGGGCCCCTGCCCCTGCCCAGGGGTCAGGGCCACAGATGTCCAAGGTCAGGCATGGGAACCACTAAGTTCTGCTGCCACGTGGTAATGAAAGGTCAGTGGTCAGGGCAGGGCAGGTAGGGCGGGGTGGGGTGAGATGGACTAGGCCAGCGGCTGGTGGGTGGGTCAGAGCGTACCTTGGCGCTATGCTCAGCCATGGTGTGGTAGTTGAGGCCGGCCTTGGATTTGAACTGTTTCCGGCAGTGCTGGCACTTGAGAGCATCCTGCAGCTGCAGACATGCCCCTGTCGTGAGAAGCTGACTCTGGGCACTTCCCCGCCTGGGACCCCGGGGCAGCCTTACCTTCTGACACACCTCCATGTGCTTCTTAAGCCCCACGAGGGTCTTTCGGGTGACCACACTGCAGGTGGGGCAGACAGCCTCGCCCCGTTCATGGATGGCCCGCTGCCACTGCTCCTCAGGGCCACCTGTAGGGCAGGGCCAGGGCCTCAGGGGCTGGTGGGGGCTCCCGGACACCCTGGACGCCAAGCACAGGACTCACGGTCCACGCTCAGCCCCCAGTCCCTGTGGTCCAGGATCTGCCCCTGAGTTGAGATCCGTCCTGGGCCCTGCCTCATGGCAGCCCCCCCACCTGGAGCTGGGTGGGCCGTGGGGGCCGGCACTTCCTTGCTGACCGTGCTAGCAGGAGCCAGCACCTTCTTCCGCACGTCCTCGGGGCCTGGCCCCTCCTGCTTCTTGGCACGGTGCACACGGGATTTGTCCTCTGCCTTGGTGAGGCCTGCGTGTGCACACAGGACAGGGCAGGTGTGAGCCAAGGAGGCAAGCACACGTGTGCACATGTCCACCCCCAGAGGCCATACTGGCTAGGGCCTCACCTTTGAGTCCGAAGGTCCCTGAGATGGACGGCTGCTCCCCTGTAAACTTCTTGGGTGTTTTCTGTTTCCTTCCTGACTCGGGGGAGAGAAAACAGGGCCCAAGGTTCTGGTCAAATAACCATCGGGAGGCCTGGGCCAGCAGACCCCTCCTCCCACCCCAGCCACTGGCCCCCCGCTCTCGTCTTACTGTGCTTTGTGCGCTCCGCTCCCTCCTCAGGGGGGGACACAGGGCCGGTGGCCCTCGGTGCCTCCTTGCTCCCCAAGGGCCTGCTTCCCAGAGGAAGGGGGCTGCTGCCGGGGTCTGTGCTCAGCTGGAAGGCCGAGGTGTGGCCCGTGGTGGACGGCCCATACTCCCTGTTCTCCGGCCTTGCCTGCTTTGGCAGGATGGGACACGCATCCAGGCTGTCCGCAGCCCTGCAGGAAGCAGACAGGTGAGGGGCAGGAGGGCCCACTTTTGACCCTGTTACCACCTCGAACCCGGAAGGAGCCCCCGTACCTTTTCTTACCACTGCTCCTCCCTGTGGCACGAGGAGTTTTGTTCTCAGACTTGGTCAGCAGCACCATTTTGCAAGGTGGTGTGTGTCTGCTGATGGCAATGGGCCTGCTGACCGTCACTGGCTTACTGACCACAATGGGCCTGCTGACCGTCACCGGCTTAGTGACTGGCACGGGTTTCGTAACCGTCACAAGTTTTGTCATCGGCACCGGTTTGTTGATGGTCACTGGTTTGGTCACTGGCACGGATTTGGTGACTGACACTGGCTTGTTGAGACTCACTGCCTTGGTGACTGGCACAGGTTTGGTGACCGGCACGGACTTGGTGACTGGTATGGGTTTGGTGACCGGCACAGGCCTGCTGACCGTGACAGCCTTGGTGACCGGAACAGGTCTGCTGACTGTCACTGGCTTGGTGACCGGTACAGGCCTGTTGACTGTCACTGGCTTGCTGATGCCAATAGGTTTGCTGACACCCACAGGTTTGCCAATAGTGACAGGTTTGCTCACTCCAATGGGCTTGCTGACCCCAACAGGTCGGCTGATGGTGACCGGCCGGCTGACTGAGCCAGGCTTGGGGGCAGGCAGGGGTCGGTCCATGTGGTTCCAAATCCGGTGCTTCTCCAGCTGGGTCTTGGAGGTGAATGCAGCCTCACAGAAGGGGCAGGGAAAGGTCAGCCTTTCTGAGATGGCACCCTGGGTGAAGAGGGCAGGCATGGGATGGCAGCAGAGGCCTTGGCCCAGACACACCCTGAACAGACAGGTGGGGCAGGGCGGGCCCCAGGCCTCCTTTTCCCTGCCCCACAGCCCCTTACCCCTTGGCACCGCTGGTAGTGGTACTTGAGCCCGTAGATGCTGGGGAACTCCAGCCAGCACCCTGAATTTGGACACTTCACCCTTGAGTGCGCCTTGAATTCATCTTTCCACTGGTTCATCAGGGAGAGCTGGGCATGGAAAAGGCGAGGCCGCTGACCCCTCAGCCAGCCAGGTCTCTGCGAACCCAAGCCCCAGACTCAGTACCCTCCCCAGGCCTACAGGGCAGACAGGCTGCGGCAGTCCTTCAACCTCAGGCCTACAGCAAGATTCAGGCCACCCCAAGCAAGGATGGTGTACCTGACCTGTTCTAGAGCCCCACAAACGTGGTCCCCTAGGTCCCAGGCCACACTGTGAAGCCAGAAAGCACAGAGCAACCTCTGATGCAGGCTGAGGGCTTGGGGCTGGATGTGTGAGAAGCGAGCGAAGGCAGGGTAGTGGCCTTGGCAAGCAGACCCCAGGATGAGTCCCACCCCAGCCTTCAGAGAGCTCACAGGAATGTCTCGGAGGGCCTGGTTCTCGGCTTTTGGACGCCCCTTTTTCTTCCCTTCTGTCCTGTCACTGGCTGGACTTCCTGGATCAAAGCAGAGTGGGCCCTGGCTGGGCACTGTCTGCCCACCCCGGACCACCGGCATCCCTGCAACACACAATATGCGAAGGCTTGGAAGCTGCATTTCCCACAGCCTTGCCTGCCATCCAGGGCGCTGGTCAGACCTGAAGTAAGCCCCACCTCCCCCACAGTGAAGCATGGAGACTGGGAGACTCCGGTCACTACAACAAGAATCCAGAGGCCCAGGCTGCCCCACCCTGGGAAGGCTCTTAAGAGCCCAGGTGGCCCAGGTGGGCACCCAGGAGCTAGACCACCTGGGAGCTGGGAGCAGAGGAGGAGTCCCACAACCAGCAGCAACTGCCTGTGGTCTCCAGGAGTTGACCTTGGCCTGATCCCTCTTACCCAGTTTTGGTGGGTCATGCAGAACAGGAAGTCGGACTTCGTTCCGGCCTCCATCCTTCCCAGGTCCACTCTTGGTGGACCCTGGGAGCCGGCGGCCTCCTCCAACACAGAAGGGATCAGTCATTTCTGCAGAGCAACAGACAGATGTGTCAGGCCCACCAAGCCCGACTTAGGACTTGAAATGGGCTGCCCTTGAGCCCTGCCCCCAGACAGGGCTTTCTCCGGCTCAGGGGAGGAAAGCCTGCCCACCTGTGTATGTGGCCGCATGGGAAAGTAGGTGATGAAGGCTTCTGGTTTAGGAGAGGGGCTGCCCAGCTGAGGTCTCCCCGGATTATCCAGGAGACACGACCATCTTGTAAGCACCTAACTCTGTCCTGAGACCCTCATCAGCTCTCATAGACTTCCAGACACAGTCCTAAAATGTGCCAAGAATCATAGCTGGTACTGGGCTGGGGGCAGCCTCTGGAGAGGTGGAGTGTTCAGGGAGAAAGAAAGCAACAACACCCTTCCCGGGAGTCAGTGATGACACCAATATGGCTGTTAGCTCACAAGCTGTGCTGGCCCAGCACCTTGGGACACCGTACTCCACAGCCCCACCCAGGCTGAAGACAGTGCCGCCCTACCTGGACATGCACCCCTGGATCCTTCTCTCCAGGACACAGACGGAAGATGGCCAAGGCGGGCACTGAGGGCCCCTAGCCTACTCCTCAGCTGAGTAAATTCCAGGGGGAAGGGGTGGCGGGGGCAGATCAGGGACTAGTCCCCATGCCAGCTGAACCACCCTACCTGACCCTCTTCTCAGCCTTGTCTCCAGCAGGAATCTGTCAGCCACCCTCTACCTGGCTAACCGCCTCCCCACCTCCACCCTCAAAAGCCTCTCTGTCCCCCACCTATAGGCCCATCAGTACCACCCCAGAAACTGCCAGCCATCTCGGCCACAGGGATTACCCGGCTGCTGAGGCTGGACTTCCCTGGGCCTGTTCTGCTGGGGGACTCCAGACCCTCAGAGCTCTGGGAAGGGACTCTGAGCTCAGCCCTACTGGGTCCTCTCACAGGGACACCCAAGGCCACAGGAAGGGGGTAGGGGGGAGTTGTATGGGCAGGCAGCCCCTCCTCTGGCAATTCTTAAGGAACTTACATCAGAGGGGATGGGGAGGGGATCAGCACCTAGAAGGGGTCCAGGGACTGAGGTCAGAGATAAGGACAGTCACCGCCCATTACCAAGGGGGTGCCCGTATCCTGAGCTTGGGGGGAGGTCTGGGTCTACATGGGCCTAAACAAACTTCTCTGAAGTCCTCACACCAAAACTTCGAGAGGAGACATGCCAGCATCAGTCACCCCAACCCCATGATGACTTCAACAGCCTGGGGCGTGGGTGCCTACCAAGAACCCCCTTCGCAATCTCTCCAGCTTGGGTGGAAAATTTAGAGCTGGGGGGCCTAGGGCCAGGGCTGGCCTAGGGGGCAGACACCCTCCTTCCATCCAGGACCTGTGACTAGAACGACAGGAGGAAGAGAGATTCCACCCTGTCGGAGGGCCCAGCAGGGTGGAAAAGGTGGGACCCTCGCAGGGGGAAGGGGCCCCACAAGCAACGCTGGCGGGGAGCCCGCGGCCCAGGCCGGGCGCGCGGATGAACCCGGCCAGGGAGCGCACACCTGGCGACTGGCCTCGCCACCCACCTGTCACCTGCAGCCGGGGTGCGGGGCCCCGGCCCGGCCCCGAAAGGGCCGATCGCCGGCGCAGGGGGGGAGGGGGGCGAAGGCAGTGAACCAAAATGGCGACTTTTTCTGGAGAAGGAGGAGACAGGAGCGCGGCGCCGGCGCGGGGCGCGGGCGCGGCGCGCGGGGCGGGGGGCAGGTCTGGGCGCGCCGGGGGCGGCGGGCGGGGGCTCGGGCCGCCCCCACGACCTGCGTGCGGGGTCATGGTCGGGGACGCGGCCGAGCGAGGGCTGCCCAGGGTCCGGCCCAGGGCGCGCCCGGGTGCTTACCTGCGGCGCCCTGCGGGACGGCGGCCGAGGCGGGGGCCGGGGCCGGGGCCCGGGCGCGGGGCGCGGGGCGCGGGGTCAGGCGGCGCAGGCTGCGCGCCGCGCTGCGCACATGCGCGCTCCCGCCCCTCCCACCTTTGACAGTTTTACTGTGGGGGGGAGGGGGCGAACTCTCGCGGTATTCCTGCAGCCGATCCGCGACGGGGAGGAACGGGTTAGGGGGAGGGGGCCCATCGGCCCGGCCCCCTCTGATGGCTCTCGGATCCGTCGCCTCCATCCGCTGGGGCTCCAGTGCAAAGTGGCTATAGCTATGCTGCCCGTAGGGCAAGAGGCGTTTTTTCAGGCAGTGGGGTAAACTGAGGCACTATAGAGGCGCTGGGAACTGCCGCAAGCCCAGTGTACGCGGATTGAAGCCACCAGATGCCTCTAGGTGTTGGCCCTAGGAAGGTGCAGCAATGAAGACCACCGTCCTCTGGGAGCCTGAACTCCTGGCCTCTGGGAGTTTGGGGCCTGCAAAGCAGAATCTGGATCTTTTCCCACCAGCCCTGTGACCACCTCTGCCTGTGGCCACAGTCAGGAGATTGCCTGGCTACTAACAGTGCTGGGACAGTTTGAGGCCATGGACTCTCTTGAGGTTACTGACCATTGGACCAGGCTCTGTCTGTTTCAGGCGGGGGTGTTTCTAGACCAATGGCTAGGGCCAGTGCCTTGCTCTGCTGTGGCCCAGAACCCAGGGGGCACCGGTATCAGGTCTGGGGGTAATGGGGCACTATCCCTACCAGGGTTTGGGGGTGAATGAGGCAAGGGAAGAGGTGCTAGTTAGGAAACATAGTTACAAGGTGCACCTCTGTCCCTGAAGCCTTTCCCACCCCCCCCCACCCCCCCACGCCTATCCCCAGTCCACCTTCCTGTCTACCCAGCAGCAGGTTTGGGGCAGAGCACAAAAGACATCGTCAGATTGGAGTCTGCCTCTTCTCATAGGGACTCTTGAGACCTGCTTCTTGAATGGCTGGCACAAAGTGCTCCTGGAGAGAGGGGTGAGGACCCTCTGTGGAGGGTTCACTGGGTAAGAACTTCCCTTGGAAATCAGAGTCAGGGAAAGGCCGTGTGACCCCCGGAGGAAGAGGAAGTGTCCTTCCCTTGTCGACGGTGCCCACCCTGGGGACAGGACATCCAGGATTTAGGGGAGGGGTCCGTGTATGAGACACAGCCAGGTTTGTCACCCTTCCCCGTGTAAGTCTGCATGTCCGCGAATGGAGCGTGTCAGTGTCTGTTGACAGGTGTGTGCCTTCATAACCACATATGCCAGACAGTGTCCTGTGTAGACATCTGACATTCCGGTATGTGTATGTGTCCTGTACTAGGGGAAAAGGATGCCTGTCTGTGTGTTAGTATTCAGGTGACTAGCTTCAAGGTGTGTGTGTGTGGAGGGAAATCTGTATCTTAGCAGATATGTCTTCAGACTACGGCATGTCTGGACGGCAGGGCGTTGTGTGTGCTGTGCCCTCTGTGTCTCTGTATGTTAGGGGGTTGCTGTGTGTCACGGTGTACCGTGGATCTGGAAACAAGCATCACTGTGTCTCTGTGTCTCCGGACTCCTATAAGCAGTTTATGCCTCTGTGTTGCCATGTGGCTGGTTGCTGTGTGGGTACATGTTGTTGTGACCTATGTGTTCCCTGTGTCAGGGCATTACCCTGTACAAGGGGCTTAATGGGGCCCCTCCACAGATTGCCTGTCAAATCCCTGGAGCCCATGGATGGAGCCTTGTTTGGAAAAAAGGTCTTTGCAGGTCTTCTGAAGTTAAGGGTCTTGAGATCAGAAGATCATCTGGGATTATCTAGGCGGGCCTTAAATCCAGTGACAAGTTTCCTTGTAAGAGAAAGATATGACACAGAAGGCGATGTGACCCCAGGGGCTGAGACGGAGTGACGCGCCGCGAACCCAGGAATCCCTGGGACAGCCACAAGAAGCTGGGGGAGGTGAGGAAGGGTTTGACCCTGTGCTCTGCGGGCTTTCAGACAGGTGGCCTGCATTCCTGTGACAAAATCAGCTTCTGTTGTGTTAAGCTTCCCAGCTGGGTCGTTCGTTTTGGTGCCCCCGGGAAAGTAATACAGCTGTGTCCCCGTGTCTGGGTGCAGTGAACCGATTTCGCACCTGGCCCGGTGCAAACAGGTGTGCGGTCACGATGCGACACCACTGCCCCCTAGTGGCCCCGTGGAGGCACCTGAACTGGGCACCGAGCTCCCCCTCCTCCCACCGCCAGGGACCCTCCACCCAGGACGCCTGCCGCTGTCAAACGCCCAGTCGGCCTGAGCCAAACACCACACTGGGGCACTTGAGAACCAGGTTTATTTCTGGTCTTTTTGTCAGAATATAAAAAAAGCGCAAAACAAAGAAGACAAGACAAGAGCATGGCAGGGCGGAGCAGGCTGGGCAGTGATGGGAAGGGCCCTCTGGGAGGGACGACGCTGCCATGGCACGAGGTGGGCGGGGACAGTCCGGGTGGACAGACAGGCCGGGGGCCAGCAGGCCAGTTCTCCACACTCCACTCAGGACCTACAACAACCAGCCTCCATCTGGAGGCCGGCTTGGGGCACGGAGAGGAGGCTGGAGGCTCAGCCTCCTCTGTCCCTGAGGTGTTCAGAGCCCCACAGAGGAGGGGGCGGGCAGAGGGGCAAGCGCGTGGGGGCGACACGGAGGGCCGCCCTCACTGCCCCTCTGCTGGGCAGCACCAGTCCCAAACCCTGGGTCCTCTGTCTCACAGAGTGGTTGCTCAGGTGCTGGCTGGGTCCCCGGTGGGCAGGGGTTGGGGGCACAGCCCTCAGGACAGTCTCTTGTGTGAATTCAGATTTCCTTGGGAGAGGGGCAGTGAGAATACATGCCCACAACTGTCCCTCAGAGGCGGCCTCCACAACCGTGGGAGGAGGGGGACACCCGAACCCAAGGCCAGGACACGGCTGGGCGTGATCCCGGTCATGGGGTTCTCGTGTTGCTGGGTTAGGTCTTGGGCACCTGAGCAATCCCCAGACCTCTCTTGCTTCAGTTCCCAGGAATAGATGGGGGCGCGGTGAGGGTTTCAGAAGTAACGAGGGAAAGCGCTTGGTGTGGTGTGCCCGGCAGCTGCTGCTGCTGCTGGTTATCTGGGTGGGGAAGGGGAAGGGCACTCGCCAAAGGGAGCCCCCACAGCTTACTCCGCCTGTCCTCTAGGTGCTGGGTGAGGGTGTAGAACTGGACAAATGGGCAGATAGACCTCTTGCCCTGGGGGAGGGCAGGATGCCCAAAGGAAGTGTGACTCAGCAGGCAATAGGGCACAGACATCAGTGTGGGTGAAGGGAATATAAATAAACAGACTCCCCGGGAGTCTAGGGGGATAAACAGACCCTGCTCTGGCTCCAGGTGGCTGCCCCGCATGCTGCCAGCAGCACCAGAGGGTGCACTTGGGCTCAGGTCCTGCAAGGAAGGGCCACACTCGAGCAGCCTGCACCTGCTCAACAGCCCAGAATACATAGCCAGAGATGGCAATCCGGGTCCCACCTGTCCACTGGGCTGGGCTCAGCACCTGGGGCCTCTTGCAGGGTCCAAAAGGGGCTGTGTGCCAGCTCTGCATCGTCCTTGCCACAGGCTCCGGTCACAGTGCTGGGGTCTGGGGTTCAAGCCTCAGGCAGGAGCTAGGACATGTTTCCGAAGGAGGCTATGGGTGGATGGGGGGGGCGAAGGGGGAGATCTCTGGCATCTTCCACTCTGTCCCGGGCACAAGATGGCCCTTATCAGATTCCTACAGCTGCCCTCCTGAGGTCAACCCACCCACCCTCCTCTTGGGCCCCAGAGCCCAGCCTCTTCCCTACCCCCAAGCCTCTCCAGTGCTCCTGGCTCCTCCCACTGACCTTGGCTGAGCAGCTGCAGGCTCCGCCCCTCCTCGCGCACCTGCAGGCGCAGCACCTGCTGCAGCACCTCCTGTCGCTGTGCCTCCTGTGCCAGCCCCATCCGCTGCAGTTTCTCCCCATTCAGCCGCAGCAGCGCCCGGCCTGGGGGAGGGGAGGAGGGGTCAAGCCAAGGTCAACATCTAAGGGGCATTAAGAGCCAAGACAGAGAGAGAGAGAGAGAGAGAGAGAGAGAGAGAGAGAGAGGAGGGGGACATAGACTTTAAGTAAAAGAGAGGCAGAGACAGAAATAAGGAGAAGGAGAGACAGACCAGGAAAAGAGGGGACAGACAGAGGAAAGGCAAGGACGGATAGAGCCTGGGCAGAGAAAAGCCAGAAAAAAATAGAAACGCTCTGGGGAGGCAATGGAAGATTCTGCGAAAAGACAGCTCTAGGAGGAAAAACAGAATAGAGAATGATAGCAAGAAATGATAGTAAGAGAAACTGAGGCAGGCTGGGGGGAGGCTCTCCAGGGAATCCTTAAGCTCCTCCACCCCAGCCACCAAGGGTACCTGTGATGGCGTGCTGGGAGAAGGCCTCCACGTAGATGAGGTAGTTGTGGGGACAGTGCTTCTTGAGCCACTTGCAGACGTCCTGCTGACTCCACAGGACCACAGGCCTCGTCAGGCCGCCTAACGAGGGACTTGTGTGGTACAGACCATAGTGGTCGGAGTATAGCTGGCCCTGTGGGGGAGATGGGTGGCAGGTGGAGTGAGCTGATGGGGAGGGCAGGGGCTGAGGTGGGTACGGTGGGTGGGTACCTGGGGGGCCTCTGTGCCAGGCTGCTGCAGGAGCTTGACTGGCCGGCCGCCAGCGGCCCTCTGGCCACGGGAGTCATGCCACGTGAGGCTGGTGCCTGGTGTCCGAGGCAGGTGGCAGGGGATGCTCTCAGTGGACACTGTATGCTCCAGGAAGGTTCGGCAGAAGCTGAAGTGTGCCGTGGCTGCAGAGCACGGGTGCGTGGTCAGAGTGACCAGGGGCAGGGCCAGAGGATCCTCTCTGTGCAAACCAGCACCCTGCTCAACCCACCTTCCCTCCCAACACGAGGAGCCATCTTCCCGGTTAGAGGTTCCCAACCCCCCAAAGGCAGAAAGGAAGTACATGAGAACTGTCTTGAGTACCCACCCAGCCCAAGGGTGACAACCTAGAGACACCTTTCCCCTTCTGAGTGTACAGCTCATGCCCTGGGGGAGCAGGACTGTGCTTAGAGAGGGAATGTGCTTACCAGGGAACCTAAGACTTCTAGCCTGGTGAGGGGCTATCCTGAGACAGGCCTGGTCTCACCCTTGCTTTGGGCTGACATGTGCTGAACCAGACCAGGGCACACAGACAGGACCTGCTTGAGAGGAAACACTGGCCCCTGTGTCCTGGGAGACCCGGCATGGTGGGAACCCCCTGAGAATGCTGCCTGCCCCTCCCCAGTGAAGACACCCAGTCTCTGCAGCCACATGTAGCACTGAGACTTGGCTCCTGCCCTGCTGTGCTCATCTGCTGACCCATCAACAAGAGGCCTGAATGGACTCTGGGCATGCCAACAACCAGGATTGCTGCTCCTCCACCTGCCGCAGAGCCCTTGGCCCAGGACAGCTCCTGTGGGTGGTGAGCTTCCGGAGGGCGTGGGCCGCTCAGCACAGGTGTGCAGGGCCAGCCATATGCGCGGAGAGCCACAGTGACAACTTGCACCCTCTATTCCCCACATAGACTTCATCTTACTCTTGAAGTTTCAGTTTCACCCCCATTTCTGGGCTTGTTGCTCACATAGGTCATGGGAGGGCAGACACCCAGATGAGCACCTCCCAACACTTTGCACAGGCCTGGGCACAAAGGAGGTGCCCAGAAATATTGTGGATTAATGGATGGATGGGTGGGAGGGTGGGTGGGTGGATAAAGGCTCTGTATGGTATCCACAAGTCAACGGAACCCCTGGGGAGAGATAGGAACCTGGGCCCAGGCTTGCCCTCATCTTTGCAGCACCCAGGCCCCGACTCAGCAGGCAGAATCACGTTCTTGGCCAGGACCCTTGCCTCGCCGGCTCTCATCAATAGAATGAGAGGCCCTGACTCCCACGGACACAACCTCACAGCCACAACTGAGGGCAGGGTTTGGCAATGTGCCCAAGAAGTCTCAGTAAGGGGGAACCCATTACTTCCCCTCCTTTTATCCCTCAAGATTCCTTCGACTTAGCACCCTCCCCCCCCCTTCATTCTTGCAACTTCCTGGAATTTGATGACACCAGGTGACACTAAAATTGAAGTCCAGGTGTGGTGTGATTGCCCCGACGTGGCTTCTACTATCGTGGAAAAGGGCTAATTTTTTCAGGACACAGGTGCCTGAGCTGTTCAGCCTCGCATCGAAGGGCCTCGCGGAGACACGCAGGGCGAGGGCCCGAGAGCTAAGCTCTGGGCGAACCAGTCGGACGCTACCGAGCGCGCTGCACCTGTCGGGGTACAGCCGGGCCCCGCCCATTTCCTGCCCAGGCACTCAGACGGATCTCCATCTTTCCGTCTGTCTGCCCGTCGTTCCGTCCCTCTTAGCCCCAACGTCAGAATTCCAGCATAAAACGGGGCGGGGGCGCCGAAGCCTGACTGTGGCCTCGGCTCCCTGTCGGCCCGCTGCAAGAGCTGGGGAAGGAAGGGCGCGCGCGCGAGGGAAAAGGAGACCGCAGGATGATGCGAGCCTGAGGACAGGAGCCCCAGCCGGTAACCTCCTCCAGGCCAAGGGTGCGCTGACCCCCGAGACCTGAAGCTACCCGCCCCTCGCCCCAGCTCAGGACAAAGACACCGGAGACCCCGTTCGGCCAGGACGCGCCCCCCAGTCCGCGCCAAGCCGCCGCTCGGAGTCTGCCAGTTCCCGCCCCCGACCCTCTCGGTCCTCGAGCCCCCAACCCGCGATATCCCCGAAGCCCTGCTCACCGTCCACATCCCGGCGCTCCCCGAAGCCGGCGCGCACAGCCCCGGCGCGGCCTCGCGGGGGGCTCAGCTTAGTCCTTAGCTCCGTGAACATGGGGCCCAAAGATCCCGGGCCCGTGCACACGCCCCTCGCCGGGCGCAAGGCGGCCCGTGTGGCCGGCGGGGAACGCGCGCCGCTGCCCCGCCCCAGCCGGCCCCGCGCCCGAGCCGGTCCCCGCGCCCGGCGAGTCTGCGCGGCGAGGCACCTGCCTCTGAGCCCTGAGTGCTGGGCGCGCTCCGGGAGTTCCGAGGTGTGTCGGCGGCGCGCAGGTCTGCGGACGCAAAGGGTGTCTGCCAGGGTAAGGGGCGACCTTGCGCACCTTGGCATGGCTTCAAGGACCAGTGATTCTGTGCACCTATACGGAGTCCAGACGTCTGTAAGGGCTTCTGAGGCAGGGAAATAAGGATCCGATCTTCCTTGCGGGGAAGGGGCAGGAGGGGAGTATCCTACCTGCTCCTGGGATCTTCTGTCCAAGGGCGCCCAGGTCAAAGGTCAGACTGATGCCTTGCAACCACTTCCCTCCCCCCACCCCCCGCCCCGTTCTCTTACCTCAGATTACCGACTCACTCCTTTATTTGAGCATTCTCTACATCTATCCAGAGGTCTCTTCCTCAAACGGGCACTTGCTTCCCTAGACCCTCTCTTAATCCCCACCACAATGTGAACTCCAGGAAGACAGCCAGGGTGTCTCCCCTTCCCTCCGTAGCCCCAGAGGCCGATCTGACTCAGTGCTCAGGATGTGGCACCGAAAGTGGCTTGGCTGGCAATGGGGACGAGAGAGAAGCTCCAAGAAGGCTGCAGCAGGCAGGAGGCATGTGTTTTTTCTAGAACTCCACTGAGAAGTGCTAGGGTGGGCTAGGCACTGCCCTGTTAAGAGGCTACCCACTGAGTTTTGCCTGCTCCGTCAAGAAGCTGAGCACTCTCCCCTGTGTATGTGGGCTGCTGGAGGATGTTCCACAGAATGGACAATGGTACATGTGGAGATATAGAAATGTATGCAGACTAGTCATGTGTGTCGACCCAGAACACGAGCACAGGTGATCTGGCTGGTACCCATGTCCACCAACACACAGAGGCAGGGATTCGCACAGAATTCATCCACACGTTGTGCCACACATGCCCACATACCGAAGTGTTCCCAACATATCTATTGCATTTACTTATTTTCTCCAGTTACCTCTCTAGGGGCTGTGCTTCTGCCCTCACTGCCATGTTCAAGGTGTGCTGCGGGTGGGAGTGGAGCCTGTACAGGGACTGGTGCTTGAATCGGAGCCCGGGAATCTGAGCGCTGAGAGCTAGAGCAGCAGCCTGAACACTAGGGCACGCGCAGACAGGTGTGCCCAAATCACACGTACACCACACACAAACTGTCCACAACTAGTCAGGTGTAGCCCCGCTCAGATGTGTTAAGGCCTGGCCCAGGGCCAGGACAATCCTGCAGGCAAAGGTGAACGGTTAGGCCTGATTTTGAGGGATCCCTTGGCGGCTAGGCTGACTGAGAGAGGGAGGGGACCCAGGGATCCCGCTCGTGCAGGCAGGTCTCCTCCGAACTGCGTCGAAAGTACGCTGAGTTTTGAGGTCTTGCAGGGGTTTTCCAGGATGATGTCGCTCCTGGAGATCCCCAGCAGCGCGGTTCGCGGGCAGTCCCACTATGCGATGCTACCACGCGTGCGCTTGCCGCATCCCCGCCCCTTCACCGGTGCCGGAAGTCGCTCAGGAACATCCGCCCGGGGAATGCGGAGTGGGCGGGGCTTCATGAGGCCCGCGACCTTTGCTTCCGGGGCGCGGTGACGCCGGGCCCGAGAGCTCTTCCTGCTGAGAATCCTGGGACGTCTGTGGTCTTCCGCCTTCGGCCGCGATAGCCGCCTTCCCTTCCCTTTCCAGCGGTGGTTGTCACCGACGCCATGAACAAGAAGAAGAAGCCGTTCTTGGGCATGCCTGCGCCTCTCGGCTACGTGCCGGGGCTGGGCCGGGGGTGAGGCCGGGGCGAGCCGCGCTTGAGGGGCGGGAGCGGGCGGCGCGGGCCCCGGGGCCCGGCGAACAGAGAGGGCCGCGCCCGCTTGGGGAAGAGGGGTTGCGGGCCGGCCCGGGCAAGGCAGTCCTCACTACCGACACTTCTTCTTGGGAATCAGTCGGATTTGGGGAGCTTTTCCGATGGCGACGGGGAAGATTTCTCCAGAGGGATGATAGATTAGGATCTGTGGCCACACGGAAAGACATCACTGGGTTTGGTTTAATCCTTGTAGGAAGAATCATGCTTTGGGACCGGGACAGAGCGGAGTACCACTTCTGCTTGCCCCCTAGGAGATGCGAGACTTGGGCTTTGACCACGCGTTGGTTGTGAGCCCGTTTTTGGATCTATAAGATGATGTGTGAGCAGGTCTACAGTGAGGAGTAGGTGAATCTTTGACGTGTAGTAAGGACGTCACACCGCGGCTATTCTCCCCAAGCAGACCCCAGACCCTTGTCGAAAGCATAAGTGACCCTTTACCGGGCCAGTTTCCTCTGTGTGGCGGCTCGTTGGTCGTCATACACTGGGTGTTGGAACTCAGCTCAGGGGGCAGTACATCTGTGAGGCTTGTGACTGGGTCTCCCGTGGCTGTCACACGGATTACGACCATAAGTGATTGAATAAATGAGCAATCATTATCATTCTGTTTATTCATTTGTTTAGGGAAACTCTTGGGTTTCCTTGTGGGGGTTAGGGTTAGACTGGGGAACACCTAAGTCTCACTTACTGACACCATCTTCAGGGGGCCTCCTACGAGGAGAGGTGAGACGTTTGCATTACTAAGTACATAAAGAGGAATAGATTTATTTTTTTAAATCTTTTTCTCCTAAAGTTTATTTATTTTGTGAGAGAGATCGCTGACATGCACATGAGTAGGGGAAGAGCAGAGAGAGAGGGAGGGAGAGAATGAATCCCAAGCAGTTTCTGTGCTGTCAGTGAGGAGTTGGATGTGGGGCTTGAACTTACAAATCGTGATCAAGAGTCATTGAAGGAGCACTTGCATCCAACTTTTACTCAGGTCATGACCTCAAAGTTCATGAGTTCAAGCCCCGCTTGGGCTCTGTGCTGACAGCTCAGAACCTGGAGCTTGCTTTGGATTCTGTGTCTCCCTCTCTCTCTATGCCTCCCGCCCCCATATAAATAAACATTAAAAAAAAAAATTGAAAAAAAAAAGTTGACACTTAACCAACTGAGCCATGCAGGTGCCCCTAAAAAGGAACGGATTTGGAACTCTTTGGCCCAGCAATCAGGGAGTGCTCTGTGTAGTGGAACATTTGAGCCCCACTCAGAGACCTGGATTTAGAGGTGTAGAAATGTGTGAGACTGACACTTTGTGCGTTGGGTGGTTAAGAAAAAAGGCCTGGCATGGAGGAAGATGAGGGGCTCTCAGGGAGTCCGTGTGGGTGGAAGGGGCAGGGGTAGAGCAGTGCTGCAGGAGGTCAGAGGGGCCATAGCTCCTGTAAGAGAGGCAGAGACCTCAGGACGCTACGGTCAGAGCTGCGCTGAAGCGGGGAGGCAGGAAGCAGGGGTAGCTGAGTTGGTTCCCAGCTGTGATGGGACTCAAGGTTTGGGGAGACGGGATCTCAGAGGCAGACTCAGTAGAACTTGGTGACTGACAGGACAGAGGCACGGGAGGCAGAGCTGATGCCCTGGTACCTGCCTGAATCTTGGGATGGCACTGCAGTCAGCTGAAACACCCAGGGCGGCTGCAGGATGAGCGCAGAAAAGGAGTTCTGATTGGGTCAAGTTGGGGTTGAGGGCCTGCTTGGATGTGTGGGGACACGATCAGTAGGTTATTAGAAACGGGAACTTGGGCAGAGGGAGGTCTGATGCCCTCAGGAATCTCTCAAGGAGAATGTGCGGTGGCATGAGGTAGCCTTGGTGACCTCCTCAGGGTAGGGCGGAAGCTTTCTCTCCTGAAGAGAACAACCTGGCAATTAAGAGACATAAAAAAATTAAATTAAAAGACATTTAAAAAATTTTTTTTAATGTTATTTATTTATTTATTTTATTTCTAGGAGAGAGAGACAGCACGAGCAGGGGAGGGACAGAGAGAGAGGGAGTCACAGACTGAAACAGGCTCCAGGCTCCGAGCTGGCAGTCAGCACAGAGCCCGACGCGGGGCTCGAACCCACGAACTGCGAGATCATGACCTAAGCGAAAGTCGGAAAGTCGGACGCTTAACCGACTAAGCCACCCAGGCACCCCTAGACATTAAAAATTTTTTAAAAAGATTGTTTTGTCCTTAGTTTGAGAGTGCAGCGTTCCTGGTTCCTTACTGCCTGGTGTTTTGGTGGTTTCCCAGAGATGTGAGAAAAAGAGGGGTTATTAAGCGAGAACTGTGGAGGGAAGAACAGGGGAACAAGTTCGCCTGGATAATTGGGTGTCTTGGGGTCTCCTGCAGTGCCACTGGCTTCACTACCCGGTCAGACATTGGGCCCGCCCGGGACGCAAATGACCCTGTGGATGACCGCCATGCACCCCCAGGCAAAAGGACCGTTGGGGACCAGATGAAGAAAAGCCAAGCTGCGGATGATGATGATGAGGATCTGAATGACACCAACTATGATGAGGTAACTTGTGACACACTCCTAGCCAGTCTCCAGAAGGGCTGACCAGCTTCTTGACCCAGTGTGCCCTTGGCATCACTGGTGACTGGCTCAGAGAGGCCAATACAGCGGGCTCTCTTGCTGTGCCCAAGGTATCTTCAGCAGCGTGTGAGAAGGGAGCAGGAAAAACATAAAGATATGTGCACTTCTTTTGTCTCTTCAGAGGAGAGGGTCTAGCATTGGGATTTTGTCTTGGCTGGATTTTTTTTTTTTAGGGCATTCAAAGAGCTTCTTTTATTTAAGCCAAAATAAGTTTTCCTGGAAATTTTTTTTCATTTTTCTTTCATAGTTTTTTGTCAGGTTGGTTTCCGTATAACACCCAGTACTCATCCCAACAAGTGTTTTGGCTGGATTTTAATGATGAAAATTCTAAGTGGAATTGGTGATGATTCTTGATTTATTTATTTTGTGTCAGTGCATGTCCTCTTAGGTAATTAGTATTTGGCCAGTTGAGGTTTTCTTCATATGTGTTCTAACAGGTGGCATTTTTACTCAGAGGAAAAGATTTTAAAAATGTCTATTCTGAAATGATTTTAAACTTCCAGGGAACTTGGAAAAAGTGGAGAATTCCTTCACAAACTTCTCATCTCACATGACCTTAGTATAATTATTGAAACCAGGAAACTAACATTGACACAGCAATGTTAACCTAGTCTGTAGCGCTCATTTGAATTCCACCAGTTTTTCACTGGTGTCCTGTTTCTGATCCACCCAGTCCAGGGCCCTGCACTGCACTAAGTTGTGTCTCTTAGTCTCTTCCCATTGGGGTGGCTCTTCCATCTTTCATGCCCGTGATACTTCTGAATAGTACTGATGAGTTACTTTGTTTTCCCTCAATTTGGGATTGTCTGATTGAGAAAAATTGTTTAGTAAACATTTCACAACTAGAGGTTTCTCTGTTTCTGCCTGTGGGGATTGTGTTGGAGGAAAAGCTGACCCTTTAAGTGTGTTGATTTGTCCTTAGTTTAATGGTTATGCTGGGAGCCTCTTCTCCAGTGGGCCCTATGAAAAAGATGATGAGGAAGCGGATGCTATTTATGCTGCTCTGGATAAACGGATGGATGAGAGAAGAAAAGAAAGAAGGTAAGATAAATTACTGCTCTTTACACTGTATTTACCCAGCTTTCTTTCTCCTTCCTTCTGCCTATCTTTAAATTTTATTTATTTATTTTAAAAGTTTATTGGGGCGCCTGGGTGGCTCAGTCAGTTAAGCCTCCGACTTTGACTCAGGTCATGATCTCACAGCTTGTGGCTTCGAGCCCTGCGTCGGGCTCTGTGCTGATAGCTCAGAGCCTGGAGCCTGCTTCAGATTCTGTGTTTCCCTCTCTCTCTCTGCCCCTCTCCCACTCGCACTCTGTCTCTCTGTTTCTCAAAAATAAATAAACATTAAACAAAATTTTTAAAAAAATTTATTTTGAGAGAGAGAGAGAGAGAGTTTGCATGCATGAATTGGGGGAATGACAGAGAGAGGCAGGGAGAGAAAATCCCTGGCAGGCACTGAACTGTCAAGAGCAGAGCCCAATGCAGGGCTCGAACCATGAGATTATGACCTGAGCCAAAGTTAGACGCTTCA
The DNA here is from genome assembly GCA_017311185.1 of Proteles cristata cristata. Lineage (NCBI taxonomy): Eukaryota > Metazoa > Chordata > Mammalia > Carnivora > Hyaenidae > Proteles > Proteles cristata. The sequence continues at coordinate 198,531 of JAESUZ010003012.1, forward strand.
CCAACTGAGCCTCCCAGGTACTACATTAAGATTATATTGTAGGAGCACCTGAGTGGCTTTGAGTTCATGAGTTTGAGCCCTGTGTTGGGCTCTGTGCTGAAAGCCTTTTTTTTTTTTTTTAATATTGTATTAAAAAAGTTTTTTTTAATGTTTATTTATTTTTGAGAAGAGAGAAACAGACTGTGAGTAGGGGAGAGGCAGAGAGAGCGGGAGACACAGAAAATGAAGCAGGCTGCAGGCTCTGGGCTGACAGGTCAGATGCAGGAATCGAACTCACAAGCTGTGAGATCATGACCTGAGCTGAAGTCAGATGCTCAACCGACTGAACCACCCAGGCGCCCCTGTATTGTGTTTATTTTTTAATGTTTATTTTTGAGAGAGAGAGACAGTGTGTGTTGGGGGGGGCAGAAAGAAAGGGAGACACAGAATCTGAAGCAGATTTTTAAGTAATCTCTATTTTTAAGTAATTAATTACTATTTTTAAGTAATCTGTGTACTCATGGGGTTCAGACTCACAACAAAGATCCGGAGTTGCATGCTCACTAATTGAGCCAGCCAGGTACTCCTGGATTTACCCAACTTTATTTACGTATTTATTTATTTATTACTTTGCTTTTTTTTAACGTTTCATTTTTACTATTGAGACAGAGAGAAACAGAGCATGAGTTGGGGAGGGGCAGAGAGGGAGACACAGAATCCAAAGCAGGCTCTAGGCTCTGAGCTGTCAGCAGAGAGCCCGACTTGGGGCTTGAACTCACGAACCGTGAGATCATGACCTGAGCCAAAGTTGGGTGCTTACCTGACACTTATCCGGGCGCCATAACCCAACTTTATTTATTTATTCATTTATTTATTTATTTAATGTTTTATTTATTTCTGAGAGAGAGAGAGAGAGACAGCGTGAGCAGGGGAGGGTCAGAGAGAGAGGGAGACACAGAATTGGAAACAGCACAGAGTTGGCTGTCAGCACAGAGCCCGACGCGAGGCTCGAATCCACAAACCGTGAGATCATGACCTGAGCTGAAGTCGGACATTTACCCGACTGAGCCACCCAGGCACCCCATCCCAACTTAAAAAAAAATTTTTTTTTTAATGTTTTATTTATTTCTTAGAGAGAGAGTGAGACCACGTGAGCAGGGGAGGGTCAGAGAGAAAGAGAGGGAGATACAGAATCTGAAAGAGGCTCCAGGCTTTAAGCTGGCAGTCAGCACAGAGCCCGATGCGGGGCTCGAACCCACAAACTGTGAGATCATGACCTGAGCCAAAGTCGGACGCCCAACCGACTGAGCCACCTAGGCGCCCCAACCAACTTTAAAAGGAAGGTTTGTTTTGATTTATTTTAGATGTTGAGAAAAGTTGCAAGAGCAGTACATCTGTCTGCCAGCTCTGAGGCTACCTGGATCTTAGTTTATGGCAGCCACACTTGGATAAATGCCAGGCTGTTGGAGAGTGGTCTTAGGGCTGGGGGCTGGAGTGGAGAGCTTAAGAACTCTTGTTTTCCAGAAGTCCACAGAACTTGAGGGATTATTCTTACCACACGTCAAGATTACTGCTTTTGAGATGGATGTAGTGATGTTGGTTGATATTTGTTAATTTGGAAGTTAGCCGAAGATGACAGATGTACATGTCAGTCCTTGTTGGCAGGGGCTGTGGCTTGAGAATCTCGGTTCGCACATCAGCATTGGGACAGGGGTGGGACTGTGAGGAGCCGGGCTGAGCCGGTGGGGGCAGGTGACAGCGAGCCTGGAGGGAGTGGGTGCACTCTGTCCTTGGGGGCCTGTTCAGGAGAAGGCTACTCAGCAAGGCTCTTGTGGTTTCTCTGTGAGGCTCTTGGGTGGGTGTCTTGCTCTGAACTTTGGTTTAGCAGATCTGTTTATTGATGTTCCTTCAGTCTGCCATTTGATATGGCAGCTTTCTGAATTCCCCATCCTTGTTTCTGGGGAAATTTAAGCAAAGTGAACACAGTCTTTTAAACCATCGTAGGTTATATTGTTTTATAAGTTTTTTATGATTTGAAAAAAGTTTTTTTAAGTGGAACAAGGTTACAAATAAGAAAGCTATAATTTTTTTTTTTTTTTAACCATTGAAAGAATATGTTACCATTATAGAACATTGGGGTAGTGAGACTAAGTATAGGTAGAAAAATTATATTTAGTTATAAGTCCAGAAAGGGACAGTTAATGTTGCTCATTAGGCATGCAATTCAGTAACTTCCCATAATGTATTTAAAGTTTTTAATTTTAGAAGAACAAAATACAGTTGTTCAGAGTTTTTTTGTAATGCTTGTTATTGGTCATTACATAGATGTCGGAATTTATATTCGTATAGTGGTTAAGTGTATGTGGTTTTGCATACTAAAGAAGGTTTGATTTCAGTCTTCTGGAATTCATTTAAACTGAGTGATATGGATACATGTAGAAAGTCATCTCATTAAGTGGCTTTGGAAAAATGCTTAGCTTTTAAAATTTCTGTTATGAGTACTTTTTATGATAGAAACCAATCGAACAGCGCAGCGGACTGGACGCCCTCATGTAGCCTTCTCCCTTGCTACGCAGCTTGCATGTTTGCTTCTCCCACGCCTGTTGGTGATCTTTGCTGGGTCATATCAGGGTCCATTTATCCCCTGCACTGATGCAGCACCGTTACTGCCCCCAGTAGCATGAACCCCAAAGCTTTATTCCAATGACTACCTGACAGCCTGTCCATATCCATATTTTCTTAAAAAAATTTTTTTAATGTTTATTTAGAGACAGAGTGGGAGGAAGGGAGAGCAGAGAGAGAGGGAGACACAGAATCTGAAGTAGGCTCCAGGCTCTGAGCTGTCAGCACAGAGCCTGATGCAGGATTGAACTCACAAATCATGAGATCATGAGCTGAGCCAAAGTTGGATGCTTAACTGATTGAGCCACTCAAGCACCCCTGTGTTTTTCTGCTGATCTCTAGAACATAGTAGAACCGCTTTTTTTCCAAACAAAGATACCATTAGAGTTACTCCTCATTTCCTGTCTCCTAAATCTACCCCCTTCCCCTGCCTTTTTAACCTTTTCATGCCATTGACTTTTTGAAGAGATCAGTTGTTTGGTGGAAGGGCCTGAATTACAGAGTGGCTACCTATCTCCTCATGGTGTCCTTAGCTTGTTCTGCTCCCAGTAATTCCTGTGGAGTGGAAATTGGATCCTGAGGCTGCATTAAAATCAGGTAAAACAAGTTTAACCCGAAAAGCTGATAGGAGCATCTGTGTGTGTTGCTTTGCAGTAGGAACCAGGAGGACTAACCGTCTCTAGCTGATGGAGAGGTGTTTGTCTTTTCCAAGCATGTCTTTTGTCATAATACATTCACTTTCCTCATCTTTTCCTCTTTACCTGTTGAAGAAAATGTAATCTCCACTTTAGGAAGTATTAGTTATGTGGGTCACATTAACTCTTGTTTAACTTGATTGATGCTCTGTCACAGTAACCCATGACTTTCTTCTTAGTGCCTAGACCTGGTCCTAGACCGCCAGAACCCAGTAGGTCTCTGTCCCTGAAGACGAGTCACGTGGGTCATGAGACCGCCCGTTAGTTCTGGCACAAGGAGCAGAGAGCTGTCATCAGAGGTGTACTAGCTGCTCAGAAGGGAGGGAAGCAGTGACAGGGCGAGAGCCAGAGAGGCACTTAGGACGGTGGTTCAGTTTTCATAGGATGGCTCTACCTTTGGGATTTTGTAGAATTTTAAAGCTGTAAATGCACTCATATTCAAATCCAAGTATTTATATCAGAGTAAGACAACCTGCCCCCCTCCTTTTTTAAAGTTTATTTATTTTGGGGGAGGGGAGAGAGAGAGCACGTGCAATCATGTACATGGAGGAGGGACAGTGAGGGAGAGAGAGAGAACGCTAAGCAGGCTCTGTGCTGTCAGTGCAAAGCCTGATGTGGGGTTTGATCTCATGAACCATGGGATCGTGACCTGAGCTGAAATCAAGAGTTGGATGCTTAACTGACTGAGTCACCTAGGTGCCCCCAACTTACTTTTATTTTAGTGAATTTCTGCTTGTTTTCATTTGGTAAGTAATTGAGTCAATATAATTATGGATGTGTCCATTGATACCTTAAAGTATATTTGATTTAGGTGCTGAGTATATGGAATTATTCTTTTGGTGACCTAATGAGGTAGAATAAAAGGACTTCATTTCAGAGTGGATATCCAATATTTTCTTTTCTTTTTTTGAGAGAGTGTGCACATGCAAATATGGGAAAAAGAGGCAGAGGGAGAGGGAGAGAGAAAAATCTTAATCAGACTCCATACCCAGCACAGAGCCTTACACAGGGCTCAGTCTCATGACCCTGGGATCATGACCTGATCTGAAATCAAGAGTAAGATGCTTAACTGAGCCACCCAGGTGTCCTGACATCTAGTATTTCTAACGCATGCACACATTTTACTTCCTAGGGAACAAAGGGAGAAAGAAGAAATTGAGAAATACCGAATGGAACGGCCCAAAATTCAACAGCAGTTCTCAGATCTGAAAGTAAGTAGATGGATGGCATGCAGTTTCCCCTGCACCTAACTTACCCAGCAGAGATTGGGGTAGGATTGATGAGACTTTTCCTAACTTCGCTCTTTTTTAATTTTGTATTTTTTTACATATTTATTTTGAAAGCGCGCGAGTGAACATGAGCAGGGGAGAGTGGTGAGGGAGAGAGGGAGAGAGAATCCTAAGCAAGCTCCATGCTCAGCGTGGAGCCCGACATGGGACTTGATCCCACAACCATGAGATCATAACCTGAGCCAAAACCAAGAGTTGAATGCTCAATGGACTGAGCCACCCAGGTGCCCCAACTTTGCTCTTTATTAAATTTATGTGATAGAAGAAGGTCCCTGCTTTCATGTGTTTAATTTTATGTATATGTGTGCAAAAAAAGACTCTTTGTCTACTCACTGGGACATGTGAGCTTATTTTCTTAGCAACTTTAATTCTGTTTGTACATAAAGTTCTCCATACTCTCATCTGGGCTTTGACAGAACAATTTACATTTGAGTGAAATAGAGTAGATCCGAGAAATTGAATTTTCTGAGTGAAGCAGATCATTTCTGCATCAAAATTCTTTCTAAACCATGATGATTTGGGGGCCAGGGGTCAGTGAGAGCGTGGTTTTTCTTGTGCACATGAAATTCTGCCAGAGAATTCATGTTTTTTGGGGGTCGAATGTTTCCAGAGGAAGTTGGCAGAAGTCACAGAAGAAGAGTGGCTGAGCATTCCTGAGGTTGGCGATGCCAGAAACAAACGCCAGCGGAACCCGCGCTATGAGAAGCTGACTCCTGTTCCCGACAGTTTCTTTGCCAAACATTTACAGACAGGAGAGAACCATACTTCAGTGGATCCTCGACAGACTGTGAGCATCTGAAAAGAAGGTGGCTAGGTCTTTAGTCTGGTTAGACAGATCAGTAGTGGGAGCCATGGGTAGTGTTAGAGTAAGTGCTTCTGCAGTTCAGAAGCTGGGCCATGGCTGAGTCTACAGCTGCGTATGTATCAGGCTACAATGGAAAGATTTCAGAGTGATACGATCCTTGTGCATGAAAATACAATCCAGTGTTTTTTGTCTTCTCCCCCTCCTTCCCTAGCAATTTGGAGGTCTTAACACGCCCTATCCAGGTGGACTGAACACTCCGTACCCAGGTGGAATGACACCTGGATTGATGACACCTGGCACAGGTGAGCTGGACATGAGGAAGATCGGCCAAGCAAGGAACACTCTGATGGACATGAGGCTGAGCCAGGTGAGTCACACACCTTTTTCCTACAGATTTAGAAATTGCTTTCTGATGATAAAACTAATATATATTAGTGAAAAGTTCATATTTTGAAGTGCTTTATCACAGGATAAGCAGACCTAGGACGATGCAGTTTCCTGGCAGGACCCTGTGTCTAGGCGGCCTGTGCATCTACCTACAGGGCATGCGCAGGCATGATGCACTCAATGCCAGTGGCAAAAGCCAGCCCACGTGGGGCCCCTGTTACCTCTTAGGGGGCTGAGGGTGGTTGCAGGTGACAGAGGGCTGCCTGACGGGCAGACCGAATGAAGGCACTCATGACAAGCTGCGTGCTCTCTGTTGGTGAAGCTTAGTCCTTCCACCTTGATGCAGAAATTAAGCACGTGTGTGTATGCACAGTGCGATACCACTCAGCCATTCTGAAGAGGGAAATCTTGTCACTTACAACGATGTGGGTAGGCTTGGAAGGTTCTGTGCTAAATGAAGTCAGACAGGAAAAGGCAAATACCAGGTAATTTCATTTGTATGTGGAATTTAAAAAACAACCAACCAAAAAATGGACTCTTAAATACAGAGAACAAACGGGTGGTTGCCAGAGGGAAGAAGGGGGATAGGTGAAATAGATAAAGGGGGCTTAAGAGGTACAAACCTCCTGTTACAAGTCATGGAGGTGAAAAGTAGAACGTAGGGAATTGTCAGTACTGTTGAGGTAACATCATATGGTGGGTGAGTGCACTGTCGTGAACCCCAAATGATGTACGGAATTATCGAATCAGCATTATACACCTGTTATACTTCATGTGTTCATTCTACTTCAAAAAAGTTCAATGTACATATTTTCTGCCTGCACTTGAGTAAATTTGTCAGTGCTCTAGAAAACCCAGGTGAGGTGCAAAGCCCTTTCTAATTCCAACATGCATATCAGAAACCAGGGAGAAAAATACTTTCAAATTCGGTTACATACAAATTAAAAACTTTTGCATGATAGAAAGCACTGTAAATTCACAAGAACACAAAATCCGGGAAGAAGGTCTTCACGTGCTCGATTGCCTGTGATTGCATGTGTAACCCTCTGAAGTGGTGGCTTCATACAGATGCATCCACGTATTCCTAGGGGTGTCCAGGCCGCACACTCAACCCTCCCCCCGCCGGGGATTGATGCGGGGTGTGGAGTAGGAGCTACGTGTGAGTAGAAGTGGCAAAATAGTATAATGAACATCTCAACCATTACTGTTTGGTGCAGTGGGAAACATTTACATTTTTATGGAAGCTTTACCGCCCATGAATTTTTTATGGCAAGCAAGTAGTTTATAATACAAATCAGTTTACAAATTAAAAAAAACTGCACGTTTATATGTTTCTAGGTGTGTACCTACTTTATAGTTTATAAATTGGGGAGTAGTTCACTGTGGGCATCATGATTTAGTCTTTGAGGGACATTTTGGGTTTTTATTTTTTACTGTTACAAACCATGTTTTGGTGAACTTCTTGTGCCTTTATCATTAAGTAAACGTTTTTGTGGTATCTGTAAAGTGGAACTGTGGGGTTTTTTCACTGAAGTGCTAGGCTGTGTCTCCGGCACACGGCACTTGAGAGCCCACAGCAGAGGCTGAGCCTTTGTGATCATTTGCTTGCGGCGCTGGCTTGGGGGCGTCACCGGCCTGAGAGGCAAACCCCCTGCAGCAGGCAACGTTCTTACTGGTGGTGCAGTTGGCATCGCCTTCGTGTCTCTAGCGCTGCTTCTGGCATTTGCTTTTTGCCCATTCCCTTTTGTTGACATTGCTGTGATGTAGATTATCATTCCTGTTGCATGCATGTTCTGTACCTGTTTCTCTTTTAGAGCTGCTCGTTGAATGTAGAATAATTTCTTAAAAATTCTTTATCACGATAACTTTTTTGTGGTAAAATATATGTAATAAAATTTGCCATTTTTATAGTTTTTTTAAAAATGTTTGTTGTTATTATTTTTTAAATGTTTATTTTTGAGGGAGAGAGAGACAGAGAGCCAGCAGGGGAAGGGCAGAGAGAGAGGGAGATACAGAATCTGAAACAGGCTCCAGGCTCTGAACTGTCAGCACAGAGCCCAATGTAGGGCTCAAACCCACAAACCGTGAGATCATGACCTGAGCCAAAGGCAGGCACTTAACTGACTGAGCCACCCAGGCACCCCTATATTTTAATAATTTTCAAGTGTACAGGCAGTGGGGTTAAGTCCATTCACGTTGTTACGTGACTGTCACTGCCACCCAACCCCAGAACTTTTTCATCTTCCCAAACTGAATCTCTGTCCCCTTTAACACTAACTTCCCATTTTCCACCCCCAGCGCCTATTAACTTCTGTCTCTGTGAATTTGACTCTTCCAAGTACCCTCATGTGAGCGGATTTGTAAAGTGTCTGCCCTTTTGTGACTGGCTTATTTCCATTAGCATCATGTTCTTAGGGCTCATCCGTATTGTAGTGTGTGTCAGTATTTTTTATTTTATTTTATTTATTTAAAAAATTTTTAATGTTTTATTTATTTCTGAGAGAGAGAGACAGCGTGAGCAGGGGAGGGTCAGAGAGAGAGGGAGACACAGAATCGGAAGCAGCCTCTAGGCTCTGAGCTGTCAGCACAGGGCCCGATGCAGGGCTCGAACCCACGAACCGTGAGATCATAACCTGAGCCGAAGTCGGACGCTTAACCGACTGAGCCACCCAGGCGCCCCTCTCTTTTTTTTTAAGAGCTGAAAAATGCTCCATCGTCTGTGTAGGTCCCATTTTGTCTATTCTTTCAACAAACACTTGGGTTGCTTCTACCTTTCAGCCATTGTGACTGGTGCTGCTGTGAACATGGGTGTGCACATGGCTGTTTGAGTCCCTGCTTCCAGAAGTGGGATGGTGGACCATGTGGTGATTCTTTGTTTTATTCTTTGAGCAGCTCTGCCTGAGGGGTGCAGTTTCTCCCTATCCTGGACATTTGTTATTTTCAGATATTCCGGTAATAGCCATTGTAACGGGTGTGAGGTTATCTCTTTGTCATTGTGATTCTCATTTGTGTTTCCCTGATGAGTATTGAGTGTCTTTCCATGTGGAGAAATGTCTTTTCATGTCTTTTCTTTGGACCCAAGTCCTTTACACATTTTTTTGGTAGTTTTATGGTTTTTTTGACATAAATACAACGTACACATAAGCTGTCTGTTCATTTTCTTCTCTGCGCAGCCTGGCTTGGGATTGTTGAGCCCCTTTCCACAGTGGTTTTGTGGTTCCTGGAGGAGACTCTGAGTGGTCTCCGCGTAGCAAGATCTCTTGCACATCAGCAACACTTCAAGCTCCTTGACGTTGTGGACTAGGAACACCCTGAAGCCACTGGACAGCATGTGCTTTACTCTCTTGTTGCTCCTGTAATCATATAACTGGGCATCAAGATCTGGCCCTTAAATCATCGGTGCACCCTGTTGTCTGTGCCTCTGCATTTAATTTGACATACACGTCTGAGTGGTGCTAGATGAACTCCCCGGACCACTTTCTAACGATGTTGGGCTTCATCAGAGGTCTACAGGCGGCCATGGTGCCGAGTGGCGGCAGCACCGAGGAAGAGCTACACATTTTTTTAAAGAGTGGTTTTATTTTTTTATTTTTAATTTTTTTAAAATTTTTTAAAAATTTATTTCTAGGGGAGAGAGAGAGAGAGAGAGCGTGAGCAGGGGAGGGTCAGAGAGAGAGGGAGTCAGAGACTGAAACAGGCTCCAGGCTCTGAGCTGGCAGTCAGCACAGAGCCCGACGCGGGGCTCGAACCCACGAACCGCGAGATCATGACCTAAGAGAAAGTCGGACGCTTAACCGACTAAGCCACCCAGGCGCCCCTAAAGAGTGGTTTTAGATTCACAGCAAAGTTGTGAGGAAAAGACAGATTTCCCATATACCCTCTGCCCCCACACATACATAGCTTCTTCTGTTACCAGCATCCCCACGAAAGTGGGCCAGTCTTTAAAATTAATGACCCTACATTTACATATCGTCACCCAAACCTGTAGTTTGTGTCAGGGTTCACTCTCAGTGTTGTGCAATTTATGGATTTAGACAAATGTATCCCTCCATTGCCTAGTTGACTCTTGAACAACACAGGGGTTGGAGGCATTGACTCCCTGCTCAGTGGAAATCTGTGTATAACTTTCTGTTCCCCAAAAACTTAACTGCTAAAGCCTCTTGTTGACTGGAAGTCTTACTGACAACACTCACTGTTGACTAACCCGCGTTTTCTATGTTGTGTGTATCATGAACTGTATCCTTAAAATAAAGGAAGCTCAAGAAAAGAAAACATTATTAAGAAAGTCATAAGAGAAAACACATCTACAGTATTATCCTGTATTGAAAATCCATGTAGACCTGTGTAATTCAGCCATGTTGTTCAAGGGTCAGTTATTGAATCACCAAAAATAGTTTCACTGCCCTTTAAGGGATTTTAAAATTCCCCTGATGATGTCTGCCAGCTCATCCTTCCTTCCTTTCAACCTCTTGCAATCACTGAACTTTTTACTGTCTCCATAGTTCTGGCATTTTCCAGAATGCCATATGGGTAGAACCATTCAGTGTTTAGCTTTCTCAGATTGACTTCTTTCAGTTAGTAACATGCAGTTAAATTTTCTCAGTGTCCTTTTTTTTTTTAATTCACATTAGCTTTAAAAAAAAGGTTGTTTTTTTTAATGGCTTATTTATTTTTGAGAGTGAGAGTGCAAGTGGGGGAGGGGCAGAGAGCGGGGGACAGAATATCTGAAGTGGGCTCTGCTGACAGCAGCGAGCCTGATGTGGGGCTCGACTCACAGACTGTGAGGTCATGACTTGACCCAGTGTCAGACATTCCATCAGCTGAGCCACCCAGGCGTCCCTCATGTTAGCTTTAATTTTAATAAGATTTGGCATCTTTTTGCATGCTTGGTGGCTACTTCTTTAAAAGAAATGTTTTTAATTGAAGTATAGTTGACACACAATGTTACATTAATTTCAAGTGTACTCCTTTATGTCCTTTCATGGCTTGACAGCTCATTTCTTTTTATCATTGAGTATTACTCCGTTTTCTGGATCTGTTTTATCCATCACCTACTGAAGGACATCTTGATTGCTTCCAAGTGTTGGCAGTTTTGAACAAAGCTGCTGTAAACGTTTATGTGCAGTTTGTGTGTGTGTGTACGTGTAATTTTTCAGCTCCTTTGGGTAAATACCAAAGAGTGTGACTGTTGGATTATGTGGTAAGCATATGTTTATTTTTGTAAGAAACCACTAAACTGTCTTCTAAAGTGGCTACACCATTTTGCATTCCTGCCAGCAATGAGTGAGCACTCCCACTGCCCCACCCCCCCACCGGCATTTGGGGTCAGTGTTCTAGATTTTGCTTGTTCTAAGAGGTGTGTAGTAGCATCTCATTGTTGTTTTCATCTGCATTTCTTTGGTGACGTATGATGTGGAACATTTTTTCATATTTGTATTTGTTATCTGGATCTCTTTGGTGAGGGGTCTGTTAGGGTTTTTGGTCCATTTTTTAATTGGATTGTTTTCATATTATTGAGTTTCAGTTTTTCTGTTTTGGATACAAGTCCTTTATCAGATCTGTTTTTTTGAGTATTCATTCTCAGTCTGTGGCTTGTCTTTTTATTTCCTTGACAGTGCCTTTCAAAGACAGAAATTTTTTAATTTAATGAAGTCTAATTATCAGTTGTTTCTTTCATGGATGGTGCCTTTGGTGTTGTATCTAAAAAGTCCTCACCAAACCCCAGGTCATTTAGATTTTCTCCTATGCTACCATATAAGAGTTTTATAGTTTTGTGTTTTATATTTAGGTTTGTATTCTGTTTTGAATTAATTTTTGTGAGAGGTATATAGTCTGTCCACATGTTCTCAGCATGTGGACATCCAGTGGGTTTAGTGTTGTTTGTTAAAGAGACTGTCCTTGCTCCACTATGTTGCCTTTGCTCCTCTGTCAAAGATCAGTTGACTGTGTTTCTTTCTTTTTCCCCAAAGTAGGCTCCACACCCAGCATGTGGCTTGAACTCAACAACCCTGAGCTCAAGAGTCACATGCTCTACTGACTGAACTAGGCAGGCGTCCCCAGGCCGTATTCTCTACCACTGGTCTTTTTGTCCATTTTTTTTGACATTACACATTGTCCTGATTACTGTGGCTTTGCAGTGAGTCTTAAAGTTGGGTAGTATCAGCGCTCTGACTTTGTTCTTTGGCTTCAGTATTGTGTTGGCCACTGTGGGTCTTTGTTTTTCTACATGAGTGTTAGAATCACTGTGTTGATACCCACAGAATAGCTTGTTGGGATTTTGATTGGGATTGCATTGAGTCTTCAGATCAAGGTGGGAAGAACTGATACCTTAATGATATTAAGTACTTCCTCTTCAGGAACATGGAGAATAGATGATACTTTGTTTTGTTTTTTTAGAATTAAAAATATTTTTTTAATTTTTTTTTCTGAGAGACAGAGGGCGCAAGTGAGTGAGGGACAGACAGACAGAGAGAGAGAGAGAAGCCGAGCTCACTCCAAGGGGGGCTCGAGCTCAGGATCCATGAGATATGACCTGACCCAAAGTCAGAAGCTTAATAGATTGAGCAATCCAGGCACCCGATACTTTATTTTCAATTACAGATTCCTTTTGCTCATTGGGGGTATATGGGAAAGTGATTGACTTTTGTATGTCAATCTTGTATCCGTTTACAACCGTGCTATAATTGCTTATTCTGGGAGTTTCTTTGTTGATTCTTTGGATTTTCTACATAGCCAGTCATCGGCAGACAGAGCCTTATCTTTTCCATTCCAGTCTAGACCATTTTCCTCTTTTTCTTGTCTTGCTGAATTCCCTTAGGACCCTCTGCCCACATTTGTTGTTGTTGTTCTTGTTTATCATGGTAATTTTAAAGTTCAAAGTCAGAGAGAATGGTATAATGAAGATTTCACTCATTCATAGGTGGACCTTTCTCATGTTTAGCTAGGTTTTTTTCCCCCCCTGGGGCTTTTATGATTTTTTTTTAAATAACTTTTTGTTTTATGTACGTGAAATTCATTTGTGGACATCACAAACTGTAGTTTTGAGTTAGGGTTGTTTTCCTACCTTTATAGTGTCCATATTCACTGGTGGTCAGGATTGTGAGAGGGGCCCAGACGACCTCTGGGCACTTTGTTTTGGGCGTCTTTGACTCCCTCCAATTCCTGCTTGACTTGTCCTGCCTTGCAGGTATCAGACTCAGTGAGTGGGCAGACTGTGGTTGACCCCAAAGGCTATCTGACGGATTTAAACTCCATGATTCCGACCCACGGAGGGGATATCAAGTGAGTGCTCTGTGGGACTGGTGGGAAGGAGTGGGACTCAGGTTGCCTAGAACGTTTTGGATTTTATTTGAAAAATATGTAGCCAAAATAGAATCTGGACGTTCTAAAAAATACATGGTGAAGAGGGTTGATTCTCCCTTTATGTGCTTGCTAACTGTGTCCCCCACTTGGACCCTTGACCTCAGTGCCTGCCTGGTGCCTGAAGAGGCGCTCAGGGCCTGTTTGCACAGGTGCTCAGCAGCAGTCTCAGAAGGGTGCTGGTCCGAGTTTTGAGTAGGTTCTGTCTCTTGGGACACCAGATTCAACAGTTCTACATTGGCGTCTTCGTTCTGGGCCTGGGCACACCCTCTGCAGTGTGGTAGCCTGACCCTGTGTGCTTTCTGACCCTGGTAGTGACATCAAGAAGGCACGACTGCTCCTCAAGTCTGTGCGGGAGACAAACCCCCATCACCCGCCAGCCTGGATTGCATCCGCCCGCCTGGAAGAAGTCACTGGGAAGCTGCAAGTAGCCCGAAACCTCATTATGAAGGGAACAGAGATGTGCCCCAAGGTACGGCATGGGTTAGGGTTTTCCGGGAAGGCTGTGCGATGCTGGCCCCGGAGGGGCCTGTGGTGTTTGTAGCATGTGGGGCACCTGTGGGAGAGAGACTTGAGGTAGAATAAACCTGCCTGCCTCTTGGTGTCAAAACTCCACACAGTTGGACAGGCCAGGGGGAGGAGGCAAAAAGCGTGAAAGGGTTTTTTCCTGCTTATTTTCACTTAGAGCTTAAGACTCATCTACAGTTTGTTTAATGGCAGGATAACTTTAACAAGAAAGCTAAATTGGTCAGCTTTTTCACACACATCCCCCTCCCCCACCCCCCAATGTAAGAGACATAAAGATTAATTCTAACTCTTAGGGGACTCTTCCAGTACTTTTTTGGGAGGTGGAGCGACTAGACAAAGCTTTAAAAAGTCCTTCGAGACCTTCTAAGGCGTCGTACATGTATTGTGCAGCCTGGGGTGGCCTTGGCAGTGAATGATGCCTTCTCTGAATCCTTACCCCAGGACATCAGGCATAAACTAGAACTTCCCAGGCAATCCCACAGCCACAGGCTGATATGTCTCCATGTCATCTGTCGATTGACCTATCATCCTGAAGGGCAGACTCTTCTCCTAGTTTGTGTGTTTACTCCACGTGGACACAGAGGTGCTGTTGCCACATTCCCAAGCCCTGGCACTGCAGGGGCTCTCTGGTGCAGGCATGTGTGAGGCCAAGCTGATGGACAGGTTTGTTTGTCAAACCTGGGGCCATGGGTCCATTGAACCCAACCCCTCCTGTTCCTGAGGCTTTCGGGGTTACCTGCTGCTGCACATCTGCTTACAGCCTGCATGGACACTTACTGTTCTTTTGTTTTGCCTCACAGAGTGAAGATGTCTGGCTAGAAGCAGCCAGGCTGCAGCCTGGGGACACGGCCAAAGCTGTGGTGGCCCAGGCTGTTCGTCACCTCCCTCAATCTGTCAGGATTTACATCAGAGCAGCAGAACTGGAAACAGACATTCGCGCCAAGAAGCGGGTTCTTCGCAAAGGTGGGCCTCCCTGGAGCTGCCGTCCCCAGAGGATGCATCTGGGGCTGTGACCCACATGAGGGAGGTGATGCCTTCTCCACTCCTGGTGTCTGTTTCCCTCGTGCCTGTGTTCTCAGAGAGCGGACTCTCTGCTGCTTTGCTCAGGCTTTTGGCAGAAATGGTTAGGGAATGGGTGACATTTTCAGGCCTTTTTCTGGGCTGAGTTGCCTTTGCTCTTGGACCCTCGTGGATTGGAGGGTAGTTTCTACTCTGCATGAGGCACTTGGGTTTAGATCCCATGCCTGCCTTTTCCTGTTGTGTGACCTTGAACACGGTAGGCAGTCGCTCTGGGGCCCAGGTTTTCCCCATCTGCATCAACAGTACTCTTTTGGAACCTGCTTCTTAGGGCTCGATGTGGTGGTGTATGTGGAAGGCAAGTCCAGCCAGCCCAAAGCGGGCCTCAGGGTCTTCTCCACTGCCAGGAGCCTGACGCTGTGGCAGGTAGAAGCGTGTCATGTGGTTTTAAGGTTGAACAAACGATGGTCACAGCAGAGCTGTGCATTAATGGAGTCCCTTAGCACCTGTCTTCTCACCTGGTACTTCAAGCAGGGTGGCATGTGCCATTGGCTTGTGTGTCACAGTGAACGGTTTGTATGCCGGGGAGGCTGACCCCACCCAGGAGTCACTGCCACGATAGAGCTTGTGTAGCGGATTGCTTGTCGTCATTGCAGAGCTCGTGCTGACAGCGGCGTTTCTCCCTCCACAGACTGTGGCAGGGTTGCTGCTCCTGGCCTCAGTCCCAGAGCACATGCACATCAGAGGGGTGGTCCGGAGTAAACCTGTGTCAGTGGCATACTTTGCTGGAGTTTGTAGTGTGGGAAAGCAAGGTGTGTTTTGTAGGATTGAAGGCAGCGTTCAGTGAGAGGGTTCTAGCTCTTGTTTTTAAGGTGAGTGTTTGAGTGAAATGTTGAGAGGTGTGTGGCATCAGGTCATGCAAGTGTTCTCACACATAGATTCTGACTGTTTATTCTTTGTGGTTGATAGAGGCCAGGCGGAGTCCCCCTTGTGTGTGACCTGACCGCATGTGCCTGTGTGTATTCGAGTGTGTCTTCCCCTCATGGGTCCAGTTTCCTGACTGCAGCTCTACTACCCATTAAATGCTCAGCCGTTCTCTTAAAACGAAGCCACGAGTGGAAGGTTAGCACCTGTCTTGGTTTACAGAAATCAGCTTATCTTTTTTAGCCAGAAAAATAGTTCTTTAATGAGAAACATATTAAACTATGGGTAATTAGCATTATTTATTTAGGAAAGCTCTACTGAATCTTGCCTGCCACAACTCATGATGAATGACCATGCATGTCTTTGTGGCCACTCCTTGTTCACCAGATTACCTGGATTCATTTCCAGCTGGCTTCAGATTTGGAGAGGGGAGCAGGCACAGAGGAGGGGGATCTGCAGAGCAGTGTTGAGTGGTGGCTTTCCCAGGCCGTGTTGCATCTCTAGGGCAGTGGCTCTCCTGGCTCTGCTTCTCTCAGAGCTGTGCTAAGGTAGAAAGAACATGGAGCCCCCAAGCTGGCCTGTGCCCCTGCTCCCTGGTCTTGGTCCTGGCCTGCCCCTGTCCTTAGAGTATTTCCAAAAACAACATTCTTTTTTCAGATTCCTGGGGTAGAGCCAGTTCCTGCTTTTGGTGAAAATCAAGATGACACTTACCATCAGTGACTTAGGACACCTCGCCACCCCTTAGTTGCTGACATGTGGGCTCTGGGTCTCAGTTGAATGCAGCTGACCTCTTAGTCCATTGTTGGGAGGATTTGAACTTGGAATGCTAGTCTGACACTTGAGTGACCTTGAGCATGGTACTTGACCTCTGAGCTGGTATCTTTGTAAGGGAACATGTGGGCCTCAGGCTGGGCCATTGGCTGCTTCCTGTCAACTCATCTCACTGTGATAGGCATGAAGCTCTGTGTTACTCTAATACAGTCATGTAGAAGTGGAGCTATTTTACCCTGAAACTCTATGTTGTGGCTCATAAGTCATGGCAGCCTCTAGGGGCCGTCACTGTCGGGTCATTGTGAGCACAGGGATAGCAACTGACTGTCCCCCTGCAGGGCCACAGCTGGAGATGGTGTTGGTCTCTGTGTGATCCTATCTTCTGCTTGCGGGCACATCTGCTTCAGACTGCCCTTTTCCTTCCTGGGCTGCCCCTTGTACACCAGCTGGCTATAGCCTCTCAGCATGGTAGCTAGCCTCTGGGAAGAGCTCTGGCAACAGCCAGACTGGCCAGCAGCAACTGGCTTTAGCTCTAGTTCTGCGGGCTGCTGATGAGACAGCAGTGGAGGAATTCCCACTGTCTCCCATAAAGTGGAGACACACAGTCTTGGATGTCATACCAAGACTTCATCTCTTGGTGAAGGTGATGACCCTATAGGTTAAGTCCCACTGGAAAGTTCTGTATGCTAGAGGTTGAATGATGAAGCTTACTTCCACTGGTCTGCAGTGTAATGTGGAGAAGGAAACCGGGGGCGAAGGCGCTAACGTGCGCCCACAGGAACAGCGGGTGTAGTTCTGTGTCCCTGTGTCTCTGGCTGGTCACTTGGCTGAAGGATGGCACTTTGTTCTTCCAATGCTTGTGCCCTCTGCTAGCACCTTACCTGATCAGGGTCCTTTCCTGGACCAGTGACTCAAACCATTACTCCTGAAGGGGCTAAATCCTCAGTGGTGCTTTCTTGGGCTGCCATACTTCCATTAAGTAACTCTTGGAAATGAGACTACTCAGCCAGGCCTTAGCACTCTCCGGGCTCTGGTCATGGGGCTCTCCCCCCCAGTACACAGTGTACCCTGAGAGGTCAGTCTCCCCTTGGAGATCAGAGTTCCCCTCTCCAGCCAGGGCTGGTGCACTGGCTTCAGTGGGCTCAGCTTTCAGTGCGGTAGAGCTGTGGCCATGAAACCTCCTGACAGCACGGTTCACAGGTTTCCAGGTGGGAACCAGGCTCTCCCAGTGGGTTGTGACCTGTAGTCTGGGGAGCTGCTTGGATGTCTCTGCTTCTTCCGGGACCTGCGTGTTTTGGCTGTGTGAGACCCACTCCTGTAGGTGGTTGCATCCTGTGATGCTGAGGCCTGTTGCTTTGGGGTGTTTCTCCCAGCCATGCTCGAGATGCTCAGTAGTTTCCTGCTGTTCCACTAGGCCTTTGCTCCAATGATGGGGATGTGGTCAGGCCAGGGAATCCCACATTGCGAGCCCTTTGCTGCATGTTTTTTGCTGTGAAGTAAGTTTCCTGAGCACATCGTGGATGTGTGGTGCTGGCAGAGCTCTGAAGGCAGGGAAGGCAAATCCAACCCGAAAGGAACCAGTCCCTGCCCCTCCTGATGGAATGGGTCCAGATATTGGCCTAATCCAGGGGCTGGCTAGGGAATGGCTCCCTATGAAGGGACTCAGCTCAGCAGTGGGCGTTGTCAGGTCACCCTTGGGAGGGATTCCATGAACCCCGAATGCTCCGTGGTGCTGGTACACAGCCCCTTGGATCGGGTGGGGGCAGTACCTCCCTAAAAAGGAGGCCTGCTAATTGCTGCTGCCAGTGGGGGAGGCTCACCATACCACGTCCTGGCTTCATCCAGGGGCCTCAGAAGGCCTCAGTCTGTGCCCTGATTTCAAATGAGAAATTTTGTAGGTCTGCAGATTCTGCACCATTAAGTCTTAGGTCTCTTTTCCACAAGGTTGGCCAATGTGTTTCTGAGAAACAAGAGGCCATCTGGGGAGCTGCCTTGGAGGTGCTCTGGTTTCCTAGCTGGTGACCCGAGCTGTGCTGTTCTCCATCAGCCCACCCCTGCCGGGGGCCGACTAGAGGGCCTGGCTTCACCCTCCCCTAGTACTCGCGCTGCAGGGCTCTGTGTTGGTCTGCCTTCTGTTTTGGACTTTTTGGTAAATTGCATATGAAGAAAGGATTCTGTTGCTTAAACAAAGGTTTGGAAGTTTCTGGACTACACAGAGTTGTAGCCTCTTCTAAGAGTCTGTCCCCCTTCTCTGATGTCACTCCATATGCTGTCTGCCCACAGGCCACCAAAGGGGCCCACCTGCTGCAGGGCCAGTCTGCTGCCAGTGCACAGCACCCCTCCGGGGCTGGGAAGGAGTCCATGCGCAGCCGGCCCTCAGATGCACCCCATCCTGGAGAGACATGTATCCCAGGGCCACTTCTCGTTTCTTTCCCCTGACTTCTGCACACTTGCACACAGCCTGGCTGACCAGCCCTTCGTGCGTGGGCAGTTGCCTTCTTGTGGTTCTTAACATTGGTTTTCAAGCATTAGTGGAAGCAGTTGGTGCACAGCTCCCTGTAGTCGTCTTCTGTGTCCTAGACTTGCTTGTGATTGAAGATGTTCTGCCCTGGGCTTGGCCGTGTCTGCCCCAGGCTCTGGAGAACCCGTATATAGGACTGCTCTGCGATCCTGGCCACCAAGGGAGGGATCTTTTGGGCCCTGCTGGCAGCAGCACTCCCTGTGACATGAGCATCCTGCTTCTGCTTCTGCTTTTCTTTCTTTTCTTTTTTTTTTAATTTTAATTTTTTTTAATTTTTTTTTTTTTCTGAGAGAGAGAGAGACAGCGTGAGCAGGGGAGGGTCAGAGAGAGAGGGAGATACAGAGTCTGAAACAGGTTTCAGGCTCTGAGCTGGCTGTCAGCACAGAGCCCAACGCAGGGCTCAAACCCACGAACCATGAGATCATGACCTGAGCCTAAGTCAGAGGCTTAACCCACTGAGCCACCCAGACGCCCCTGCTTCTGCTTTTCTGTGACCTGATTTCTTGTCTGATCTTTCTTAGCCCTTGAACATGTTCCAAACTCAGTTCGCTTGTGGAAGGCGGCCGTTGAACTGGAAGAGCCTGAAGATGCTAGAATCATGCTAAGCCGAGCTGTAGAGTGCTGCCCCACCAGCGTGGAGGTGAGTCTGCCGGACTCTGCCTGAGCCCAAGTGCAGCATCTGGAAGAGGCATCAGCTGAGCATTGAGCTGTGATTTCTGGGGCCATAAGGCAACGTGAAATCACATGAGGCCACCTGATAACACAGCTGCTGGGCGGAATGGCCAGCGTGGCTGTGGTCCTTCGTGCTCCATATGGAAGTACAGAGTGGAATCTTAGCTGGTGTCTGGGTACTACAGAGAATTCTATTTTGAGCACTTTTTTGCATTGGCCAGTCCTTCTAATTCAGCTCAGAGTTTGTAAGCGGGACCTGAGCATTGAAGGATGGTAGAAAATACTGATAGATCTTTCTCTCAGCCCAGCATGAGAGGCTCATTGCCTCAAAGCTAGTTGGGTTTCTTTAGTTTCAAACATTCTGGTTCACAACATTCTGTGCAATGATTTTTAGTGTTGGTTTTATGATACCCAACATGTCCTTAATTATCCTAAGGGGTATTGCGAAATTCTCCAAGGAAAATTCATCTTTATTTGTATAAAAGTAAATAGAGCCCATATGCATCTTTGGTGATGAAATGTTGCAGAATGAACAGCCGGGATGTGAGCACCCCAAAAGGCTGAACACTCGGGTGTCCTTTGTGAAGTCAGCAGTCACGTCCTGCTCATCTTCTGTGCCCCACCTGGAATGAGTCTGGCACACTGTGTACATTTAGCTGGTGTTTGAAACATGTGACTGAGCATCTGTCAACTTCTCTTGTTTACCGGAGCCCCTAAATAAGTCAGAAACATAACTGAACAGTTATGGTGAATCAGATCAGGTGAAAAATGTTGCTGAACACATTCATGGGCTCTATTTAAAGGATCCTTGAGAGCTGTCAGAAAGAATATCGTGGAAGTGCCGTGACTGTTAAGGTTGGGTTACCGTTTGACCTGGCAGGTTGCACTGAATACTGTGCTCTTGTTTGCTGGTGTTCTCTTCATACAGCTCTGGCTTGCCCTGGCAAGGCTAGAGACCTATGAAAATGCCCGCAAGGTCTTAAATAAGGCCCGTGAGAACATCCCTACTGACCGGCACATCTGGATCACGGCTGCCAAGCTGGAAGAAGCCAACGGGAACACGCAGATGGTGGAGAAGATCATTGACCGAGCCATCACCTCACTGCGGGCTAATGGTGTGGAAATCAACCGCGAGCAGTGGATCCAGGTGAGGTCAGCAGGTAGGACCTCCCCCTCCCCCCACTGTAAGCAGGTGGCATATTGTCTGCTTTAAAAAGGCACGTTGGCTCAGTCAGTTAATCATCTGGCTTCGGCTCAGGTCATGATCTTATGGTTAGTGAGTTCAAGCCCTGAGTCGGGCTCTGTGCTGACAGCTTAGAGCCTGTTTTATTTTATTTATTAAAAAAAAAATTTTTTTTTAAATTTCCTAATGTTTTATTTATTTCTGAGAGAGAGAGAGAGAGAGCATGAGCAGGGGAGTGTCGGAGAGAGAGGGAGGCACAGAGCCCGACGCGGGGCTCGAACCCCCGAACCGTGAGATCATGACCTGAGCCAAAGTCGGACGCTTAACCGACTGAGCCACCCAGGCACCCCTAGAGCCTGTTTTAGATCCTCTGTACCCCTCTCTCTCTACCCCTCCCCTACTCTCTCTCTCTTTCTCTCAAAAATAAATAAACATTAAAAAAAAAATAAAACGAATTCATGTTTGGGGGGGTGTCTGGGTGACTCAGTCAAACTAAGGTCTGACTCTTGGTTTTGGCTCAGGTCATGATCACAGTTCATGAGTTCAAGTCCTGCCCCGGCTCTGTGCTGACAGTGTGGAGCCTGCATGGGATTCTCTCTCTCTCTCTGTCTCTCTTTCTCTCTGTCTCTCTCTCTCTCCCTCCTTCTCCCTCCCTCTCTCTGCCCCTCCCCTGCTTGCATGCATTCTTTCTCTAAAAATAAATAAACTTAAAAAAAAAAAAAGAAAAAGCACGTTGGAGTCTCTCCTAGGGTAGGGGCTGCTGAATGATAACTGAGGGTTGTCACGCTGGTAGGGGGAGCAGCCATCTATGGCTTTTCCTTACTAATTGCAGCTAAGGTTTTTATAGAATTGACACTTTGAGTACATCTCGGGGTTGAAGACTCTGAAGAACTTTCTGCGTATGGACATTAGTGAATAGTGAATAGTACCACTTGTTGAGAAATAATACGATCTGAAGAGAACGTTTGGCCTGTAGCTAATGAAGTCTCTGAAGATCTTCTGACCCAGTCTCCAGGACAGGCGGCTTCTCCTGCCTTCCACTTCCACCACGTGAGCTCTGTGGGCCAGGACTCGCCGTCTCCTGGGGCCCCTGACTGTGGAGTCAGCCTAGGGGAGAGTGATTCTTTACCGTGATCTGCTTCATTACCGCCCCCCGCGCCCCCTCAAGGGCCCTACACAGCGAGCCCTCCTGCTTCACCTCCTGTCCTTGGCATTGGAAGATGGCCTCAGGCCTCCTGCACCTTCCTTCTCATGTTCCTCCTGCCACAGGTCTGATCACTAATCTTGGAATAGCTCCAGTTGTCCACCCTGAGGTGTCCCAGGGACAGTCAGGAGGCACCTCCCCTCCCGAGGAGGGTACGTCAAGTGGCACTGCCCTCTTCCCGGGGACGTCCTTGCCCTCCTGCCGGTGTTCACGTGGCCCCTCTGTGTGTTTGGGCAAAAGAAAAATCTTGGATGCAAGGTCTCACATGTTCCTCCGAAATTTAACCATTGAGATTTAGCCCCTTTATTCCTTTGGTGTTTTTTGCCACGTTGTTACTTTTTGATGCTTCATTCCTTCCTGTAGATTCAGTTTCCAGCTTGTGTCTTCTTCCTTCTGCCTGAAGGACTGTAACGGTTTCTTACTTAAATTCTTCCAGCTTTTATGTGTCTGCAAACTGTATTTGATCTTTGTTTTTGAAAGCTGTTTTCCCTGGATATAGAATTTAGGTTGACAGTCTTGTTCTGCAGTACTTTCGTGTTATTTCCCATAAGAACTCTTGTCATCTACATCTTTGTTCCTTAATACATACTGTCTTTTCTTTTTAAAACAATTAACTTAAAATTTTTTAATGTATGTTTATTTTTGATAATCTGTCTAATCTCGTGTTATTTCCCATAAGAACTCTTGTCATCTACATCTTTGTTCCTTAATACATACTGTCTTTTTAAAACAATTAACTTAAAATTTTTTAATGTATGTTTATTTTTGAGAGAGAGAGAGAGGGAAAGCGAGAGCAAGCGTGGGGAAGGGGCAGAGAGAGAGGGAGACACAGAATCTGAAGCAGCTCCAGGTTCCAAGTTGTCAGCACAGAGCCCAACATGAAGCTCGAACTCACGAATCGTGAGATCATGACCTGAGCTGAAGTTGGACGCTTAACCGACCCACTGAGCCACCCAGGCACCCCCAAAAATTAATGACTTTTTTCAAAATTTCTAAATTAAAAAAATTTCCAAATGCTTTTAAGAGTTTTTAAGAAAGATTCTTTTAATGTTTATTTATTAATTTGAGAGAGGGAAAGAGAGAGATCGAGCAGAGGGGGAGCAGAGAGAGAGGGAGACACAGAATCTGAAGCAGGCTCCAGTTTCTGACCTGTCAGCACAGAGCCCAACACGGGGCTCGAACTCACAGACCTTGAGATCATGACCTGAGCCAAAGTCAGACACTTAACTGACTGAGCCACCCAGGTGCCCCTGTTTTCACTCTTACCTTTAGATCTGTGATCCATCTGAGTTTATTTTTGGATGTGGTATGAGGGAAGGGTTTAACTTCATTCTCCACGTGCATGGCCAGTGGTCATCAGTGTAAGAGTTTATTTCTGAACTCAGTCCTATTCCTTGGGCTGTATGTCTTTATACTAGTGCTATTCTGATTACTATAGCTTTGTAGAAAGCTTTGAAATCAGGAAGTGTGGGTCCTTTGTCATCTATAAGATTATTTTAGGTGTGCTTGATTCTTTGTGTTTCCATATGAATTTTAAGATCAATTTGTCAGTTCCTGCAAAAAAGAAACTTGGACTAGCGGGATTTTGATGGGGATGTCATGGGACCTGCAAATTACTTTGGGGACTGTTGACATCCTGACACTATTAAGTCTTCTGATCCATGAACATGGGAAGTTTCTCCATTTATTTAGGTCTTCAGTTTTTTTAGCAGTATTTCAGTGTGTCAGCATTGTACTTTTTTTGTTTTATTCCAAATGTGTTATTTTTGATGCTATTATAAGTGGAATTTTCATGTCATTTTCTGGTGGTTCATTGTTGGTGTATAGAAATACAGTAGGTTTCTGAATATTGAGTTTGTGTGACTTTGCTGAAATCATTTATTAAATTATAATAGATTTAATAGATTCAGTGGCTTCTGTGGGGGTTTTTGTATACGAGATCAGGCCATCTGCTTATATAATTTTACTTCTTTTTCCTCCCCCCTTTTGGATGCCTTTTATTTCTTGTCTAATTGCCCTGGTTAGAACCTCCAGTGAAATGTTGACTAGAAGTGTGGCGAGCCAACATCTTTGTCTTGCTCCTGATCTTAGGGGGAAGTATCTAGGTTTTCTTGTTGAGTGTGGTGTAAGCTCTGAGCTCATTGATGTCCTAGTTATATTTTAAAGAATTTTTCTTTTCTTTCCTTTTCATTTTGGGTCACTTATACAGCATTGTCCTCAGTCTATTCTATAACATCTGATCTGCTGTTTATCTCATCTAGGGGATTTTCCACTTCGTGTCTTATAGTTTTCATTTCTATGAATTTAATTTTGGTCTTTTAAAAATGTCTTTCACATCTGTGCTACTTTTTTTTTTTTTTTTTTTTGAGATAGTACACACAAGTTGGGAGGGACAGAGAGGGAGAGAGAGACTCCCGAGCAGGCTCCATGTTCAGAGCAGAGCCTAATGCAGGGCTCGGTCCCACGACCCTGGATCATGATTTGAGCTGAAATCAAGAGTCAGACCCTCACCCAGCAGAGCCACTCAGGCGCCCCTGCATGGCCTATACCTGGTGTTTTGAACACACGGATGCAGTGGTAACAACTGTTCTCGTGCCCTTGTCTCTGGACTCTGCCGTCTTTGTCAGTTTGGATGGATTTTGATAGATAACGTTTCTTCTTATTACAAGTTACATTTTCTTGTTTCTTTGCACGGCTTTGACTTGTTGCCAGAGATTTTGAATTTTCCCTTGCTGGGTGCTGGACATTTTTGCATTTCTGTGCATATTCTAGGCTTTCCTTTCAGAGTAGCCGGTGCTTTGGTCCTTTGGATCTTGCTTCAGCGCTTTGCTAGGTTGGACCCCGGCAGTAGTGGGTTTGGGACAGTTCAGAGCTAATCCGCCTGTGGAGGTGAGACCTCTCTGTGCACCATGCCCAGTGACCTGTGTCTCTTGGGGGTTTCCAGTCTGTCCAGTGGAAAGAGGCACTGTCCCTGGCCCCATGCGAGACCTGAGGAGTGCTCTAACCGTTTTGGATGGTTCTTTCCAAACACTCAGGCTTTGTTTAGTGCTCAGGGAAGACTCCCAGGTGGCCCTCTGCAGAGCACATTGCCAGTGTTGTCTCTCTGTTGCATTTTCCTTCTCTTGTGCTTGGTCCTGTGTGTTGTATGCTCCTTGATTTTCTAGGGCTCAGCACTGCCTCCTTCAGCGTTCTCACGTGGGTCCCCCTCCCTGTACTGCGGCCTGGAAGCTCTCCAGGCAGTGAGCTGGACTGAAATGGGGCTCCCCTTGACTGCTTCTGCGTCTTCAGTCCTCACAGCCCTTTGTTACCTGTGTCCAGTGTCGACAACCGTTGCTTCGCAGATGTCTAGATTTCTCGTTGTCTCGGTCAACGGTGTCTCTCCGCGCCTCTGAGGGCGGTTTGGAGGCTGATTGTGCTTCTGGCAGGGCCGCTCCAGCTCTCTGAGTGTCCGTTTTGCACAGAGTGGTGCCAAGTGCCCCGTGCCTCCAGAAATGCCCGCCCACGTTGATTCCTATTCCTAACCTCCTTTTTGGGGCACCCTGGCTTGGCCACAGTGAGTCCGTTTCTTCTGCCAGCCTGTGTTTCCATCTTGTCAGGAAGGATTACTGCAAGAGGTGATGGTGGGTGTCCTGTCCCCTCGCTGGTTCTCAGAGCAGCCTCCTGCAAGCCCTCCATTAAGGCACCACCATTGTACATAAAAATACACAGCACGAGCTGGAAGTTTTTTAAATTTTCCTCAAAATTCGGGGCAGGTGGGTGCCTCAGTTGGTTAAGTGTCAGACTCTTGATTTCAGCTCAGGTCATAATCTCACAGTGCATGAGCTCGAGCCCCACGTTGGGCTCTGAGCTGGCAGCTTGGAGCCTGCTTGGGATTCTCTCCTGTCTGCCTCTCTATCCCTCCCCTGCTCATTCTCTCTTTCTCCCTCAAAAATAAACATGTAAAAGTAAATAAATAAATAAATAAATAAATAAATAAATAAATAATAAGCTTGCCTCAAAATTTGTGTTTTACTATTATTTGCCTTTAGTAGGATGTGATGAAAAGCACCTGAAAGCACACTAGTTTTACATTGGTCTTTTTAAGGTTAGTACAGAAAACATTTCTGTGCTATCCTGCAAAGAGTGTTGTGACTTTGAGGTGTTTTGCCTCCTGAGCGAGTCACCATTTATTGAGTACCAGACTCTGCGAAATGAATTTTAGCCTTGCCTCCTTACTTCCTGCTCCCCACTCTTTGTGGAACGCAGTCCAGGCCCTGACCCCCGGCCCTGCTGCAGACCCCCGGAGCCTCTGCGACGGGCCTGGCTCAGCCAGCCTGCGCCCTGGGGCCCCGTCGGCATGTGCCCACACGCTTGGTTTTCCTTTTGTCCCGCTGGTGCCACTTCCCCCTCCTTTGCTGGTTTTCCTTCTCTTTGTGTCTAAACTGCTTGGTGGTTTGGTCCTTGGCCCCTTTTCTCAGCCTTATCTGTGCTTCTGTGAGGTCTCATCTCACTGCATTGCCACCCAAGAATGGCGCTTCCATGCCAGGAACCCCCAAATGTGGACACTGCTCTGGGTGCCCCGCACATTCTAGATCACACCCCTGGTGCCCTGCCTCCCCCAGGGACATGGGACAGCACCAGCACCCGATATGTTCAGGAGGCATCTCCTGGTTTGCCCAAAAATCTGCTAGTCCTCAGCCTTACCTCAGTACGAAGCACCACCACTCATGCCTGGTGAGCCACTGCAGACTCTTTTTTTCTCATATCCCACGTCTGGCAATCACTTTGAGTCTACCTTCCCATCTGTCTCTGTCCCAGGTGCACCTTGTCACCCGATTGCAGCCACCCTTGGCCAGACCACAGCCTTCCCCGGACGTGGCAGTGCGTCCCAATGTATTTCCCTGCTGATGCTCCACACAGTGGTCAGGGCTGTCCTTTTAAAATAAGACTGATTATGTGACTCATCCTCTAGTTCAAAAATCTCTGATGCCTACCTGCCCCACAGCAGTAAAACCCAGAGCTCTGGCCTTGGCCTGCAAGGTCTGAGGTCTGGGCTGAGGTCCCGGCCATGATGCGTCCTTGCTTATCACTTGCCTTCTTATCGCGCCTTGTCCTTGGGTCTTTGCCATCAGCTCTGCCATCTGCTCCGGTGCTTGTAGGGTCCCTGGGCCTCCTGGTGGGGCTGCTGCACCCATTTCACATGCAGATCCATCCAGGATTGCCCCCGCTCAGCCTGCCATCCTGCCTCCGGCTTCTCAGCAGTGCGTGCCCCTGTGCCCTCTGTTGCCCTGACCACTTACCATAAGCCTCTCTCAGTGGATATAGTAGAGCGGTTTCTGCCATTTTCTGTAGCTAGGAGTTCTATAAAAGTGTCCCAGCATGTGGGTGGTTTTGTTCAAATAGGAGTGTATTTGTAAGATGGATTACGTACTTTTTATTTTGATGGAGAACATGGAATTGCCCTCTGGGGGACTGTCCATGTGTGTTCCTCAGCCGTGTACAAATACCTGTGTCCCCACCTTTGCCATGCAAATGTGCCAGCACACATTTTGGTGGTGCTGATGTAATATGTATAAAACAGTACTTAAAAAGCTTAATTAGTGTTTAAAAAATAAGCATGGCTCCTCTTTTTATGTTTTTTTTTTTTATTAAATATTTTTATTTATTTCTAGGAGAGAGAGAGAGAGACAGCGTGAGCAGGGGAGGGTCAGAGAGAGAGGAAGATACAGTTTCCGAAACAGGCTCCAGGCTCTGAGCTGGCAGTCAGCACAGAGCCCGACGCAGGGCTCGAACCCACGAACCGTGAGATCATGACCTAAGCGAAAGTCGGACGCTTAACCGACTAAGCCACCCAGGTGCCCCTCTTTTTATGTTCTTTGTGGCATTTTTC
Organism: Proteles cristata cristata; assembly: GCA_017311185.1. Classification (NCBI taxonomy): domain Eukaryota; kingdom Metazoa; phylum Chordata; class Mammalia; order Carnivora; family Hyaenidae; genus Proteles; species Proteles cristata. The sequence goes on from JAESUZ010003012.1 coordinate 226,356, forward strand.
TGCTGCATTGTTGGTCCTTCCCTAGTTGATGTGCGGGAGACTTCAGTGACACATTTCTGCATCGCATGCTGTAGAACTGTGACTGTCTTTTCTCCACACAACCTGAAATCTGAGTGCTTCCTGTGGCTTAGCCTACCTGCCTGCCTGATGGAACACATTGTGGCTGGTCCTTCCCCTGGGTTTCCGCCCCCACCCTCTGTCTGTTTTGGTTAGAGTATTTATTCCTTTTGTTCATTTTGAATCCTGAGTTCTGGAACAACAGATAGAAACGTTTGTGAACTCGTCTTGGTTTTTACTACTTTGGATGTTTGTTCCATGTAGAATCTCATATGGCCACTGAGCTGTCTCCTATAGTACTGTGTACGTAGAGCTGCTCACGTGATGCTTGTGATGCTTGTGAATGCATAGATGCAAAGTCCTTAGGTATTTGTTAAGCAGAGACGAGTACCTCGGCCAGGGGGGCTGCAGTGGGGCCCGGCAGACATCAGACCCTTGTGTGCGTGCCGCACCTGAGATGGAGGGTCTCTCCGTCTTCTTCATGTATGAGTAGTGTGCCCTCTGACAGGCACCTGCAGCTCTGGACTGTAGTTTTGTGTCCCTCTTGCAGGATGCTGAGGAGTGTGACAAGGCTGGGAGCGTGGCCACCTGCCAGGCTGTCATGCGTGCTGTGATTGGCATTGGGATTGAAGAGGAAGACCGGAAGCACACCTGGATGGAAGATGCTGACAGTGTAAGTCCTGCGAGCATCTGCGAGGAACTAGGCTGCAACATGAAAGTCTTTTTGATCTGCTTATTTTTTTTTTAAGTTTATTTATTTTGAGAGACAGAGAGAGAGCATGTGTGAGCTGGGAGGGTCGGAAAGAGAGGAGAAAGAATCCCAGGCAGGCTCCACACTGTCATCACAGAACCCGACACGGGGCTTAAACCCACAGACTTGCAAGATCATGACCTGAGCTGAGCTCAAGATTCTTAAGAGTCAAAGCCACCCAGGTGCCCCTGATCTGCTGATTTTTAAGCACAGTTGAAGCTGTAAGGAGTACAGATTTCTCTTCACCCAAAGAGCCCCTCCTTGCAGACCTCCCGATCTGCAGCGCTCTGTGCTCTGCATGGGCCGACTGTGTGCTGTGGACCAGGAGGCGGCACAGAGTGGGAGCTCACGTAACTCTCAGCTGTTTTACCTCTATGTCTACCCACTGGTTTCTTTTACAAATTGCACTTCAGAAAATATTTTGCATACAAAGTTTTTGCCTACTTTGAAATTATTTCCTTGGAATAGGCTTCCAGAGAAGAGAGCACGGGGTCAAAATTGATATGTATTTTAGGTATTCAGTGCTTTAAAGGTGGCTCTCTCTTTTTTTAGTTCGTTATTTTGAAATAAATTTAGATTTACAGATGTCACAGACTATACAAAGGGTTCTTATATACCCTTCACTCAGATTCCCCTGAATTTGAGTACTTCACCACATTTGCCTTTCCCATTCCACACATGCGCGCACACACACACACACACACACACACACACACACACACACACACACACACACACACACACACACCACCCCCTTACTGTGTCTTCGGAATGTTTGAGAGTAAATTGTGGATGTCACGGCCTCTTTCCTCTAAGTACTGCAGTGTTTCTTTAAAAGAGGCTTTCTTACACAATCACAGCATAACTATCAAAATGAGGAAATAATGTTGATACAGTGCTATTATGTAACTTGCAGGCCTGTCCAGATTTCACCAATTGCCTCCCTAAGTGTCCTGTTAGCAGAAGGAAAAACCCAGCTGGGTTCTGGTGCAGTAGCTGCCTGGTCACATCCCTCAGGTTTCCGTGGCCCTGATAGTCTGGAGGAAGCTTTGGTCTGTCTTTTTTTTTCAGGAGTCTGACTTCTGTCAGGACAGGACAGTGATTTTGTGGGGCCCCTTGATTTGGGTCTCCACAATGTGTCCCCAGGATCGGGTAATAAGTGACTTGTAGGGAGGTACTCTGAGATTCCACACCCTATTTCTTGCCAAACTTTGACCTACTAGTTTGCCGGCGCATTAATGATGATTTTGGCCTGTATCATTTACTACTGTGGTATTTGCCAAATAGTGCTTTTCTTTTTTCTTTCTTTCTTTTTTTTTTTAATGTTTATTTTTGAGAGACAGAGTGTGAGTAGGGGAAGGGCAGAGAGACCAGGACATAGAATCCAAACCAGGCTCCAGGCTTTGAGGTGTCCTCATGGAGCCTGACGTAGGGCTCAAACTCACAAACTATGAGATTATGACCTGAGCTGAAGTTCGACACTTAACTGACAAAGCTACCCAGGTGCCCCTTAAATTTTTTTTTTTAACGTTTACTTATTTTTGAGAGAGACAGAGCCCAAGTTGGGGTGGACAGAGAGAGAGGGAGACACAGAATCCAAAGTAGGTTCCAGGCTCTGAGCTGTCCGCACAGAGCCTGACGCAGAGCTTGAACCCATGAACTGCGAGATCATGACCCGAGCTGAAGTCAGACGCTCGGGGCGCCTGGGTGGCTTAGTCGGTTAAGCGTCCGACTTTCGCTTAGGTCATGATCTCGCGGTCCGTGGGTCTGCCAGCTCAGAGCCTGGAGCCTGTTTCAGTCTGTGACTCCCTCTCTCTCTGACCCTCCCCTGCTCACGCTGTCTCTCTCTCTCTCTCCCCTAGAAATAAATAAAAATATTTAAAAAAAAAAAAGTTGAAGTCAGACGCTCAATTGACTGAGCCATCCAAGTGCCAAGTAGCACTTTTCTAAATATCATTTCTTCTGTATTTTATTAGAGTTTATTAATTGGAGTTCTACAGTAATGAGCTTTCCCCTTCCCTTTCTCATGTGGGTATTTGTTTCTTCCTGTTATGAGAGACTAAGGGTCCCTACTCCATTCTGGGAGACTATAGCCCCTGATGGCATCTCTGGTGTGGAGCTCGCACAACCTCTTCAGCGCCGTGTGCTGTGTGACTCAGCACAGGCGCTGGCTGCACCGTGCAGTCCGGCGCCTGTGGCCTGCGGATGGCCTTGTGCACACCGAATATACCTGATTCTTTAGGCGAGTCAAGACACAGGCCAACCATGAATATTTTTAAAAACTTTTCATTACATAACATTTAAGACACAAAGAAGTATAAAGAATAACAAATACACTCAGTCTCTGTAGTGGAAGGAAATTCCTAAATGTGCAAAAGAATCCTACTTCCTTGTTGTTGAGCCCCTTTTTATTCTGAATGTGGACTTAAAACACTTCACTTCTTTTTATTTTCCTTATTGCTTTGACAGCATAGGAGGCCCAGTGAGGGGAGGGGAGCGGTAGGGGACGGACATTGCCCTAGGGATGACAGATTGTGGGAGCATAAACCCACAAACCATTTCAAATTTTCTTTTTCCGTTTTGTTGTCTCTTGCACGTGTGTGGGAGCAAGCAGGGCTGTCTTTCACAAAGCTGTGCAATTCTGGAGTAAGAGCTGAAGTCTCTGTGCTCAGAAGAGTGGAGTGTTTTCCTAATACTCGCACCTCTCAGAGCCTGGCCTGGCCCACCCACACCTGAGACCCTTGGCGGACTGTCGCTTGCTCTTGGGGGGCCATGGATGCCCGAAAGGCGTTGTTACCGGCTCCCAAGACCTTGGTCAAAAGTCACAGGGAGGGGTACAGACCAGTTGGTATGGGGTCTGCCTGCTCCTCAGTTGGCATCTTCTCTCACTTTCTTAGTCACTACTGGTCAGGACACGCCCAAGGCAGGGCCCTTCCTGATTTCTGCTGTGCTTGAGTCAGATTGAGGCCATGTGACCAAGGAGGAACCCAGTGTGACAAGGTCTCAGCTGCATCCATCCCTACTCTTTTAGCTCCTCCACACCCGTTTGCACACGGTGGTCTTTGTGCCGCAGGGGGCTTCCTAGCAGTTCTCTTGGAGAGTGAGTGGCTCAGAGGCTGTGAGGCTGCCTGTCTGGTTCCTTCCGTGCCATTTTGATGATCATTGTTGCAAAACTTTGCTCCTATCACAGAGTCTGGTGACCCTTCACTTACCTCAAGATACAAAACCCTTTCTTGGTACAAGAACGACAACGCCTCCCATGTGTGCAGAGTGTGCAGGGCATCATGTTGTTCTCTCAGGCGGGCCGCGAGCGTCTGGTGTCGAGTGTGCTGGGCCCTAGCCTTTTTCTCCTGTGTCCGCCTGTTCCAGTGAGCGTCCCTGGCCGTGACCGTCTCGAGAGATGATCGCCACAGAGCAACTGGCTTTCTTGTGTTGTTTGATTCTAACCAAGGAATAAAGTCATTCTTTTTTTTTTTTCAACATTTGTTTATTTTTGAGAGACAGAGAGACAGAGCATGAGTCGGGGGTGGGGGGGCAGAGAGAGAAGGAGACACAGAATCAGAAGCAGGCTCCAGTCTCTGAGCTGTCAGCACAGAGCCTGATGCGGGGCTTGAACCCATGAACCATGAGATCATGACCTGAGCTGAAGTTGGATGCCTAACCTACTGAGCCACCCAGGTGCCCCTAAAGTCATTCTTAAGGAAAAAAAACATCCAAAGAAAGTAGCAAGTGTTTATGGAAGTTCTGTTTGAGTGGATGGGTTCTTTCTCTTTTGTAGGCTGCTTTTTTTTTTTTCTTTAAAGAAGGAAAGCTGTTTTGTTTTGTTTTTTTTTTTTTTAAGTTTATTTATCTTTGAGAGACAGTGCTTCCTCTCTGTGGGGAGGAGCAGAGAGGGAGGGGTGAAGAGAGAGAATCCCAGTCACGCTGTGAGTGTGGAGCTTGACCATGGGACTTGATCTCATGTACCTGTGAGATCATGATCTGAGCCAAAATCAAGAGTCGGATGCTTAATCAACTGAGCCACTCAGGTGTCCTATAAGCTACGTTTTTTATGGTAAATACACATATGATAAAGTTTGCTGTTCTGGCCACTTGGAAGCGTGTGACTCCATAGCACCTGGCACACTCACGGTGGTGTTTGGCCATCACCATGGTCTTGACTCCAGAGTTTTCCTCTCCCCTGCATCAGAGCCCACACCTGTTCACAGCCATTCAGGGGGATAGACGCCTTCTTCTCTTCTTTGTATTCACCTGTGTTTTGCAGGTTTCTAATGAGTATAGCTTTTATAATGGAAAATGTATACCATGCCTAGGTTTTAGAAAGGAGCCAGTCTGTGCAGCGTGTGGTGGTCACCTTCCTGCGGCTGGTGGCTGCTGTGCTGCTGCACCACCTCCTGCTGTTTGTTGGGGGCTGGCAGACAGCCCTGTGCCGGCCTCTGTGTGTTTCATTTCCCATCCTCCTGGGGTTTCCCTCTCCCAGATTGTGTTTCTTATTAGGCCATCCCATTGTGTGATTCTGAGCAGATGGGCCATCATGCCTCTTGCTCTGAGGCCAGGGCTGGGCTGCCCACTCTCACCTTTATCTCTCTGCTCTAGTGTGTGGCCCACAATGCCCTGGAGTGTGCACGAGCTATCTATGCCTACGCCCTGCAAGTGTTCCCCAGCAAGAAGAGTGTGTGGCTTCGAGCCGCGTACTTCGAGAAGAACCATGGCACCAGGTATGTGGTTGGGCCCCAGATGCGTGGTGGTACTCTCCACCTCCGTGTGCTCATTGACCCTCTGACTCCAGATTGGGTAGAGCTGAATTTAAATCTCCCGTCCCCCGAGGTGGCCCAAGGGCTTAAATTTGAGATCCAGTCCTCTGTGATGAAGGATAGAATCTTCTACCGCACTTGAGACTTTGAGATCTGTCTTTATGGCCCTTTCTGTGATAGACAGGATTATCACTTTTTTATAGTTGAGAAACTGAGAAGCCGAGAGCATCTCAATGCAGAGGTGCCTACAGCTGAGTTGGCGGACGCCTGGTGGCCCAAGGGTGCCTGGGGCGAGGCAGGGTTCTAAAACTCCACGTCTGCGCCAGCACTGGATTTAGCAGTGTGGGCGGTGCGGCATCTGGGCCCAGGCAGGCATGGTTTTCATTTAAGCTCTGCTGACTTTGGGTTTAGGCTAGTTTTTGTGCTCTGAGGAGGTCCTTGACAATTTTCTCTAATTGTCTTCTTTAATTGAAAAAACCTTTTGGGTCTGCCTTATTGGCTGTAACTGTTGATTAAATTAGGTGTTGCAATTTCTGGCGTTCAAGGGGCGCCTCTCCAGAGCATCAGGCTCATGTCACTGTGCACTCTGCGCCCAGGCCCTCTGCTGCTCTTTCCTGTGCTGGGGCCGGGTCCAGGGAGCAGGCCTTGCTGATTCCAGCAGGGCTTTTGCTGGGAGCAGTGAGCCCCTTTCTCTTTCCTTTCCCGGCATTGTTGAATCTCAGTCTGGTCAGGGTATCTTTCCGTGTGTGTTGCTGAAGCTTTTGTCCCCTCCCCACTCTCCCCGTCTCGTTTAGTGTTTTGGGGTGGACTCATTTGAGGCTGTTTTGAGATGACCGTGCTGACTCACCCTGTGCGAGTTCACCTGTGACAGCCCCAAGTCCGGAGCGGGGCCTCCCGTGCTGGGTGTGGCTTGTGGACGTGTCCCACTGGCACTGCTCCTCTTGGGCCCTGGGCGTGGGGCAGCCTACCCCCGGGCCCTGGCACCCTTCCTGTCTGGCTGACCCGTGGCATGGCGTGGCAGGAGGAGGTGGGGCACTCAGGGCCGGGGGTCCTGACTCTGGGGTTGTCGGGAAGCATTCTGCAGACTCTCTTGGGCTTCACTCCACACAGCGTGGGTCTTTCATCTTGCTGCCAAGGCCCAGAGAGGTCATTTGTGCCAGCTGGTGCAGCAGAAGGGTGCTGGCCGCCTGGCAGTTGGGGGCTTCCCACCTGACACCCAGGCTCGTGGTATTCTTGCCTGGTAGTGACCAAAATAAGTTTCTTCCAATAAGACCATTTCTCTGGATGCCAGAGAACAGATTCTGGGTCATAATCTTTGTCGGCGGATCTGTGGTTAAAGATGAAAAGAGGTCTCCTGTCACCCAGACTGTGAAGTTATCACTCCCCTCAGGACACACAGCTATGAAAGGGTCTCTTGAGAAGTTCCTCCATCAGGCTCAGCTGTTTAACAATGCATGCTTTGTAGCACCCTCTTCAATAGTTGATTTTAGAACCTTTATGAAGAAAAAGATTTCCCCACACTCTCCCCATCATAAAATCCGGTAAATCATTTATAGCGCCGAACTTTGGAGCAGTAACTGTCTTTTCAGCACCCACGCTGAGGCTGTGAGCACCCTGCATGCTCTGGTGGTGACTGTGGGCCTCTGTCTTCCAGGGAGTCCCTGGAAGCCCTCCTGCAGAGGGCTGTGGCCCATTGCCCCAAAGCAGAGGTGCTGTGGCTTATGGGCGCCAAGTCCAAGTGGCTGGCAGGGGATGTGCCCGCAGCGAGGAGCATCCTGGCTCTGGCCTTCCAGGTGGGTTGAGGAATCAGCTGGGCTGACGGGGAGCATGTGCACTTGAACCCTCACCTCAGTGCCTGTTGAGGCCCATGGGCTCCAGAGTGCATGTGCCCTTGAGCCCTCCCCTTGCCCATTGACGGGAGCTGACCTGAGAGAGGAGCTGTGTGTGGGTCAGGGTCTGTAGAGGTCACCACACTCTACAGGCAGCCGGGGTCCTCAGGGGGTCCAAGAGTAGGAAAATGGCCCACTGGTGGACCTACCTCTTGGTTGTGACCATTCAGTGTAACCACAGGCCAGATAGTTCAGAACATAGAGCACAGGACAGACAGGTGACATTCCCCAGGTGAGCGGGAACAGTAGCCAGACACCATTTCCCCGCAGGAGCGCCTGTGTGAGAATTTGATTGTTCAGTCCGTGTACTCTGAGGGATGTACACGGCGGCCACTTGTGGGCCTCCTGGTGCTGCTGGGCCCTTAAGGTGGGTGGGGTTACATTCAGACAGTTGCAGCTAGCCAGGCTTCTTTGGGCTGGTGTCACAACCCATGTGTGGCTGGTGGTCAGTCCGCAGCACAATTACTGTGTTTTAACGTTCGTTCCAGCAGAGCTAACCCACAGTGTTACATTAGTTTTGGGAAGTGTACGATACGGCGATTCAGCACTTCCACGTGTTATTCAATGCTCGGAGCATCCATTTTTATAAACTGTTGAGTGCTATGTAAACATCAGTCTGTTGTAACCCTGACTGGCATAATTACGTTTGTCCCTCCCTGAGAAATGGCCACGAGAGGAGCCTGGACTGTATGTGGCCTTTTGCTTTTTACTGTCCATTGGAGGACAGCCACATGTTCAGGACGCTGCTTCTGGCTGAGTCATCACAGCATTCTCCCGCCATCTGCATGGGCACTGTTGCCAGTCACTCTGGGGCTGTTTATGAGCGTCTGTGATGCAGCCAGGCAGGTGCGGTGAGGGGGCGGCTATGCTTTCAGAAGGCCGTGAGGGTACCACCCGTGTGTCTGCTGGATTCTGGCTTGTACGTGGTCCAGTCCTAGCCCTTGGGATCCTTCCACACCATCAGTGATGCCCTGAGCATTCTTCCTGCCTGCTCACACAGACCACATTCAGATAGCTGGTCCCTTATCGCCAGGCTTGGGAACAGGGGTGGGTATGGCAGATCCACACGGGTAGGATGTGAATGAGCTGTTCTGGCTTTGAGAGGTTACTCGGGCTTAGGGTGGATTCTGGAGAAGATGGCTCTTGCTGTTGCCTGAGTGCCTAGAAAATGGGCTGGCTTATTTTCAGGTGGGTCAGCACTCTTGGGCCAGACCCTGCTTTGTCATCAGTTAGCCCTGGAAATGCTTGGATCAGACCATCCTGCAGCAGAGTGAGGCCCGGCCCCGTGCCCAGGCTGGCTGCTCTTGATTAAGTGTGATCTAGCCCTGGCCACTTTGTTCTGGTCCTATCTCCCTCCAGGCCAACCCCAACAGTGAGGAGATCTGGCTGGCTGCCGTGAAGCTGGAATCCGAGAACAATGAGTACGAGCGCGCCCGGCGGCTGCTGGCCAAGGCGCGGAGCAGCGCACCCACTGCCCGGGTGAGCAGGGCACCCAGGCCGTGATGGGTCCCCAGGGCCTGCGGTGTCTGGAAGGTGTGAGGTGCCAACTAAGGACGTGGTACTCTAGGCTTATTTGTTCATACTTGACTTTGAGATGCATTTGTGTATTTAGACACCCACCTTGTTCCAAAGGATGCGGAACAGCTTACTAAAGTCCACAAAACACAGCAGGATGAGTGGCGTTTAAGAGGAGCTGTGGTGTAGAGTGTGTATCGTGAAGATGCTGTCCTTCCAGGGCCCGGTGCTAGAGGTCACCGTGTCATCCAGACCAGTGGTCGGGGTGGGAGCAGGGGCGGCTCGACAGTGTGTCTGCCTCGCAGGTGTTCATGAAGTCTGTGAAGCTGGAGTGGGTGCTGGGCAACATCGCGGCCGCCCAGGAGCTGTGTGAGGAGGCCCTGAAGCACTACGAGGACTTCCCTAAGCTGTGGATGATGAAGGGGCAGATCGAAGAGCAGGAGGGGCTGATGGAGAGGGCTCGGGAAGCCTACAACCAGGGGGTGAGCCGGTGCCCTTGGCTGCAGCTCAGAGCCGACCCTTGGAGACTGAACACCTAGCCTCAGGGTGTCCGTATGCCTTGCCTTGCGTGGGAATTAGAGGCCCAGCTGTCAGCGACTCTCTTGGGCCCCAGCTCGTAGTGTGGAAGCAGGTCACACCCTGGTCCCCTCACTCAGATCTGTGCTTTTCCTTCCACAGAGCTGTGGGCACCACACTCAGACAAGTGTGGGTTATAGCACAGCTAGCCTACAGGCGACGGTGTGTGCACTCCACACACACACATGTGTACACAGCTGTGTAGGAAACATACACGCACTCTGTGTATGCTTACACACAGCACTGCCGTTCACATGAAACCCCACACCCTCACCTGAAACGGGCAGGCGTCTGTGCACACAGGCATCCCTGACTTCCGGCTGCGGAGCCTGCCACAGCTGTCACAGCTCCTCCCTGACATCAGCCAAGCCCTCCCTTACTTGTCTTTGTTGCTGTAGTTGAAGAAGTGTCCCCACTCCACCCCTCTATGGCTTTTGCTTTCTCGGCTGGAGGAGAAGGTTGGGCAGCTGACCCGAGCTCGGGCCATTTTGGAGAAGTCTCGCCTGAAGAACCCAAAGAACCCTGGCCTGTGGTGAGTTCTGGTAGGCCCGGCTCGCCCCGCCGGAGGGGCTTTCCTCACTCAGCCGCCCGTGTGGAGTCATTTGTGCAGAATTTCTAGCTCAGGCTCCATGAGAAGGGAGGGTCCAGCTCAGACACTCGGATGGGCTCCATTTACAGACAGGCTTGTATGTAGCGGGACACAGTTTCGTTTGTGCTCTGGTAGAAGGTGCCCAGGGGAGCCCGGAGCTAACAATGGGGGATCAGGGATGGATGAGGCCGAGGAAGTGCATCCCACAGTGGAGGTGGCATCTGGACAAACCTTTAAGGGATGAACAGGAAGTAGTCAGGTGAGGATGGCGTTCTGTCCGTTGGAAACAGCGTTGCAGGGGTGCAGTGTAGCTGTTGCCAGAGGAGACCCCTGCGAGTCGGGCAGGTCCTGAATGCCCCTGCTGTGGTGCTCAACCGTCCTGACAGCACCAGCTGCCAACCTGGTGTCGCACTCCATGTCTGCTGTCACCTGCACGATGGCAGGGTCCCGGCCTCGGCTGTGGTGGCTGACAGTGGCGGGGGGCTCCGGTGCCTGCGTCTCTGGTGGAAGAGCTCTGCTTGGCAGAGGAGGCTCCTGCCACAGTGGCTTCCCAGGAACTTAGAGAACTATAGCTAGGCTTGTCACTGGCTTCAGTGGCTGGGTGCTGACCTGCCCTTTGGGCCTCTTCCCTCAGGTTGGAGTCCGTCAGGCTGGAGTACCGCGCAGGGCTGAAGAACATCGCCAACACACTCATGGCCAAGGCACTCCAGGAGTGCCCCAACTCTGGTAAGGGACTTCCCGGCTTCCCAGACTCGTCAGGCAGTAGCATTTCCTAGAGGAGTCGGTCTTGGGGTTCAGATACCCCATTAAAGCGTTTTGTTTGTCAGAGTTTCAGCTGTACCTCTCTCAGACGTGTGAACTAAATCGTCAGTCTCAGTTGTGGGGAGTTTGACTTCGTGTTCTGGTGCCCTGTCATCACTTCTGAAACTTAGCTTCTGTTACGTTACTCTGCATTTAAACATACATGCACTGTGAACAGACTTGGGTTTTTTAAAAAAAAAAAAAAAAAAAAGGATAGTGAAAATCACCTGTAAGCCCACTATTGAGAAATTGTTACTTTTGACTGATTTGTATTATCATAACTTGTGTTCCTGCACAAAACTCAAGTTCTACTGTGTGTTTAGTGTTGCGCCTTGCTTTATTTTGAGAGAGCGAGCGAGCGAGTGAGCAAGCACGAGTGGGGCAGGGACAGAGAGCAAGAGGGAGAGAGAGAATCCCAAGCAGGCTCCTCACTGTCAGTGCAGAGCCCGACGTGGGGCTTGAACCCACAAACTGAGATCATGACCTGAGATGAAACCGAGAGTCCAACGCTTATCTGAGCTGAGCCACCCAGCTGCCCCTGTGCCTTTTTTTAAATCTGAAAGTGTCTGTGTAGATACCAGAAGTCTACCACTCACCTGTCGGTCAGTTTGAATCTTTAATAGTATTTCTGATTGTTTTGTTGTAATCAATCCTTAGATGTGAAATTATGGAGTTGGTGGGAGTGTACCTTGAAGGTTTTGGGTACTTCCTGCCTAGTCACCGCCAGAACCTCATCTGGCCTGTGCCATCAGAGCTTCGGGGGCGAGGGGGGGCAGGGCAGCATTTGGGGCTTTGCCCACAGGTGTGGGAGGACACAGCTGTGCTCCAAGGGTGCCCCAGGTTAGAGTGTTGGCAAGCGCCTCTTGGGGCAGCCTGTGCACGGGCGGGCTCTTCCCGCAGCGGGGCGGGGGTCTGAGTTCTGGCGTCTTTGTGTCTGAACTGCAGGTGTCCTGTGGTCTGAAGCCATCTTTCTTGAGGCAAGGCCCCAGAGGAAGACCAAGAGTGTCGACGCCCTGAAGAAGTGTGAGCATGACCCCCACGTTCTCCTGGCTGTGGCCAAGTGAGTGAGGGGCCGTTGTGGGGCGCTGACCCTTCAGGACCTAATGGGACCTCTTAGGGTCCTTGGCCACTGATGTTCTGTGATGAAGCACTTCTGCTTTGACCCAGGGCAGGCCCATCTCCAGGCAGAGGCCATGCGGATACGTGCTGCCCCAGGGGCCTGTGCTGTCCCTGACGCACAGACAGGCAGCTTCCTCTGGGCCCAGCCCTCCTTTCTTCTGTCCTGGCTCCTTCTGATGGGACTGCTCTCTCAGTCTGGACACTTCTCAGTTTACATCTACATGTGTCCTAGATTGGAAGACAGAGACAAGCTTGCTAACATTGGTCCACACAGAATTTAATAAGCAAGTCTTCTTTGGCTCAAAGGGCTATAAGCAAGGAAGTTGTTTTTCTCGTGTTAGTGTGAGAAAGCAGACACTTTCACCTTGGTGACCTTGGGGACAATATAGGGTCTATCCGTCAGGCCCAATCAGTGAGTCTGCAGGTGTGGAGATACACATGCCAGAGACCATCTTCCCTTGAGGGCATATGGTCTCAAGGGCAACGGGAGGTCAGTGAGTGACCTCACACCATCAGCTCGTACATTGGGTGCTGGGTCAGGGGCTCCCTGGGGAGGCATGTGGTGTGTGAGGCATGGGAGGTAGCCCGGGGCCTCGGGAGGATTGAGTGAGTTTATGGCTGATGCACGGAGGGCCTGCGAGCAGGGTGGGGGCGGGTATGCTCAGAGGAGGCCGGGAGGTGACTGGTGTGTTTGAGGGGGGGGCTGTCAGGAGGGGCCTGGGCTGGGCTCCTGGGACCGCCGCTCAGGCCCCCCTTGAGGAGGCGGCATATGTGGCCCCAGAGTCCCCGCGCGCTGTTGCTGCCTGAGCAGGAGTCTGGCCCGTCCCGCGGCGCGCACAGGCGGGGTTCGCCCCGCTTCCTCAGGCCCTGGCAGGCACCTCCTCTTCCGCTGCTTCGAGGCTGGGGACACCGCGCGTGGAGGCCTCCCTCCGGCTCTTGAGGCCCAGCTGGGCCCGCCTGGGGCTCCCTCCTGCCCTGTGCTTCCGCCTCTCAGAATGACTGTTGTGTGTGACACTCTGATAGGGCAGCCATAAAAGCTCATAAAAGGCTTTGCTAAGGTAAATAAGTCACTCCTTGCTGTTCCCAGATTGGTGTCCCGTGTACCTGCTATCTGAGTTTGTGCTCTTTAAGTCATAGTTTATCTAACACCCAGCAATTAAGAATACCACAGGGCTTAAAAAACAATCAAGCTATCAGGGCGTGAAATTATTCCGTTTTGTAACTGAGACCAGTCCCCACAGCCGCCCTGAACGGCGGGGCGGTGGTGCGGTGGTCTGCTTCTGTGCCTGTGGCCACCAAGGACAGTGGGACGGGGTGGAGAGTGGAAGCCGCTCAGGGTCTCACCTGTCAGACAGTGCTCGCCCCAGTGTCCCTCCTGCCTCCTGCCTTCACGGACGTGTGGGGGAGGGCGCTCACGGGTCCTGCAGTGGGTTTCTGATGCTTCTCACTTGTGCTTCGAGCTTGGGCCTTGTTTGCAGGCGACTTTGTCTGCTGTGGCCCCGAGTTCTGGTGTTTAGCCGAGGCCCATCTTGTCCATGTTGGCTGGGTCCCTGCTAGAGACTGCGTCATGGGGCAGACGATCCAGAAGGAACCTGTTGGAGAACAGAGGCTTCACTTAACTTTCCCCAGAGTCTTAATTATAAGGTTTACTTTCCTCTTCTTGTATTTTGCCCAGAGGAAAATAATAATTTAAAGGAGCTTGAAAGTCTTGCTCTGTGTGGGCTTTTTAAGAAACGGCCTGTTGAGACCCTTGAAGGACAGCTGCAGGTTAGTGATGGGAGCAGTAGCCAGGTAGCCAGGCCCCGTTCCTCAGCTCTCCTCTTGGGGGCTCAGGGGCTCACTAGGGAGAGGATCAAACTGATGTTGCCAGAGCCGGGCCCTGCCCAGGGCATCTGTGGCCTGTGCCAGCTCCCCACCACCCCTCAGGCCCCATCAGATGTGGCCACTTAGCTGGGTCCCTGCACTCATGCTTGCGGACAGGCTGTTCTGGAGTGAGAGGAAGATCACCAAGGCCAGGGAGTGGTTCCACCGCACCGTGAAGATCGACTCGGACCTAGGGGATGCCTGGGCGTTCTTCTACAAGTTTGAACTGCAGCATGGCACAGAGGTGAGGTGCTGGCTCCCCATCCCCACCTCTGGGCAGTGGGAGGGGGCGGGGGGCAGGGCACAAGGGTCCCGCCTGATGGTGTCTGCTTCTGGGTCTGCTTTCTAGTTAGAGCCTTCTAGCCCCTTAGCCTGAAATGTAGATGTCTGGGTGATTTTAAGTGGTCTGTTAGCATCTCTTGATGAGTTGGTGGGTGACTGGGGCGTGGGGTCACAGTAGAAATGGGGATGGGATTCAAGCCCTGATGATTGTCCTTCTGCCTGAGCGAGTTCTGTCCTGCTGGACCTGAGCCTGGGCATGCCTTCGGGGCCCAGCCTCCCCCCCACCCCCACCCCTCATGCCGGCAGGCACAAAGCTTAGTGTTGTTGGTGTTGCCCTGGAGTCTCCATGGGAAGTAGAAGCCGTGCCACGTGGCGTCTGGGAAACTGTTTGGGGCACTTGTGTGGGGCACAGACTCCTGTGAGCCTGACTGGCTCAACACCTGCATGCCATCAGTGCTGCAGTGGGGCACCTCAAAGACCAGTGTGCCCGCTGCCTGCCAGGCCCAGGGCTGCAGGCCTGGGCGAGCATGCTGGGGTGGGTGTGAGGGGCAGCCTGGGAGGAGCCCCGTCTCAAGCGCCCTGTGGTCCCCACACAGGAACAGCGGGAGGAGGTGAGGAGGCGCTGTGAGAACGCGGAGCCGCGGCACGGGGAGCTGTGGTGCGCTGTGTCCAAGGACATCGCCAACTGGCAGAGGAAGATTGGGGAGATCCTAGTCCTGGTGGCAGCGCACATCAGGAACACCTTCTGACCCTCCGGTGCCTGTAGGGTGCAGCCCTCGCGACAGCACGTAGAGGAACGTGTGGTAGTGATGGGGGCATGGGAGGGGCCCTGAGCCATCCATCCAGCTCTTTAATTAAAGGTTTTCCAGATAACGTGTCGGGGTTGGTGACCTGCTGGTTTTGTCTGCGCGACCCTCCCCTGCCTTCCCATAAGTGGTTCTACTGCCCCAGTGGGCTCTCTGGCCACATCCTGGCCTCGCCAGGGCTCTCCAGACACGTCCTGGGCTCGCTAGGCCTCTCGCTGGGTCCAGACAGCCTGGGCCCTGCAGAGGAGGCTGTGGGACCCCCTGAGATTCTGTAGGAAGGGAAGGGCGGTGCACATTCTGGGAACAGCGGGGGCTCTCCTGGGGACTCACTTTTCCCCGGGACATCTCGCAGGTCTGCCCACCAGGGTAAGCGGCTCTCTTGAGTGAATGTGAACAGTGGGCCCAGCTTCCTAAAGTGCCTCCCAAGTGTGCTGCTAGGGGCTCACAGGGAGCCCTCCCTTGGCTGTGTGTCGGAGGAAAATGTTACCAGTAAAAGCTTTTTCACGTGTGCTTATGGGTTTATTTTTACAATCCATAATTTATAGTCGACAGTTTTGTTCTAAAGCACTTATAAGTCCTCATCTCTGGATTGAAAAAATGCATAACCTGGGAGACTTCGCATATTTGCACTGTTATGCTGTGTGAGGACAAGGACTTCCTCACACTTCGGACCACTGTGTGTATGTATGTGTTCAGCGGGAAACCAGCAGATTCTCTTAGAAAGGGTGTGTTGGCCACGGCTACAGACATCTGGCCAGAGGTCGTTGGTTGTCCAGAGGCTGTGGGCCAAGGAGAAGAGATGCTACTTACGACATACGGTGATGAGGAGAGTAGCTGGCAGCTGTTCCACACGTTCATGTGAGAGGATTCCAGACAGGCTTCTTGTGCCTCTTGGTGCCTCTTGGTGCCTCTTGGTTCCTGGTGACACCGATGAGAGGCCTGTTGTGGGGATCAGTCACTGACCCACAGCTCAACCCTCTCAAGGCAGCCAAGTTTGGGGAACATTTGCCGCGATGTCAGCACCCGGGGCCGGTGCTGCCCCAGGTCAGCTTTGCCTAGAGAGAGCAGACCCTGCTGGGTCCACCCCTGCCCTGGGAGCCAGAAGGGCACCGCCATCCCAGAGCAGGGGACGGATGACCCCTGCGGCCTGGATCCTACTCCCAGACTGTGACTCTGAACGTGCTTCCTCTGCCTCTCACCCTGAGGTGGCTCAGGCCCGCGGAGCACAGCCGGGGTTCACACCATCTTCACTGAAACTTCAGTTCCCTTTCATCTCATGGAAGAGGCAGGAGGGATCCTGCCTGTTACATTTATCACATCAAAGAGATAGTCCTGAAGCTTTTAGGAGCTTGAAAGCTAGCCTGTTGCTGCATAGATGTAGAAACCGAGGCCCAGGAACGAACAGTGACTTGGCTGTAGTCACAGGGCCTGCTGGCAGCCTTCTGTGCTCTGAGTTGGATATGACTTCTCGTGGGCACTTTTCTGACCTCAGTGTCAGGTGCGGCCTCCTGCAGAGCCCTTAGAACGTTCCAGAGCACCTGGATCATCCAGTGTGAATATCTTCTCCTTTGCATGGGGGTTGTTTGCTTTGAGGTGGTTAAACTACTTTTCTCCCTGAGACAGATGACCTAGGCTTCTCGTCAGCTGGTATTTCTCGAGCTCCAGCTCGAGGCAAGTTGGGTTCTGTAGGCTCTGCTTGTTCTGAGGTGGTGATTGTGGGGTTGAGGGCCTGTTTGGGCCAGTGGCCATGACCTCCCCCAGCAAAAGACCCCCTCAGCCCAGGAGCGATGAAAAGTAGGAGGAGCTTGGGAAGTCCCGCACTGGGACCTGCTGGGGCAGGACCCTCAGGATGTCAGGGTGCGGGGGCTGGTGGCTGTGGTGAGTTAGGTCCAGCTCACCTGATTCTGCAGCAGCCGGGTTCCTGGGAGAGGCAGCACCTGCTGGCTGCTGAGGAAGGCCCCAGTGGAGGGTGCAGACAGGCCCCTGGCCTCTTCTGGCTTGTCTACCCCAGCTGGGCCCAGCATTGTTCACTGGGCACCCCACCCCCTCTTCGACAGTACAGACCTTCCTGGGGCTGATGGCTCAATCCTAGACCCACTGGATGGGAAGAGAGCCTGCAGCTGTCGGGCTCCAGGGTCAGGTTAATTGAAGAAGCAATTGGATAGGAGGTGGGGAGAGGGAGGGGGTAGGGCTGGGGTTGTGGGGCCTCCCTCCCTCTCCCTCCCTCCTCTGCTCAGAGGAGCCAACTTCAAAAGCCTTGCCTGCCTGCCGCCAGCCTTCCCTGCTGCAGCCTGTCCTGGGAAGCCCTGCTGGCCAGGCTTGGAGCAGGACCTGGGTGGCAGCCACACTCCCTACCTGAGGACCCAGGATCATGTGCAAGGCCCACTGGCAGGAGTGAGGGAGGGCCTCACCCTGAGAGGCCCATGGTGAGCAGCGTGGGGCCACTGGGGAGGGGGCTTACTTGGGCCAAGGGTTTGGGAGTGAGCATAGTCCAGGGGAGGCTGCTAGACTCTCTGTCTCATGATGGGAAACCTCCCTTGGTTCTGGAGGGCCTGGCCCTGGGTGCTCTTGCCTGTCCTTCCTGGCAGTGGGGGCAGTGGGGGGGGGGAAGCCAGGGGGTCTGCTGCGCAGTCCAGGTCAACATGCTGGAGCCAAGGTTCTCACTGGCTGGACTGGCCTCAGCCTTGGGCCCCTGGGGTAGGGGATAGACAAGCCTTCTAGACCTGGCAGCCCCCACCCTTTAGACAGTTCTTCAGCACCCACAGCTCTTGTTCTTGCCGTGACCTCTGACCCCCAGCGTGCCTGGGGTTAGATTTGAGGAGGGGCCATAGCTAAATGCATCTGCTCCTCCTGCCAGTGCTGCACCCCGGGTCTCCGGCTCAGTCAGGCTCCCCTCCCAGGGCTGGGAAGCCGAGTCGAGTCCTGCGTCTCGCTGGGTTCACATGATTAATTTTCCAGTCGCTGTTTGACTCCAGCCTGGGGCCTGAGGGTGGGTGTGGGGCCTGGAGCCTGGGAACTAGCTGGTCTTTCTCTGATGTTTGGGCTTCCAGGGGGAGGGTGGTGGTGGGTTTCTCTCCAGGCCAGCCCCTTCTGGAGGGGGAAACTCCTGAAAGGGATGTCTGGTGGGGCACAGTGTGGCCCCTTTCTCCCTTGCCTCTGGGGGTTTCCCCAAGACTTCCCTCCCCTCAGAGGGGTATGGCCTTGAGCTCTGAGCCCTCACCCCGTCCTGGTTGGGCTGGAGGTGCAGGGGTACCCCATTTCCCATGGCTGTGGGAGCAGATCAGTTCTGCCCCTGCTCTGGGGACCCAGAGGTGAGCAGTGTTCTGGGCATCAGGGGGAGCTCATCAGGAGGAGAGCCTGGCTTTCTGGTGGGGGTTGATGTCTGGGAGGTATGGGGATGAGTTAGGGCACAGCCAGGGGTGTGGCTTTGTCGGCAGGTAGTGTTTCCTGCCGGACCCCTAGACCTAGGTCCGCCCTGCCCTCCGGTTTTGTGGGCTCCTGGCCCCTTGCCCCCATGCAGACAAAGCACCAGGTGTTCCTGCCTCTGGAACCCTCTGTCTCCTTCCTGGCCCTTCAGGGCTCAGTGGGCCTGCCTTCCCAGTACCCCCGCCCGCCCCCCCACCCATCCTTCAGTCCGCCAATCTCTGTATTGAGGATTGAGCTGTCTGGTTTGCAGGCTTACTGTCTGTCCTTCCCTCACACTTTAAACAGGCAGGGATTTGTCCTGCGAGACCCCTGCCTAGGCTATGAATGGCACAGGGTATAGTTCAGAGAGTCCCTGGTGGCTGTGGTAGGGGGCTGTCCAAAGTAAACTGCCTGAGGGGTGGCTGTAGGGGAGGTCTCTTGCCGGCCTGGGCACCCCTCCCTGACCCAGTGTCCCTTCCAGGTGCCTCTCAAGCCTGCACTCTGGGCGCTCCTGCTGGCTCTGCTGGGGCTTGCACCAGGCCAGGCAGGGCTCCACGCCTGCAGTGTCCCTGACGTGCTCCGTCACTACCGTGTGGTCATCTTTGAGGACCTGCAGGCCGCCGTGAGGCAGGTTGGGCCAGGGGCAGGTCGGACTGGGCCAGGCTCCCGAGACCTCCATTTCATCCAGAAAAACCTGACTGAAGCTGCAGCCCTTGGACGGCAGGATCGGCAGGATCGGGCGGGAGCTTCCTGCAGTGCCCAGAAGGTATGGGGAAGACTCCCGCTAGTCCCCTCTAGGGCCTCCCCATAAGGCTCTTCCCCCAGCCCCCAATTTCATCCCTTCCTTTCCCAGGAGCACGATATCCTACTGTCCATTGCATCCCTGGGCCAGACCCTGCGCAGGGTAGTGGCCCGGGGCCACCGCCGTGGGGCACTGGAGAAAGCCGCGTGGACTGTAGCCCTGCGGACTGAAGCACTGATGCGGCGCCACTGCTGGATGCTGCACCAGGTGTGCGGGGCCAGACCCCCGTCCCCCCCCCGCCCCCGTCTCCTGAGCCTCCCTTGGCCCCAGGGTGTCCCCATCAGGGAGGGAGAGGGCCAGTGCAGGGACTGAGGCACTCGTTGACCGTCCCGCCCCTGACAGCAGGCCGGGCGGCCCAAGAGGCGCCCTCCCCAGCGTCACAGCAGCCGCAGCCAGAGGCGGCTCCTTCTGCGCGTCCTGGACACCGTCGCCACCTGCTGGGAGAAGCTCTTCGCGCTGCGTGCGGCGGCCACAGAGGGCTCCTAGCGCGTCCTGAGCAGCCCAGAGAAGAGCCAGTGGGGCCGCGGGGCCTGGGAACCAGCTTGGTTTGGTGACAACCGCCTTCCCTCCCTCCTGTTGGCTTACTGCTGGGCCAGGCCCCTTGCTGTCATGACCCGCACTCCTTGGAGGGCCCTGGACCTGGACATGCTCCAGACGCCAAGCCAGGACTCAATAAACTGCTGGTGCTACGGTCTGGTCTTCTTCCCTTCGCCTGCTGGCAGTGGGTCCGCCGCCCCTGCATCTGTAGCCACAGGCCGCTTGGTAGGGGAACCAGGACGAGGTTCCCCTCGTCCTGGCCTGGACGTCCCTGCCACACCTGGACGAGGACAGGGACAGCTCTGCCAGCTGCGCTCCCAGCCTCAGGCAGCAGGGGGCAAGTGGGGACGCTGGATGGGACTCCCCTTTCAGTGGGCAGCTCTAGGCTTGGGGGTGGTGGTGAGGAGGGGCTCCATCAGGCCCTGAAATGTCCGGTATCCGTCCTGCTCCACTCTGGAATGGGGGAAGGGGTGGAAATGGAGGGGAAGGGAAGGCTGAGCTTTGTGAATTCAGAGCAAAACAACCGGATAAAGGAAATGGGCCTGAAGGGAAGCCAGAGTCGCTGGCCCTGGCTGCAAGCGGGGCCAGGCCATTTCCTGCGGCCCTGGGAGGGGTGGCCATGGCCCCCTCTGTGGGCCTGGACAGGCTGGTCAGGGAATCCGCTGTCTTGTGCTCTGGGACCATATGTTTGCTTGGTAGGGTGAGGGTCCTGATGCTGAACTCCCTTGCCCACAGCTGCATAGACCCAGGTGTCCGTGACCCCTTCCCCAATCACAGCCTATGGAGGAGTGGGGAAAGTAGAGGCAGCGGAGCACCTGGCCAACAAGGATGCCTGTTGGACTCACCTCACATACTCCTTTCTGACAGGTGGACGGACCAAGGAGGCACCAGAGCAGGCCTTGCCTCCAGGGTATCCTGGCAGAACAGACAAGAAGGGGATGCAGAGAGGCCTTCATGGTGGGGCAGTCAGCATTAGCACAGAGTAACTGGACCCTGACCCAGCACCCCGCTGTACATGTGTGTCTCTGTTTCATAGATGAGGACATGGGGGCACTGGGAGGCTGCAGATCTTGTCCCAAATCACACAGCCAGGAAGTGCAAGAGACCTAGGCCTTGAGCATGGTTCCACCCCATGTGTGCCCTGTGCTCAGGCCACAATAAGCAGCTGCCCTGGGGGCCCCGTTGTGGGGGTGCAGGGGCCTCCTACAGTAAGGTACAGCATGTGCTGTGGGGCATTCCACCAGTCTGTCAGGGCTGCTGCCTACCCACAGCACCCCCTTTCTCCTGGGGAGAGCAGTCAGGCTGTCCTGGGTGGAGGGGCGGGTAGAAGGGGGAGCAGAGACCTTGGAGCTTTGCGGACACAATCTCTTGAGTCCTAGACCATGACCACATGAATGGGCAAAGAGCTCTTCCACCCTGACTCCGCTCTTCCTCCCTGGAGGCTCCTGCCAGAGCCCATCTGGTAGTGTGTATATGTGTGTGAGTGTGCACAGAGGGGTGCTAAGAGGTTGCCCGTGAGGATGTGCACACAGGTGTATGCGCATTCTCCTGTGCATGCAAGGGTGTATGCTTGTGCATGGGTCCAATCCCCTGCCCTCCCCCTGCCTAGCAGAGCTCCCCACTTTCAGGTGGCCCTCCTGGAGCCTACCTCTGTTCTATCCCGGCAAATTCAGCACCTTGGGTCAGGGACTGGAGGCCTGTGGCCTGAGCCAGCAGAACCCAAGTTCTCAGCATAAGCCCCCACCCCACCCTGTCCCCCCTCTGCCCCTTCTCTTGAGACCTCAGACAGAATGAGTAGCCTCCACGTTGGGCAGAGGCCCTGCACATCTTTCCCGGTCCTGCCTCTACCAGCACCCTGAGAGCAGGCCAGCGTTACGGGCGCAGGCACCTGGTCCCTCGTCCCTGTCTCCCAGACACCATCTGTATGGGTTTCCTATGGCTGCTGTAACAAATTATCACAAACTGTGTGGCTTAACACAATAGAAGTTTCTTCCCCGACTTTTCTGGAGACCAGAAGTCCAAGATCATTATCACAGGCTTGAAATCAAGGTGTTGTAGGGCTGATCTCCCTCCCAGGACAAACCCATCCTGGCTTCTTGCAGCCGCCAAGGCTCCAGGTGTCCTGGCAGCCACACCGCTCCAGCCACTGCTTTCCTCACATGGCCTTCTCTTCCTTACAAGGCTCTTTGCGCCGGGCTAAGGGCCGCCTAGATAACCCAAGCTCATCTCTTCTCAGGATCCTTAGTTCTTCTCTGCCAAGACCCTTTTTTCTAAATAAGAATCCCACTCCCAGGTTCTGGGAAGTGGGCATCTCTTTCTTGGGGCCACCATTCAACACACTGTTTTGTCTTTCTCCACATAGGGATGGCAGCAAGTTGGGCTTCTGGCTTCTGGGACAAAGTTCGCTTTTCCAGCGTGGGGATATCCCAACCAGACCAGGCCTGAGGACAGGGGTAGAGCCGCAGCGACCTGCCAAGATCCAGAGACCAGAGAGGGAGCCAGGGATGCCCTGCTCAGGCCCCAAGATGTTCGTTTTCAGGTTAAGCACCAGGATCCCCTCTGTGGCTTGTTCACCACAGCGCAAGCTGCCCAGTAACTGTTGTCTGGAACTGACCAGAACCAGTGAAGACAGAGTGGTGCTCAACCAAGAACAGAGCCATAGGCCTATCCTGCATGTCCCTGGACTCGCATCTGTAAGGCTGGCATGTACTGCCCTCCTTGCTGAGGTCTGGGTCCTCCTTGCTGTGGCCTTCGCTTGGTTCTTCCCCTGTAAAAAACATTGTTTCTGGGGCACGTGCATGGTCGGGTTGGGGCCTGCACCCAGCGGTGTCCTGTCCCATACACGTGCCTTCTCAGCTGCTTCCAGGGAAGTGGGGGCAGGGTCCCAGAAGGAGGGACTGTGCCAGGGTGGTAGATGGGGCCGCAGGGCACTGGCCAGAATTGTGTAACTTCCTGAAGCCAGGGAGCCAGACCCCCCATGTGCAGCACCAAAAGGGGGTGGGCAGGCCGACTTTGAAGGGCAGCCTGTGTCCCACGGCCTCCCCAGACTGGGAGCCTTTGAAAGAACATCTGGAACACGGGCAACTGGCAAACTAGTCTCTGGATTCGAAAACCAAAAAGTTAATCCCGACTTTGTCACTTGTGTGTTTCCCACCCCCGCCCACACGCTCCTCTCTCCCCACCCCCCACTTCCCACCTCTGCTTTGCAAGCAGGGCCATACCAGTCCAGGGTGCTGACCCTTCTGAGGGCTCTGGATTGCCTCTGCCCTGCCCAGCACTGCCCTCCATGACCCCTCCCTTACTGGTGCAGCCTGAGTGAGCAAGAGGCAGTGGTGGGAAAGAGGGGTGTCTGCCATGCCCGGACCTTGGACAGATGCAGCTCCAGTGTTCATGGAGCCGTGGCTGGGGGACAGGATGTGAGTTAGCCAGCCCCCGCATCTGGCGCTGGGTGCTGAGAAGGCATGGGGCCACACTCAGCCTGGGAGGAAACACCTGCACCCAGACCTGAAGGGTGCACTGGCCTTGCCTGGCACTTGGCCCTTGCATGTGAGTCTGAGTGTGGGGTCCCCCAGCCTGCAGGTGTGCAAGGAGGCCGCCTGATCCATCTGTGGCTGGTGTGGAAACAAACAAGGGCCCCCACTCCAGGAAGCAAAGCACATACTCCGGGGTTGGGGGGGCGGTGCCAGGTGCTGCAACCCATTGTCCCTGCCAGTGGCCTGCAGGACCCTGGGGGGCTCCCAGGGACAGTCCCCATCCTGTCCCCTCCCTAGGAAAAGACCCAGCTTTGTAAACACAAGAGTAAACAACAACCATCGTCCCCCCAACCCCAATTAACTCCCACCTCTGCAGCCTCCCTCCTGAAGAACCAGCAAGGAACCCACTCTTGCTAGGGGAAGTGAGCCCTTTTGGGAGGCAGGGGGGTGGGGGAGGGAGTGGGAAGGTCAGGACCTTGTGGGGGGGGAATGTATTGTGGGGGAGGTAGCCAGCCCGGGGTTGGATACTGGCCCCTGGGTCACCTCTGTGCTTGTGTATGTGTTTATCTTTTGTAGTAATCTCTGCACCCAAACATGGGGCTCAGACTCACAGCCCTGAGATCAAGAGTCGCATGCTCTTCCCACTGAGCCACGCAGGTGCCCCTGGGGTGTCCTGATGGGACCTGGGCTCACGGATGTGGGGCCACAGCCTGGCTCACCGGTCTTGCTGCCTCCCGCCACAGCCCTGTTGTGACCTTCGTATCTTGGGGCTGAGGGGGCCGGGGCTCCCCGCCAGGTAAGCAGGCCCTGTCCTCCGGTCGCGCCCTCCGTCCCCTGCCGGGCCTGTGCCGGGGCGTGAGGCCAGGGGTCCCGGCTGTGGCCCAAGATAAGCGCCGCACCCGGCGGCTGCTTCCTGCACTTCCTCCCAGCGCCGCCGCTGCGCGCCCCTTCCTGTTTTCTCGGTGCGCAGGCTGGCAGGAGCGTGGGATTTGGGGCGGGGTCGTCATGGCGCACACGGGTGGGCCGTGGGGCATGCGGACGGGTTTCGTGGGGCACAGGTTGGGAAGTGAGGGTCAGAGACAGGGTCGTAGGGCACGAGGCAGAGGTAGGATCGCAGAGATAGGACTGGGTCGTGGGGGGCACAGGGGGGTGGTACACAACATGGTGACGGGTGGGGAGCCCCAACCATGCCGAGCCTGCCCCACTGGATCCTGCCTGGCTTCCCTGCGGGGCTAGAGGTGGGGAGGGAGCCCGAGAGAGGCCTTGCGGATGGAAACACAAAGAGGAGGAGCCTGGGCGTTCACACCGTTGTCCCTCCAGGCCCTGAACCAGGAGTTCCCACACACCTGGTCCCTGGTGCCCCCCCCCAGCCTGGGGCAGGAGTCCCTGGCCAGGGACTGAGCCTTGGGACTGGCATCTTCTCTACCATGTGGCTCTAATATACTTAATCTACTTGCTCAGATGGTCATTAGAAATATAAGTCTATGTAATTTTAATGAAAATGCACACCACACAAAACCTTTGTACACGAATGTTCACGGCGGCATTATTCGCAATCGCAGCACATGGAAACATTGGTTCACCATTGGTTGGTGAACAGATAAACGTGGTCCAGTCATACAGTGGGATAGTACTCAGTCTTACAAAGGAATGAAGTTCATACACTACACACGGAAGAACCCTGAAAAGGTCATGCACAGTGAATAAAGACAGTCTCAAAATCCACTTATTGTATGATTCCACTTATGTGAAATGTCCAGAACAGACAAATCCACAGACATGGAAAGTAGATGATGCTTCCCTGGGGGCTGGGAAGTCACCGCTGGCAAGTGAGGGGTTCTTTCTGAAAAGGTGGGGAAACACTGAAATGAGACGGAGTGGCTGCCCAGGCCTGGGAATATACTAAAACCACCGACTTAGCTGCCAGAAAACCTATGGAGGTTTTGTAGAACGTGGGCTGAATGCTTGCATTGTCGAGAGTGTCCGTCCAGCTGAGTGGAGGGTGCCTTGGGTCCGTCCTTGCCTGCCCAGCAGGGCCTTGCTGGGATCGGATGTATGAGTGAGCACAGCCTTGGCCCCGACGAGTCTATTGGTAGGCTGTGTGGCTAGTTGTGTGTGTGGTGTTCCCAAGGGTGTCCGGGGGATGACCTGAGAGGGAGAGGGTGCCCCTAACCTACCACCAGCCGCACCCTCCCTGACCCTCCTCTCCTGGGCTGCTTGCTGCAGAAGTTTCCACACCCTGGCCCAGGTCCCTCCAGGGCCCGGCTGACTCCTGGGCGTGGGAGCTGTGGCTTGTGCCAGGCAGGGTTGCTAGAACTCCCTGCCAGGAGCTGGGCCGCCAGGGTCTGTTCCTGGTCAGCCTGACTCAGCGGGAGCTGGGGGTGGGGACTTCCCTTTTCTGACCCTTGGGGAAGCAGGTGGGTGGAGCCAGGAGGGGGACCGGTGGGAAACCTGACCCAGGGCTGGAGCCACCCAGGGCCAGGGTTGGGGGGTGGGGGCGTGCTGTGGTTCTGCCAGAGACAGCTATTCTGTCCAGGCGGGGCAGAGCCAGACCCCTTGGAAAGCTCCCCAGGCAGGGCCCTGAGCAGAGGGTCCTTTGAAGAGACCCCTCCCCACCCTCCTGCGCTGGCCCACCACGGAGGGCAATGGCTGAGGAGCTGCTATTGGAAACAGCTGCTCTCTGTGGGAGGCCCTCTCATGCCCTTGTTCCAGATCCTGCCCCTGGACTCCCCCAGCCCCTGGCGATGGGGACTGGCTCCAAATTGCCCCCCCCCTCCCTACTGGCCTCCTGTCTTGCCACTGTGGGAGCGGTTTCTAGGGGTCCAGCCGCTCTGTCTTCTCCCTACCGGGGCAATGGTGTGTACGGCCCCCCGGAAGCACCCTTGTGGCTCCCCATCCTACTGACCTCAAGGGCCCCTCTGTGTGGGATGGGGGTGGGGTGAGGAGCCCAGAATGGAGGATCGGAGAATATTGTTGCAGCCTGTGCCAGAAAACAGGAAAGAACGACACAGCCGGCTGGGTCTGCTAGGTCTGGCATCTTTTTCTGTGTGTATCCATGGGTGTCTCCGGGTGGGACGATGGACAGTGCCTCAGCCCAGGCAGGGAGGCTCTTAGTGGGGCTGTTCAGATGGCTCTTGGCAACCACCCTCCTACCTGCCCTGGCCAGTGGGTGGAGTGAGGGGATGGGAGGGTCCACACCTGCTGCAGGGGCTCCCATAGTGGAGCACAGTTTGATCCAGATGACCCAGGCTTCTAGGGGGTTGGTCACCTGTCCCCCCCACCAGAGGGTAGGCCCAGAGCAGACCAGGAATGGTGGACCATGAGAGCTGGTGATGTACAGTCTCGGGTCATGTGCTTCTCTCTCCACGCGGAAGTCTAGGACTCAGCACTGGGGCCTCCGAGCACTCCCGCTCCAAACCCATGACAAATGTGGCTGCACTGGGCCACCCCCTTCCCCTCGCACCTCAGCGCCTCTGCCATGCACCGTACCTGTGTTACCTGTGTACGTTTGGAGGGAGCAGGTGGTGTCCGTGTCGTCCTGTGGGCTATTTCTGACCCTCCTCCCACCCAGGGGGTCTCTTTCCACTTCTGAGTCCACCTTCTGTCCTCTTTGGCTAGTCTGCCTCTGTTCCTTTATATCTCTGTCTCATTGTCTGAGTTTTTTGGGCCTTGTTGCTGATGAGGTGGGGATAGGGGACCCAGGTGAAATGTGGAGTCCATGTCAGTTAATACAAAGATGATGTCACTGCCTCTGAGAGGCAGGATACCTATAGAAACAGCCCCACGCCCTGTTCGCCTCCCCACACACACTCAGGCAGCAGACCCACATGTGTGGACACCCAGGTTTACACACAGACACCTGCACATCCAGCCCCAGGCTTATTGCACAATGTGCACACAGACACACTGAGCATGGATGGGTACATACAGTTACACGGTCACAATGTCACAGCGTCACACCCATGCCCAGCGCCTCACATGCACACACATGCATGCACACACGGGCTCACACATGTGCAGTGAGATTCAGGCTCACCTGCACTCAGCACCATACAGAACCCGGATGGCTCATGGACGCCCCTGCTCACAGATGCCCGGGAGACTGAGCTGGGAGTGACTCTTCCACATCAGCTCTGCGATGAGGAGGCCCCAGAAAGGGACTAGGGGACCAGGAAGTATGGAAAGAGGATGCCCACCTCTGTTGGGATGGGGAAAAGGGCTGGTGCAAGAGCTCCGGAACTGGGGCCTGAGCCTCCATGCTCAGGTCGTTGAGCTGTGACGGGGAAGCAGGATGGGTGTGATGTGGTGCTGCCTGTTCTGGGGACACTGGTTTAAGAATGGCAGACAGGGCTCTGGGGGTCGGGGGCGGGCATACAGTTGTCTACCCTGCCAGCCTCCTTTGGAGAGGAGCACAGTCCTGAGCAGTAGTCCCCGGGTGTGAAGGAAGTTGTATTTACGTATTTATTTTTAACTTAATTTAACTTATGTATTTTGATGAAAGTTTTAAGAGCTGAGGATAATGAAACATGGGTGGGGGTGCAGGGGCACCGCCGACCTCTATTCCACTTGAGTTAAACGGGGGACAGGGACAGGAGGAAGGCGGGGAGGGCCCACACCTCATGCCTCCCACCAACTCTGTCTGGGGGAGCACCGTGGAAGGATGGGGAAGTGGGTATCTTGGGGCCCAAGCTGGGGTCTCCCAGGAGGCACGTCCAGGGTTCGTGGGTGTACCATTCCGATTCCCCAACAACCACAGACTCGGGTGTGCAGAGGGAAGAGCGAGTCACTTTATTGTGGCCTCGCCTGGCCCAGGAGGGGGTGCGGGCAGGGACCCAGATCCTGCTCCTCCCCTAAAGCAAACAGACATTGGTGCTCCTCACATTTAAGAAGCCTTGCTACATTGGTGCTTTTGGCCAGTGAAACCCTTTGGAAGAAAAAGTTTAGAAGTTTAATTAAAAATTAAATATGTTGTATTACGTATATAAAAGGCAAAGCGAAAAATACAGCCTGATTCTAGAAAATGCACTGCAAGGAAAGAATTAGACGTTTCAAACACGTAACCCTAGCAGGGCCAGCCAACAGGTCCTAAGCCTGGGCTTCCCGGAAAGGCCCCAGGACGCGTAGGAAGCACCCTCGCAGGGCGCCTGGGACCCGGAGCCGCCGAAACTCGCGCCGTGGAGAGCGAGCGCGGGAACGCGCGGCGGTGCGTTGGCCGCGGGGGGTGGGGGGGGGCCCGCCGCGCGCCCCGGGGACCCGCCGGCCGCTCAGCCGGAGATGCAGGCGCTGTAGTAGACCGCGCTGCTGGCGTCGGACAGCGCCGCGATCAGGCTGCTCTCCTCGGGGCAGGACATGGCGCGGGGACCCAGCTTGGCCAGCGCCACGTGGTACGGGAGCCCGGCGGCGTCGGGCCGAGTCCGGCCGCAGTTGAGGTACTGGTCGAACTCGGTGAGGTCCACGTCGGCCCACAGGTCGGCGCTGGGCCCCAGCGCCTCGGCGCCCTCCGGCGGGGGAGCCTCGGGCGGCGGCGACAGCGGGCCGGGGTACGGGCCCGGGCCCGGCGCGGCCAGGGCGCCGTAGTAGAGGCCGGCGAGCGGCGCGGCGGGGGCGGGCGCGGTCCTGAGCGCCTCGGCCGAGGGCGCGCCGTAACCACCGCCGGGGTCCCGCGGCAGCTCGGCGGGCGCGTAGGGCGCGCGGAAGGCTCGAAGCGCGCAGTCCTCGGGCGCCGCGGGCGGCGGGAAGAAGGCGGCCTCGCCGGGCTCCAGGCCGTCCAGCGGCGAGCGCTCGGGAGTGGGCAGCCCCAGGCCGTCGAACTCGGCGCCCAGCGGGGGCAGCTCGCGGAAGGCACGGGCCGCGCCGGGCGCCGCGGAGAAGGGCTCGGGCGGCGGCGGCGGGGGCGCCAGGCCCGGGAGCAGGAGGCCGGGCTCCAGCCGCCGGGCCTTGCGCGCCTGCTTCTTGCGGCGCGGCCGGTACTTGTAGTTGGGGTGGTCCCGCAGGTGCTGCACGCGCAGCCGTTCCGCCTCCTCCACGAAGGGCCGCTTCTCCGCGGGGCTCAGCTCCTTCCACGCCTTGCCTGCGGGCCGCGGAAGCGGGTCAGCGGGCTGCCGTCGGGCCGGCGGGTCCCGCCCGCGCCCGCCCGGGGTCCCCCCTCCCGCGCCCGCCCGGGGTCCCCCCTCCCCGCCCGCCCGCGCCCCTCACCCAGCATCTTGCTGAGCACCGCGTTGTGCAGGTCGGGGTTCTGCTGCGCCAGCCGCTTGCGCTCGTCCTTCGCCCACACCATGAAGGCGTTCATGGGCCGCCGGATGCGCGACTCGTCGGCCGCCTGGCGCTCCCCGCGGCCGGCCGGGCTGAGGCCATAGCGCCCCGGCTCGGGGCTGCGCGTCGGGCTGCGCTGCGGGCTGGGCGGCGAGGCGGGGGCGGCGGCGGCGGCGGCGGGCGCTGCGAGGCGGGGGGCGGCGGGGAGGCCGCGCGGCTCAGCGGCGGCCCCGGGTCCCGGGGCCCATGCACAGTCGCGGCGGGCGGGCGGGTCGTCCTGTGCGCCGTAGCCGGGCGGCGATCTCTGCATTCCAGCTGGGCGCGGCCTGGGCGGAACGGAGCGCGGGAGCGCGGAGGTTGGGTAGCCGGCACTTCGGGGGTCGGGCGCCGAGGGCAGGGCGGACTGCGGTGGGGACGGCGGTGGCCTCCGGCCCGGGGGGCGCCCAGATATAGCGGCGCGGGGCCAATGGGCGGCGGGACGGGCGGGGCGGGGCGGGCTGGGGCCGCCCCCTCCCCGGGGGCTCCCTTTCTTCTCCGGCCCGCCGGCTTCCACCGCAGCCCGCTCGGCGCGGCTGCCCCCGCACCTCTCTGAAGGAGGGACCGCGCCCCTCCCCACACTCGCAGGGGGAACGGGCCGCTGATGGGGGCTGGAGCTTGGAAGGGGGCGTCAGGCTTTCAGAGAGGAGCTGCCGTCCCCACCCACGGAGTCAGACCCCCGGACGGCAACTGGGGGAGGGTGGCTGCCCACCCTCACCCCCCCGTGAGAGGGTCATATTTTAAACCCATGTTCCTGGAAAGCGTCCCAAGAACCCTTCCTGGGGTCTAGCTCAAACGTACGGGGCACTTTGGGAAAAGAGCCTTGTGTCTTGGGAAATCGTGCTCTGGATAACCCCAGGGCATCACGGCCCCCACCCCCACCCCACGTGTGGAGTTTCCTCGACTGGGGGCTTCGAGTCCCTCCTGCCTGTCCTTGGAGTTACAAGAGATGGTCTTCGTGTCCCCTCCGTCACTCCCATATCCAGTCCAAATAGGCCAAACCTCAGCGGTAGATGCCCTGGACCCGTCTCAGAGTGGGAGGGAGTCCAGAGGGCAGAGGGGCCTCCAGGGAAGGCGCGAGCCTGCGGCCTCGACCCTTTCCCTCCAGGGCCCTTGGGGTCAGGCGGTGGGACCAGGAGCAGCTGCTTGCTCTGCCCAGCTGCCGCCTCGCCGCGTTAGAGTGAAGCAGGATCCAGGGCTGGGGTGGGCGGAGGAGAAAGGGGGAGCCCCTCCCCTGGGGTATCAGGAGGGTTTCCCGAGGGGTGTCCAGTCTCCTGGCAGTCCCGGAGGGGACCTGGGCTGCAGAAGCTGAGGAGTCTGAGGGGTCTCCCCGGGGACTGTTTCCCCGCTGCTGGCGGTGGGGTGAGTGCGCGGGCTGCAGCTCGGGGGTGGGATCTGAGATTTCCCTCCTGCACAACTGTTTGTAGCCTGCGAGCTCTGCAGCCCTCCTTTGCGAGCAGGAGCCTCTGCCCCAGGAGCTGGGGGCTCCGTGGCACAGGGCCTCGGGCGTCAGCGACCCCGGGCTTGTGTGGCTGGAGGAGCTAGGGCACGCAGGCAGTGCTTGTGAGTGGGATGCCCCCCCCAGTGGCCCTCACGGTTTGGGGCCCCGCAACCTGAGGGCTGTTGGGTGTCCATCCTGTCTCCTCAGTCTCCTCATCGTGTTCTGTCGTGTAGGGTCTCGTCCATTGGCTGGAGGAGGAAAGCGCCATGTGTCTCAGACTGCTTTCCAGGTGCCCCGGGCCCCAGAGCGTAATTCACAACGTGGAGCCCGTGCTGCTGTACTGGGAGCAGTCAAGGCACCAAGAAGCGGGTTCTCTGGGTCTAGGGGGCAGGTTAGGAGGAAAGAATGGGGGCCCTGGGGTGGACAGACACACAGGCTTCCCCTTACAGCGCCAGCCCCCATTTGGCCAGTGTGAGTGAGTGGATGGGCCTCCTGCACGGGGAGGGGAGGGGTGTGTGAGGAAGACTCTAAGGCTGAAGAATGGGTCCAAGGAGCCTGCCCCTGGCAGAGACTACCTTTACCCTTCTGGGTGTGGTTGGGGTTCCCAGGGCCTGGCTTAGCCTGGGCAGCAGCTGGTCTGGGGTGACGGTCACTGGGGCTCAGGAAGGGGGCCTACAGGGTCCTCCACTGCAGCCCCCCTCCAACATCGGGATGGATTTTCAGTGCCCTCTGCAGCTCCTGAAAGCCCAGATTTGACCAAGTCGCTCCAGAAGTGGCTGTGGGCAGCATCTGGCATTTCCTCACCAATGCAGCCCCCCATCCCCTGGGATGGCCACCTCGTCTGGCACTATGGGAGGACCCTCCCTCTTGGCAGAGCCATGCTACTCAGGTGTCTAGCTGTCATGTCCTGTGGGCTGGGGCTGGGTGGGGCAGGAGGAGAGGCTCTTGGGGTGCCCCCTACCTCTTTGGGTGTGTGCTGCCCGGCAGGGGTGAGGACCGAGGCTCTGGCCCATTGTCCAGATGGGAAGACAGTGGCAGAGGTGGGCGTGGGGACTGCAGTCAGGGTGGCCCTGACCTCGGAGGCCCAGGGCTGGGGGACTCCCCCAGGGCTATACAAGGGCTGGTGTGGGTGTGGTCAGCTGTTCTGGGAGGAGGGGCATCAGATGTGTGTTTGTGCATTTGTGTGTGGTCTCTGTGTGTCTGTGTGATGGTGAAGGTCTGTCTGTCTGTCTGCCTGAGTGTGGGTGAGGTAGGTCCTAGTGTTGGAGTCTGCCCAATGCCTTGGGAGCCAGACAGAGGCTGGACTCTGCTGTGAGATGGGGTCCCACGGGGTGTGGAGTAGGGGTCCCACTCAGTGAAGTCCTCACCCTCAACACCTACCAAGGGAGGGGTCCCCAAGACTTCTCTGGAGTGGCCCAAGCTCGATCCGACACGGGGGTGATTCGTGAGTCTGTCCCTTGCGGAGGCCTTGTCTGCAGCCCTCGACTCCCCAGACAGAAAGGTGGCGTAGAGGGGCAAGCTTTGTCTGCAAGTGTGGGGCTGGCCCGAGTGCAGAGTGGACGCTGCCCTCCCCGCCCTCCACCCACTTCCTGTCTCAGCCAGGATCAGACCCCAGGCTCTGGGTGAAGCCTGCAGGGAATGCTGGGCCGCCCTCCTCCGTGCCGGGTGGGGGGTTGGCTGGGCTCGGGGAGCGGGGAGCGGCAGACCTCCCAGGCACTGCCCGGGGCACAGACCTCACAGGCTCCCACCCACCCGGCCCTGGCTGCTGCAGGAGCAGGGAGCCTGGGACCAATTACTGAGTCCCTTGGGGCCAGACCCTCCTTCTCCTGGAGGGTGGGGGTCCCTGTCACACACAGGTCTAGGTGGAAGGGACTCGTTTGTCTTCTGAGACTTTGACTTTGCAGCCAGGCTGTTCAGTTCAGATTCCACCTCGTGGCCCCTGACCTGGTGGCCCTCCTTGAGGCCACTTCAGGGGCTGGGGCCGGGGGGTGGGGGCGGTGAGGGTGGAAAGGCAAGGTGCGGGATCAGCCTCAACCCCTGTGCAGGGCGCAGGGCTTCCGAGGGGGGCCCCTCGCCCCGCAACAGGCCTGGTGCAGGTGGACACCGGAGCTCAGGCCTCAGCACAGCTGGCTTGCCCCACCCCGTGCCTTCTTGCTCTCAGCCCTAGGGTGCCGGGCCTGTTGTGCACAGAGCCACCGGGCCGAATTCCGAGATTTGGGCCTTGCTCCTGGGAAAAGGTGGGTGGGGTGGGCGCGAGGGAGCAGGCCTGGGCGCTCGAGCTCACAGGCGGCAGCTGTCGAGAGGGTCGGGTTTGGCGTCAGTGGGCAATTCGCCACAGTCACGTGGACCTGAGTCCACCGCACTGGGTGGGTGCGAACGAGGGTGTCAGTGTGCTCCTGGGGCTGTCAGACTGGCTGAGGGTCTTGAGCCTTTTGGATGAGCAGAGGGGTGGATGTGGTGGTGTCACTCTGGGCCCTTCGGGTGCTTGGTGAGGGTCTGCCCCTGAGTGCTGGGGGCCTAGCAGGGCTGCGCAGGTGGGGGCTTCTCTGGGTTGAGGGGCACAGGGCCTTGTGGGTGTCTGGAGGGCGACAGACAAGCCTTCAGTCTCACGTGGGAGGAGTGACTTCCACAGACGTTCAAGGTGCCCGGGCTGGGGTGTTGCGCTAGCTGAGTTGGGGTGTTGGGTTGTGTGAGCCCCGGGGGGCCTTGTGTGGCCATGTGCATCCTGGGGGTTTCTGCGAGCTGTGTGGGCCCCACTCAGGCTCAGCGGGGGCTCCATGGGAACCAGGCTCTGGGTTTCCGTGGCAACAGCAGGGAGGAGCCAGGAAACGCCAGCTCAGGAAGGAAGGCCGCAGCTGTGAGGAGGGAGCCCAGGGCCAGGCTGGCTGAGCAGGCGCCAGACACTCTGTCTGTCCGGTCGTCCGGCGGGCCAGGCCTGGAGCTTCTGTCCCCCCCTGCCCCCCATGCCACCCACTGTGGGCACGGGGCAGCTGCTGGCATGGCCGTCTTTGTTCGTATCAGGGTGTCCTGGGGGCGGGGCTGCAAGGTGCCCTAGCCTGACAGGACTTGTGCCCTGCTCCCCCCATCCCTGCTCAGGGGCTCTTGGAGGAGGCAGGTGGGGCTGTCTGTGTGTCCTGCGTGGGGGCGGGGGGGCTGTGGGTATCCTGGGCAGTGCCCGCCCTGACCTCCCTGACCTCGGCTGGCTTGGCCGCTTTCCTGCCAGGCTCTGGTGACAGTCCTCAGCTGCCCTGGGAATATGCTGGAGACAAAGAGCAGAGCCCCCAGCGGGCCCTGCAGCCATGTCTCTTTTCTGCTGCTGCCCTAGCTTTGCTGACAAGTGGCTTTGATGGCCCAACCAGTTGGGGCCGCCATATGGCCTGGGGGGCAGGTTTATGTTCCCGGGGACCACCCACACCTTTTCTCTCAAGGGCAGGAATCATTCATTCATGCATTCATTCGTTTTTGTGTGCCTGCTACGAACCCAACTCTGTTCTACGAGATGAGGGTCTGGCAGTGAACAAAACAGACCCAGGTCCTTGCCCAGGGTTGGAGGGGGCGGTTTCCTGTTCTGATAGAGAGGGACAGACAGTCAACCAATCCACAAACAAGTTAGAATATGGGGTGCCAGGCTCTGATGTGCGCTGTGGAGAAGGGAGCTGCCAGATGTGGAAGAGGAAGGAGGGGCTGTGTCGGGGGGCTCTCAGCCTCTTGTTCCATGAGGCCACTTTTGAGCCAATCCCAGAGAGAGGCTTGTGAAAGGGATGGAGAGATACACAGGGAAGAGTGTTTTACAGAGTGAGCAGCATGTGCAAAGGCCCTGGGGCAGAGAGGTGTGCTGGCATGTGGCATGAGTGAGGAGGGGACAAGTTGCTGAGCGGGGCCTGGGAGGATCTCGTTTTTGTTTTGTTTTTCTCCAAAGGAAAGTTGGTCACGTAGGAGGGTTTTGAGCAGAGGAGGGTGTGACGTGACTTAGCTCACCACAGCCTCAGCCTCGCTGCTGTGTGGAGATGGGCCTGTGCAGCTCGGGAAGGACGGACTTCCCACCAGGAGAGAAGGGGAGGAGGTCGGCTCCTGGTGTAGGCTGCCTCCCTGAGGAGTCCCCTGGTCCCCCTCCAGGAGGGCGGGGTTGGTGCACACGGGTGCCTGGGAGAAGCTACCTCCCGCTGGGCCGGTGCCCTGGGAGTGAGACCTTCTCCTTTCACCCCTGGGCCATGACCACCCCCAACGCCCCATCCCCGCCTGGGGCCCCTGGGGATGGGGAGGGTGGAGTGGCCGCCAGGCTGGCTGGCAGGGCAGGGAGGGCTGCGTTTCTGGGAATTGTGTGGGGGAAGCACATTGTTAGAGCCTGGAGCAGGCCGCCTGGGCTGCTGCTGGCCTCTGGGGGATGCCTTCTGCCTCCCCCAAGTGCTGCCTCTGGGGGAGGGAGCTGGGCCTGGGCCAAGGTTACGGGCCGGGCTGGGGACTTTCCTATTAGATGCTACCCTGGGTGGACAGCTCTTCCCATTCTGCAGACCGAGAGCCTGAGGCCCAGAGAGAGGGCTTGCTGCAAGGGCGGAGCTGAGATACCTGCTGGTGCATGGGATGGGGGCTTTTGCTGGGTCTAAGCCTCTGGTCACTGCCCGGCCTTACTTCAGAGGCCGGGATCGGAGGGAAGACTAGACGGGGTTGTCTGGGGTCACGGCCCCGCAGTGACCCTGTGGTGGCCACCATGGAGGCCTGGGGAGTCTCATGGAATAGATGCAGAAATCCCATCTATTTAGCTGGTCGCCTAGGCTAGGGGAGAGCTGCCTAAGGGTAGAGGGCGATGTGTGGGGGCTTCTAAGGGCTACAAGATGCCTCCACACCCTGTGGCCATGGGAAGCAAGAGGTGGGGCTCAATGTGAGTTTGGCGGCTTGGGCCTTCCCACCGAGGCTCTTGCCTCAGCCAGAAAGGAAGCACGGATGCGACCTGCTTGGGTCATGGCCGGCTCTGGGCGGGCAGGGGGCAGGGGACACAAATAGAAAAATAAA
Source organism: Proteles cristata cristata (assembly GCA_017311185.1). Lineage (NCBI taxonomy): Eukaryota > Metazoa > Chordata > Mammalia > Carnivora > Hyaenidae > Proteles > Proteles cristata. The sequence continues at coordinate 262,314 of JAESUZ010003012.1, forward strand.
TGGCCTGAGCTTCCGATGTTTCCGGACTGAGGATGGGGAAGGGGCAGGCTTCTGGGCCAAAGGTGTGGTCCAGCCTGTGTGTAGTGGACCCTGTGGGTGTTGCTGGGGTGTCCCCAGGTCCCCATCAGGGTTGTGCCTCCCCGAGCCCCCAGGGCAGGGCCAGGCTGCACACAGAGGAGGGCTCCCGAGGGCAGGCCCACGCGTCTCTCTTCTCTGGGGGCTGCCCCGTGGGGACCCCTACTTTCAGGAGGCCTGTGGAGTGTCCAGGAGGGCATTCTGGAGTCAGGCAGGCAGGGTGGGTCTGGGAAGGTTAAGTCTTCCATCCCGTGGGGGTTCCTTCTCTGCCACTTGCTGATTCGTCTTCATCTCTGACCTCCGATTGGGAGCTGCTGGACCTCCACCCACACATATACATTTTCATGGCTCAGGGTCTCCTAACCCAGCCCGGACCTGCCTTGACTCAGCTCTCAACTCTCTGCCCCGGCACTCCTTCGCTCCCCCCCCCCCCCACTTCAGTCCATCTTAGCAGAAGAGGCTGGGAGTCCTGGAGGGGAGGGCGTCACCTGGTTCTAGGATCCATGGGTCAGGCCTTCAGCCCAAAGCAGCAGGAGAGGTCAGTCCTGAGCTGGCCCTCCCTGGGGGTGGGGCCTGTCTTTGGGACTCCCTTGCTGGGTGGTGGCTAGTAAGTGTGGGTCTCTTCCTGCCCACCCCGAGGGCTACTGTATTTTCCTTCCTTCACGAGACACGTATTTACTGAGCAACTATTAGGTGTCTGGGGCTGAAGGGTGGAACGAAGGCCTTGTTTTCCCGGCCTGACAGTCTTTGGGAGAGAGACACCTTATGGACAGTCCAAGGTGTCTGAGCCACAGGTGTGGCCAGTGTGTGCACGTGTGAGCAGCTGTCTCCCCTGCTGGGTGTGGGTGTCCACAGGAAATGAAGTGCTTTGTTTGCAGAGGGGTCATGGTAAGGTTTGGAAGGCCCCAGCCCTGGTGAGTCCCCTAGTAGGAGGTAGGGGGTACAGGGAGGTTCACATAAATCCCCCCCCCCCGCCAGGAGGAGCATCCCCTGGTTGTGATGCCACCTTCTGTGACCAGTTTTCTGAGGGTGCTGGATGGCCTCCGGGGCTCAGGCAGCTTGTTGGGAGAGGAAGTTCTCAAGCTAGGAGAGGGTCCACAAGGGGTCTGTGGTGGGCTGTGAACATCCTGAGCGAGGTTCCAAAGGTTATGAACTCATGAGGGGCCCCATGACCAGGGATGTCTGAAGTGCAATACTGAGAATTTTGGGGTTGGTGGGTGCTGTCCTAGAGAGGGTGGGACCCACCTATGGCCCCCACGGGTGAGGGTCTCTCTCCATGACCGAGCACAGCCCCACTCTGGATGCTTCCTGGTTATGGCCAGAATTGACTGGATCTCCTGAGGGGCGGGGTGGTGGAGAGCTGGCTGGCCTTGCTGGTCTGTGGCTCCCTCCCGCCACCTAGAGGCCACTGCTCATTCATCATGGGCCACAGAGGCCACGGGGCAGGATCACCCTACTTGGTCCCTGAGCACTTGTGCAGCATGGGGTCATACCCTGGACTGCACCACGGTTCAGGGCTCCTGTCACAGGGGAGGGGCTGTGTCCTCCAGGTCTCCAGCTTGGAAGCACCCTGCCTCCTGGGCCACCCAGCCCCACCTGTTCTGTCCTCCCCAGCACCTGCCCCGCCCGGAGCCAGGGCCCCCCCGGGCAACCCTAATGCAGCCCTGCAGCCCAGCCTCTGCTGGAGACCACCTGGTTCCGCATGGAAGAGAAAGGGTCCAAGGCAGGAGGTCCGGAATTTCCACTATGGTTGCTTAGGGGAAGGGCCCTAGTTCTGAGCCGACAACAACCCTGCTCCACGGCCTTACTTTGGTGCCAGAAAGTAAAATTCATAGGATTAAAAGGAAGCCAATTACAGTGAAACACAGTTACCAAAATGTTTCCTAAAATCTGATACGAAACCTTTATTTTCTTCTTTATCGCTGGGGCACTGGGAGGACGGCCGTGGAGGGCAGTGGCTCCAGTCTGTGCCTTGGCCAGTCCTGGCACTGCTGTGACACGCGGGCCACTGCTGCACCTGGCACCAAAGGGACAGTGTGCCTCCACCAGAGGACAGCGGGAGGGGCACGAAGACCCCTCCCACCTGGCTTCTTTCTGAACAGGGTGTTGGTCCCTGAGCCCCAGGCTGAGACCTTGTCCTATTCTTCCTCCCACCCCACCAAGTGTCCCCTCCAATTCCCAGACCTGCCCTGTCTCCCCTCCCCCTGCGACCGCCTCTGTCCTTCTCAGTGTGGATAAGGTCACAGGAGCTGGGTGCAAACTCCAGACCGCCATCCACCGCCCAGTCATGGGTCACCATCTGCACACTTGAAACACCCCCCCCCTCCCCCCGGCTCCTGAGCCCCTGCCCTCCTCTGGGTGCCCACCGCTCAGTTGTCCACCCTGGCTGGCCACAGTCCTGTACTTCTGTGGACAGAGGACAAAGACCTCAGAGCCACACCCTTGGGTTACAAGAAGCAAGGGTCTTCATTCTTAACCAGCTCCCTAGGTCCCGTTTTTTTTTTTTTTTTTAACGTTTATCTTTTTGAGAAAGGGAGATAGAGCACACGCAAATGAGCAGGGGAAGGGCAGAGAGAGAGGGAGAGACTGAGAATCCCAAGCAGGCGCCACACTCACCACGGAGCCAGACACAGGGCTTGATCTAACAGTGAGACCACGACCCAAGTGGAAATCAGGAGTCATAAGGTTAACCGACTGAGCCACTCAAGACACCTGGTCTCACAGTTACTTGGCCTGAAATTCAGTGACTGTGGGGCCCACAACGCTACAGACGTCATTTCTCTGGCTTGTACCCTCTCCCCAGCGCTGTGCCCTGTCCAGCAAACCATCCAGCATCTGCATCACTGAGGAAGGGAAAGATATTTGGCGGCGATGCTAGCTCTGCCCCTCTGCTCCTCCCCAGCCCTCTCCCTTCCAGGGCCATCCCTCCAACTGAGTACTGCGTGGCCGCTCCCAGGGACCCCCAGCAGCAAAGGTGACCACTGAATCGCTCACGCTGTGTCCCTTGACCTGTTGTAGTCAACGCATGTGTACCAACTCACACCATCCTGAGAACAGCCCTCTAAGGCAGACACCACCATCTTCTTTTCATAGATGGCAAGACTGAGGCACACAGCGGCCCATGACTGGTTTGAAGCGCAGAGCCCGGGGTTCACAGCAGGTAGCTGACTCCGGAGGCAGGGGCCTTGCCCACGCGCCTCTCCAAGTCCCGTGGCACGTTCCGAACCCCAGCCCTGGCTTCTTCCAAACCCTGAATCCGGCGACCGCTCCCTCCCGCCTCCAGGCGCCGCGCACCAAGGCTCGGGGGCAGAATCCAGGCCGGAGCGCGCAGGGTGTCCACGCAGGCTTGGGGGTGGGGTGAGGTCGGGAGGTTCCCGCCGCGTCTGGCTGTCCCGGGAGAGCGGAAGGTGGAAGAGGAGGGTTCAAAGCGGATGGAAATAGGGGACGAACCCCAAGGTGCCTTTGTGGGTCCTACGTATTCGGCCCCAGGGCAGTTAACAGGCGGAGGCCCGGGGAGCACCTCCCTCGGGGTCGCGCAGGGGCCGGCACGCACGTTCTGGCTCGCGCTGCCACAGCGCCCTCCGCCGGCTAACCGCCTCACGCGGGGCCTTGTGGGACTGTGAGTCATCCGGACCTGTCGTCTACCAGCGACGGCCCCCTTCAGGACTACACTCCCCAGGAAGCCATGCAAATACGCATGGCTTCTGGGACTTGTAGTCCAGCGCTGCCCCAGTGCGCGCGAGGCGGGCGGCCGCGGGAACTACATGTTCCAGGACGCAGCGCGGCGCCCGCGGGGGCCGGGGGTTTGAACGGAGGGTCTCCCGCCCGCGGCAGGGCTGCGTCGGCTGCGACGGGTGCGGGAGGCGGCGACGGCCGGGGCGGGGGTCCAGGCCCGGAGGCTGAGGCTGGCGCGGCGGGCGCTGGGGGCCCTGCCCCCCTATCGATGATGGGCAAAGAAGAGGAGATTGCGCGGATCGCCCGGAGGCTGGACAAGATGGTGACCAAGAAGAGTGCGGTGAGGGGCGCGGGCCGCCAGGACCCCGGGACCCCCGCCCCGCCGACCCCTGCCGAGCCTGCCGAGCCCCCTTCAGGGTCGGGGAGACCACCCGAGGGGCAGGACGAGACCCCGCCCCAGCAGAGACTCCCGGGACGCGGGGAGATCCCCGTCGGTGGCCGAGACCCCTGCCCTGGGCCAGCCCTGCCCTTCACTCCCGCACCCACGGCAGAGGCCGCAGTCGGGCCTGGACATTGTCCCTGGAGCCGCCCTCTCTGGACTCAGACCCCAGCCACCAGGCTGAGATCCCGCAGACCTGAGATCCGTCTCCTCACTTGCCCCGTAACTCCGGACTCCCCCACCCCCACCTCACCCCACCCCACCCCCACCTCACCCCACCCCACCCCCACCTCACCCCACCCCACCCCTACCGGAGCCGGGCAAGCGGAAGCATTCCTCGGTCCCGCCCCTCAGGCCTTGCGGACTCCCCCGCCAGTTCAGACCTTTCTTATTGGCTGCCCCGCCCCCCTTGCCTTCCTCCTTCTCAGCCCGGGCATCCTCACAGCTTCTCCCTCACCCCCAGGACTCTCCACAGACCCCCAATCCCGACTCAAAGCCCTCTGCCCCACCCTAGGTCTCTCACATCCTTTTTCAGCCTGCAAGAGTTTGGAGTGTGAGATTGAACCCCCGTTCCTCCTGGAGCTACAGCGCTTCCCTTACCTCTTGGGCTGGGGTTGTGGCGGCCCTCATCTCCCTTCACCGCAGGCCAGAGGCCTTTCCTGGTGGAGTGGTCCCTTCCCCCCCTTCCCCCCCAGTATCTGCCCCTGCCCTACAAGAAGCAGGTTTCCCTAATAAATATTGTCCCTTCCTTAGCCAGGACTCAGTCAGCAGCAACTGGGCAGTGGGTGGATATGTGGAGACCCTCGCTTAAGACCCTTGGGAAGTCTGGTGAGCCTGGCCTGGGAGCGCTTCGGAGCTGGAGCCCCTGGCCAGCTGTGCCCTCTGTGCTCCTGGCCTCGTTGTCCCACGGCCAGTGAGCCTTTGTAGGAGGCTGTGCCATTGTCTCCCAGCAGGAAGCAGGTAGATGGGACTCCAGTTTCAACCCCTCTCCGAGATTTGGCAGCCTGCGTACCCTCACATGGAAGCACCCTTAGTGGGCGGCATCTGCCTTCAGGATGTTGGTAGGGGTCTGGGCTGGCTCCCTGAGAGGCTCAATAAACACAACCTGTTCTCCCCTGCAGACTGTGAGCAACTAGGTAGGGCGGTGGAGGAGGTTCAGTCATGGGCCTGAGAGATGCCTGCGCAACCACCCCAGGGCTGGGGCTTTGGGTGGCTTTTTGGATTAAACAGGCTTGTCCTGGGCCCCTGTTGACCAGGTTCGGGACAGGGGTTTGCACTGGGGCCAGAGAGGTGGCTGGGTCCCGGTCAGTCATCCAGCCGGCGAGCTGCAGCCTCTCCACACACACACATTGTGTCCATACTCCTGGGAGGCCGTGGGCAGCACAGAGCCAGGGTGCGGGAACTGTCTGTCGCTGTGTCCAGAGATGACCAGAGAAAGAAGCTGCTTCCTCTCTTGGAGGAGACAACACGCCACAGGCGGGGGCAGAGATGGGTTACGGAACTGGGTAGGGCCAGATGGAGCTGCGGGGAGGGTGTATCCAGGTCGGGAGCATAGCCACAGCACGAATAGACGCTCCAGGGGAGATTGAGGAGGGGGAGTCGGCCACCCTCTGGACTGGGAAGGCACCTAAGGGGTTTGGGGGTGCTGTGGCGTGGGCAGCGAGCTAGCAGAGGCTCTAGTGCCTGGGAGGCCCTTTTGGGGATTTGGACTGGGAAGTCGGGAATTGTGTTTATGCCTCTGGTCTGGAGCCCACGAAAAACTGACTTTACGCAGCCCAAGGCTCCGTCTCCGGGAAAATGATCAGTGAGAAGCACTGCGTCCTTGGGCCTGACAACCATCTTTCTTCCCTGAGGAGGTCACCTCAGGGCTGGACTCTGCGCGGCCTGAGGCGCAGAACCTGCTGGGGGTGACGTGGAGGGAACTGCAGAGCAGAGATGCCACCTAGATTGTGGGTGGGTGGGGGGCAGGGGCGGCTAGGAGCAAGGCCAGCCCTTCCCACAGCCTGTGCTGTAAGACGAGGCTCTCACAACCTTGGGTGGCTGGGTCAGGTTACTTCCCGTCCCCTTCATGTCAAGGGAGAGACCCACACATTAAAACATGAGTGTGTTAAGAAGTGAAGCATCTATGGAAGAGAGGAAAGCAGGAAGAGAGGAAGATGGGGGTGCTGCATGGTTGTGGTGGTTTGTTTTAAGTAGGAGAGGTCTTGCTAAGAAGGTGTCATCTGAACAAACTTTGGGAGGAGGGAGAGCATAAACCTGTAGATGTTTGGGGGTATTTCCATGGCAGTGGAGGCAGGAAGTGCAAAGGTCCTGGGGCAAGCAACTTGGCACACTTGAGGAACATGAAGCTGAGCCTGGAGTGGAGAGAGCGGCCCGTTTGTGCATGGCACTGGTGTGGAAGAGGGCTTTGAAGAAACAAAGCTGTAGGGTGGGAGGGGGCAAGGTGGGAAAGGTGGCTGGCCTGAGGGTGCAGGCAAGGCCTGGAGGAATTGATGAAGGGTGAGGGTGTGGGACTTGAACCTGGGTATGGGGTGGCTGTGACGGGAGTAGAGCATTTGGACTCAGCAGGGGACTCTGACCTTGCTTGGGTTGACCCCTCTGAGCAGGTAGGTGGGCCACCTTAGGGAGAGATGCCCAGTCCACCTGGGCAGGGGACCTCCACCTTCACCTGGGTGTGGCCCTGCTGCTGGAGAGGGGCTGCGGTCCTTGAAGGTGTTTCCCGTAGCCATGGTTTGGTCAGTGACCCAGAATGCTGGGATTGAGTTTGCAAAGACACTTTCCTTCTCATCCTCACCCGGCCTGGGCATCTAATTGCAGGTGGGTCACTCTTTGTGGCCCCCCCTCGTGTGTAAGAGGAGGTGGGATCGTCCACCAAGACCTCGAAGTCATTTATGAAGGTCCCCCTTCTCCTTCCAGGAGGGAGCCATGGACCTGCTGCGGGAGCTGAAGGCCATGCCCGTCACGCTGCACCTGCTGCAGGTAGGGCCCTGTGTGCCTCCTGCCCGGGACAGCTCCTGGGCTCCTGACAGGGCTTCCTGGCCCCTGCCCTGGGCCTTGGTTGGCACAAATGTCTGTCCTGGAAGAGACTGTCCCTGCCTTTGTCTGTTGCTAAGGAAGACAAAGGGACACCCAAGGATAACCCACCCTGTTTCTTGCCGAGGTTCTTGGGTTCCACAGGGGACAGTAGCCCTCAGAAGGGGGGTCCACCTCACAGGCTGGTCCCAGCCTCTGCCCTGTGGGAGCCTAGGAGGGTCTGTGAGAAGGCTCTGACTGCTGCCCCTCAGCCCAGGCTGCTTGCCTTGCAGTCTACACGCGTCGGCATGTCTGTCAACGCCCTGCGGAAGCAGAGTTCTGATGAGGAGGTCATCGCGCTGGCCAAGTCGCTCATCAAGTCCTGGAAGAAGCTCCTGGGTGCGGGTCAGGCGGCAGGCTGGGAGCTGGGGCAAGGGGGACCCTGAGAAGCACTGGTCAGCACTGTGCAGGGTGCTGGCAGTGCTGTCCCTGAGCCAGGGCCACCTGGGAGTGGGGATGTAACAGAACAGGTCCAGGAAGGTTTGGGGCTGGGAGGAGAGGGGTTCCGTGTAGAGCAAGGAGAAAAAGAAGTTCAAGGTAGGAGCAGAACTGCATGGAGGGTGGCTGGGGGCCCCTAAAGGGACCTGGCATAGGTGGGGAGGTCACATGGAGAGCCGTGTCAGGGCAGTGAGAGGGCAGGGAGCAGGAGGAGATGGGGGAGAGGAAGAGGGGAGGAGGCTGGGGGCGAGAGGAGAAGGGAGAGAGGAGAAGGGGGCGCGGCCACTACTCAGAGAGGATGGGGTGGCTGGGAGTTGCAGAGATGCCGACTCTGGGACCCTGAGGCCCCTCCTGCACCCTCGCCTTCCCAGCCTCTCCTGGGCTCTATCCAAACCCTTGTGAAATAGAGCTTTGTGTCCTGGGTCTCTCTATTCCTGCACGGCCATCAGCCCACGTGTTGGACGAGTGTGTTTATTCTGGTGGCGTGGGGGATGCTCCTTATCGCATGGGCTGGTCCCCAGCACAGGCTAGGGTTTCAGGAGCCTGATGAGGGATGTGCTCAGTGGGCAGCGGTTCTTTGTGGCCCCCAAGGCCCAACTGAGGAATGACCATGCCTCATCATGCTTCATCTGTGGGGGCTGTCACTCGGGGAGCTCCATACTCCATACTTTGGGCAGATGGCAGTCCTCTCTGCCAGGATGGGCAGTGGGTAGACCCCAGAGAAGCCTTACAGGTGGTCTGCTTGAGGGGGGCAGGCAGGAAAGGAGGGTGGGAGCTGTCTTGGGACCTTCTGAGGGGAAAGAGAGGGCCCCGGTTGTGAGAGTCTCAGTGGCTAGGTGCCCCGGTGGGGTTAGGGCAGATGGCCTAGGGCTGGTGGTCTGGCTAAGGCTGTGCCTTGGTGGGGATCTGCTCGCTTCCCTGGCCTGGACCTGCCCTCTGGCTCTGCCTCTCCCTAGCCAGCCTTCCCCTTTCCTGGCACCTGCAGATGCTTCTGATGCCAAAGCCAGGGAGCAGAGGAGGGGCGGGCCTCTGCCCACATCGTCCTCGAAGGAGGCTCCCAAGGCCCAGGATCCCAGGTAGCGCATCTGGAAGGCAGGTGCACACCCTCCTGCCCCCTGGGTGCCCTTCGCTTGGCAGATGAGGGTGCTGACTTCCCTGTGCCCTGGGTCTGCTGAGGCCATATGAAGGCATCAGCCCTTCCATTTCCTTGGAAGGGACTGTCCTCAGGGAGCAGAGCGTGGCCTGGTCGGCCTCTTGCTGCACACTTCTCTTCCAAAGCTCCTCTGGACGTTCTTTTTCTAGCCCCAACCATCTGAGAGGTGAGGCTATGTCCACCCGGTTGCATGGAGCTGCTACACGCCCTGAACAGGCCTGTGGGAGCCTCTGCTGCACACCCCCCCACCCCCCACCACCAGCTGCACATCTGTGTCCTGGGTCTGGGTCTCACTGGCCAGCCTTGGCTGACCTTCCCCCCTTAGCCTGGTGTCACTCTGCTTCTGGACTCTTTTTCCCTTGGGTGCCCCAGGCTACAGCATGATGTGAGTTCTGGGGGTACTGAGGCCTCACCACCCCAGAGATGGCAGTCATGGAGACTGGGGGGCCTCTGAAAGGGGCTATGGCCAATAGGCCACTTTGCCTTTGACCCCACTGGGCAGAAGTGGCCGGGGGCCAGGAAGGACTGAGCTCTGGATTTACAGTGTAGTTGTGCAGGGCTATGGATTCATTTGCTGCTCCTGCACATGTTGTTTTTCCTCCAGGAGGCCCCTGCTCCCACTGACTTAACTTGGGGCTCACAGGGTCACAAGATGCAGGAGTGTGAGGTGAGGGCTCAGTGGATGCAACCTGGTCATCAGGTAGCTTGTAGGGAGTACCCAGTGTTTCAAGGGGTATCTGTGCTGGGTACGGCCACCTGTGGTCTCGGGAAGCCACCAACACCATCTGCCTCTTCCTGAAAGGGCAGCTGGTCTTAAGCAGTGTGGCCCTGTGTCTGGCCTCCTGGAGGGCGGAGACCATTACAGGTGATTCGGCCCCAATTGTGCCCTCACTGGGGAGTACACCCCACCCAGTGGGCTTTACCACCTCCGACCAACTGAGCACACCCCTCTGGCATGCAGGGCTGGACTGCAGGTGGGCAGGACCATGGGCTGCTATCAAGGTGGAACAGATGGGATTTGGGGGATTGTGGCTGTATTGCTGGCTTTCCTTGTGGGGACTGGCGTGTCATGGGGATGTACGTGGCCCGAGCGGGCCTGTCTTTCTCCAGCCACAAGAGGCCAGAGCTGCCCAGGATGCCATCGGCCCCGAGGATCACCACGTTTCCCCCGGTGCCAGTCACCTGTGATGCAGTGCGCAACAAGTGTCGTGAGCTGCTGACCGCCGCCCTGCAGACAGACCGTGAGTGCCCTGGCAAGGGCTGCACAGCCTGTCTGGGGGTCCTGGCTCCTAACATGCCCCTGGACTCCCGGGGTGGCTGGACTCTGCCTGCCCACAGAGGCCTGAGTTTAGAGGACCCTCAGGGACAGCCCTCTTCCCTAGCCCGTTGCAGCTGTCCCCAGGGGGGAGGCAGGGGTCTCTGGGGTCACCAGAGCACCTGGATCCTGGGCTTCAGGTCCTGGGCAGGTGGGGGTGTGGGTGGTGGAGCCAGAGGGGTGGCTAGTCAGGGCTGATTCTTGCAGATGATCATACGGCCGTTGGTGCAGACTGCGAGGGCCTGTCGGCCCAGATTGAGGAATATATCCTTTGTGCAGGGGTTTGGGATCTGGGGCTTTCTGGTCCAGTTGTGAGGCCAGCCGGGTCCCGCTTCCCCTGGGGGCCACCACCCCGGTGCTCTCACCAAGTGGCAGGTCAGTTGGGTGGGCTCATCCCTCTTGACCAGGAGGGCCCTCCCCAGACCTGCTGAGGGAGGGATTCTGCCTGCTGGTGGGGTGGGGGTCACTGGGGCTTTGAACCTGGAGCTGGGCCTCGGCCATGAGTGGGTCTGGTGGCGGCCCCGCCCAGAAGCCCCTCCACTCACTGCCAGGTATGGGTGGGCACTGAGTTGCTGGGCTCCCTTTCCCTTCCAGCCCCCACCCTCACTGGCCTCCCTTGGCTGGTCCCATGGGGTGGGTGGATGGCAGCAGCATTGGCCTCTGGATAGGTCCTTAAACACCTGCACGTATCTTCCGGGACGTGGGGAACACGGACATGAAGTATAAAAACCGCGTGCGGAGCCGCATCTCCAACCTCAAGGACGCTAAGAACCCCGAGCTGCGGCGGAATGTGCTGTGTGGTGCCATAACGCCCCAGCAGATTGCCGTGATGACGTCAGAGGTGAGTTCTGCTGGAGGGGTGAGGGGGCTGCCCCTGTGAGCAGTGGGTCAGTACATGGCTTCTTGCCCAGGAGATGGCCAGTGACGAGCTGAAGGAGATCCGGAAGGCAATGACCAAGGAGGCCATCCGAGAGCACCAGATGGCTCGCACGGGGGGCACACAGACAGATCTCTTTACCTGCGGGAAGTGCAGGAAGAAGAACTGTACTTACACGCAGGTGAGCTGTGGCTAGCCATCCTCCCGGGGCCCCAGGGAGCTGAGGGCAGCACAGAGGGGTGCCCGCCTCACCCTCCTTGGAGCCCACACTTGCCCCCAGTTCTTTGGGGCGGAGTCCCCACTTGGGCCTGGACACATGCACCGTGAATATGCACTGACTGGGCCAGGGAGTGATAATCACCTTTGGGACCTCCTCCCTTGCCAGCACCCCTGGTCCCTAGGAAGCAGTGTCTCAGGTAGTGATTTGCTCTGGGCACTAAAGCCGGGGGGCTTGGCCTCAGTACAGAGGGGCCCCTAGGAGTGTTGTAACTGGTAAGAGAGTGGGCGGGGTAGGCTGCCTGCCAGTGGCCACAGGACTGTGTTCAGACCCATGGAGGCGGACACTGAAGTGGACCTCGGGACATGTCAGGGGTCCCTGGTAAGGGGAGAAGGGTTGGAGTTGGCTGGGGCAGCCTCAGCATAGGTCACCCACCGGGGTCTGGGGGCTTCGATGCCGGCGCTACCTGAGGATACGGGTAGCCTCCCCAAGTTGTCACTCAAGGGAAGACTTGCTTCTTGGGGCCTCCTGTTTCAAGTGACTGAGTCCTGGGGTTGGGGGGCTCCACCCTCACAGGTGCAGACCCGCAGCTCTGATGAGCCCATGACCACCTTCGTCGTCTGCAACGAGTGTGGAAACCGCTGGAAGGTAGGTGGGTGAGCCTTCTCTGGATGTGGGTGTCTCCAGCCTGTGTGGGATCTGTGTGGTGTGAAATGGGGGACAGCCATGCCCAGCCAGCCTCCTGGGACTTCAGGGAAGGTGGGTGGAGACCCCAGCCCTGACTCTTGCCCTGTGGGGTTCACGGGGGCCATGTGGTTGACACCTCTCCCCGTCTGCTGCAGTTCTGCTGAGCCCTCGTTGACATGTCTGAAGCCTTGGGCTGTGCCCAGTGTTGGCCACAGCCTTCCCTGCATCCTCTGTCAACAGACATAGCTTCTGGAGACCCGCCCTGTGCCTACCTGAACTTCCTCAGAGGGCTGTGCACCCCACCCCACCCCCTGCCACCTGCTGTATACCTTTCTTCCCTTTCCCCCCCAAACTATTAAATGTTTCTTTTTGCCATGGTGGTGTTCCTGGCCCTTGGTTCTGGTGGGCCATGCAGTCTTGGGCTGTGAGCTGGATTCCCCCACCCCCAGGTCTGGTTTCCCTCCACCCCCCGCTACTAGGGATAGCCCTCCTCCCTGGGATCAGGTGACACTTAGATTTGGCTCTAGTGGAACAGAGATGAAGGGAAGAGCCCGCTGGCCTTCCTTCAGAGGGGCTTGGTGATTCCAGGAGGAGCCCAGATTCCTGTCTGGGGGCAGACTCTCCCTGTGCATGCCCATGGATGAGGGGCAGGTGTGGGGACGCATAGCATGTGCGTGTGCAGGTGAGAGGGGGCCTTAGGTACACAGAGGATCCAGGGTCTCATGAACCTCCCCAGCCACTGTAGGTCAGGGCCCAGGGCTCATGGGCAGAAGGCCAAATCTGGGTCTCGAGGCCATCCATGATCCTCTGCTCCAGGTGGTCAAGTGGATTGGGTGGACTCTGGGCCAGAGTCTCAGTTTCCTGGACCTGCAGCAGTTCTGAACTGCTCTACCTTCCAGAAACCAGGGAACAGGTTGGCAAGCTCGCCTTGCCCAGGGGAGGCCACCCCCATCAGTGTCCCACCTTAGCTTTGGCAAGACGCTGTGGGGGTCACCCTTGCCTGGGGGCATGGCACCCTCACCAGGGCAGGGCGGAGCACAGCTGCCCCCTAGGGCCAGGTCTCCTCTGGAGCCGTCTACTCCCTTCCCTGATCTAGGTTTGGGACAATTCATTCTCTAACCTCCCACCCCCAGACATGGAAAGAAAGGGGAGGCTTTTGCTTTAAAAATATCTTCAATAATAAGATCCTATTTTGGATGGAGACGGAATGGAGATAAATATGAAAACATCTCTTTCATTTTTTTGATAAAATACAGTAATGACATGTTTCCAGGTTTAAAATTAATGAAAATATAAAAAAGAAACTGGCTCCTGTTGCCTTGAGCCTAGTTCTGAGGTTCTGGGTCTGATCTGGGTGCAGACAGCTTGAAGGAGAGGGTCTCCTCCCGTCACAACAAGGCATGCAGAGGCTCTGCTGCCCACCAGAGGCATTTTCCAGGGTCCCCAGCTGCTTGGGGGAGGAGGCCTAAGTGAGGACGCGGGTCCCCTGGGAGGTCTCCCTCTCCCTGTGCAGGAGCCCGGCTGGGAGCTTTTTGGGGAGGGGCTGCCCGGTCTCAAGAGGCCCTCACACCTGCCTCTCAGCAGGACCTCAGGGTCCTAGGTCCCCTGGGTAGAGAGGGGCTCCTGTCTGGGGCTGCCCTCGGATGCCGGGCCGCTGGTGTGCCGGACCCTGCGGACACACACTTGTGCAGGTAACCGAGTCTGTGCCCACCGGGGGGTCCCGTGCCTGTGCCGCTGCAGCGGGCAGCCTAGGCCTCGTTGGAGGACTGGGAGCTCCCCTGGAGCAGCAGGGCGCGGTAGGTGGGGGAGCTGAGGAAGCGCGGGTAGGAGTCCCGGTGCATGAGCGTGTAGATCTGCAGCTGTGCGTCGTCGAATGTGTGCGCCGACGGCTCCTGCATCTTCTTGTTGATGCCTTCCCGCACTCGGGAGTCCAGGCTCACCTGCGGGACAGAATGCCACCGTCAGGGGCTCAGGAGGCGCCCTCACGCCCCGCCCCCCACCCTGGGTCCACAAGGCGGTGCACCTCCTTGGGGGACAAGATGGACACGTAGTCCTCATAGATGAGCCTGGCCTTCTCATCCACCACGTGCTGGTTGGCCTCGGCCTTGAGCTCCTCACAGGCCAGCCAGAAGAGCATGTTCTCCTCGCTGTACTCGGTGCGCAGAAACTCCCGGAACACGCTTCGGCCAGCCGGGCTGTGCATCAGCTTGTCGAACGACTGCGCCCAGCTCCGCACCTCCTCCGGGCTTGGCGTGGCGCTGTGGGCATTCCCCGCCAGGCCGGGTCAGGTGCGCGCCCCCGCCCCCCGGACTCGCGCGCGCGCTCGGCTGGCCACACCTACCACTCCTCGCAGCTGGGGAGGGGCTGCAGCTTGTTCTCCCGCGAGGCCCGCCACGCTCGCCGCCGCTCTTCGTTCCTAACCGCAGAGGGAAAGGTGGCGCTGGCCTCCTCGGCATACGTGGTTTTGGCGCGCGCGCGTGCGCGCGCACACACACACACAGGTGATACACGTGAACGTGTGGCCTGGGGGCTCTCGGCCGAGGTGTAAACCCCCTGCAGGTGGGCGGCCCTGGAGTCTGCTCCTTTCACACCCTCCAGGGAGGGTCTGCACCTGCTGCCCTTAGCCCCTCAGTCTCTCCCCCGGAGCCAAGGCAGTTTCCCTGGTGCTGGGAAGACCTCGACAGTCTTGCAGCCTTTGGGACTTCACAGATTCCTGGTGTGGCCCTCCCCTCCTGGCCTGACCTCAGCCCCCACTCCTTTCTCCCAGAGGCCCCAGCTGATGCAGGAGGAAAGCCCCAGCCTGCAGAGTGTGACTGCTGATTCTCCCCAGGGAACCTCCGTCTCTCCCTTGACTCAGTGAATCTGGCTCCCACATCCACGCCTCCAGCCAGATCTCTCTCTAGGGCCGCCGAAGTGTCTAACGGACATCTCAAATCCAAACATCCCAACAGACCTCCCCTCTTCCCTTCCCCTGCCTGCTACACCCCTTCGACCCCCACAGCTCAATTCTCAGTGTGTCTTAATTCTTAATGGCCTCCCACCTCTGCCCCCAGGCCGCCCCTCTCCTGCCTCAAGGCGGAATTGCTCACTGGTCAGCAGATCCCCCTTTGAGTCCACCGCACTGGCCACTCAACAGCCACAGGCTGGAAGCCTGAACAGGGCCAGGTCTCTGCAAGGCATGAAAACTCCAACAGCTTCTCCACATGCCTAGAGAACCCTGTTAGCACCTGGAGGCCCCACAGCCGCCCTCTAGCATGCTGCTCTGGAAGCTCCTCCCTGTTACTCCGGGGCCAGGTCTCTGCTCAGTGTCCCTACGCCTAACAGTCTGTGAGACCTGCTCTGTCTTGTTCTTTGGTAGGTCCCCAGGGCCCGCTTCAGCTACCCAGCTTGAAGCTGTGCTTGAGCTTCAAGCAGCCTCAATAAGCATGTGCTGAGTAAGTGGACAAATGAGCGCACACACATGTGGGCTGGCCAGGTGCCTGCACAAGGACACATCCTCAGGCACACACCAGGCATGAAAGTCACACGCACAGAGGGGTCTGAGCATTGGTGACTGGTCACCAGGGCCCAACAACCCCTGTATGAGAGTTGTGGGCAGCAGAGGCGTCCTGCCTTCAGGTGACCCCTCTGAACCCATCTGAGGGTCCAGGGGCAGGACCCCGGGCCCTGTGTCTGCTCAGCACGCCCTCCTTGCTCAGTCCTCTCCCGTCCCCCCTCCCCCACCCCTGGCCCCACGTACCAGGAGCAGCTGCAACAGCAACACCAGCACAAGCAGCAGGGGTTGCGGCTGGGGGCAGCCGGGGGGGCCGCGTCATGACTGGACATCGAGGGGGGCTGGTCTGCCTCCTCTGGCCCTATGTGCTGGTGAGATGGGGGCTTCCTCAGCTCCAGGCCAGAGCCCAGGGTCCGCACACCTCTTCCCTGACTTCCCTCGGTGGTCGCCCTCCCGGCCTCCCAGGTGTTCAAGGGTCGCCCCCGCCCCCGTTCCCACAAGGGAGGCAGAGGCAGAGGTGGAGGTGGTGCACCTGCTTCTCAGTCTCATGCGGGGTGGGCATGGGTGGGTGGAGGAGGTCGCCCGGGCTCCGTGGTGCTGGCTCCGGGACCCTCACCACAGCCTGAGAGTCTGAGAAGAGAGGCGGGGGTTCTCCCTGAGAACCTGAGACCGCAGTCTCCACTTGTCTCCTGGAAGGGGTCCCGAGAGTCTCTCCCTCCTTCCAGGAGCCCTGCTCCCCTGCTGCCCACTTCAGACCACTCTGTTTAGCCTCCCACCTCTGCCCCAGCCCATACCAGGTCTGTGAGCAGGGGCAGTGAGGAGGGGGCCCCAGACGAGATCTCCACAGAAGGTTCCGGGACACCCCCATCTGTTCTGTCCCTGGGAAGCCGGAAGTCTGGGTTCCTCTTTCTTGGTTTCCGGCTCCCGGCCCCTCCCAAGGGGGCTGGGGCCCCTAAGAGTCTGGGGCCATCAGGTTAATGCATAAGGGTAATGGTCAGACATTCAGACCCTGTCCCCCAGCACCCCCCGTTTTGGGTTTTCTGCAGGAGGACGGCTCCCCACCAGAAGTCCAGGTTTGCCGGGTGGCCCCAGAGGATTCCAACCTGTTTGCAGCTGACTAGGTCTGCAGCACAGAGGATCTGAGTGGGATGGGATTTTCTGAGGGTGTGGGACTGAAGCAAAGCATGGGTGAGGAGGGCCATGAGCTTCCTGGGGACCTGTGGCTCCTTGGTCCCGGGCGCTGCCCCTGGCACCCCAACCCTAGCGGGCACCTTACCACACCCAGGGTCTCCCAGCCTCCCTTCCCCCTCCCCTAACAGGCTGCGGAAACCAACTGGGCCTGGTGTGCCAGTGGGGGAGGGGAGCGGGCGGCAGCAAGGAGCTGGGGTGTCAGAGATGTGGGGCCCCTGGTAGGGGTGAGGGCCAGCCTCCATCTCAGTGTCCACACCTACGTTTCACGGGGGAGGTATGCAGGGGGCACTGGGCACCGAAGCCTCAAGTCAAGGTTAGGAGTCTGATGCCCCCACCCCCACCCCAGGGGAGGCCAAGCACAGATCCCAGAGTCCACGCCAGGGTGGCCCATCAGTGCCCCTGGGGCAGTCTTGAGTGCCTTCCCACCACTGCACCTGCCTGTGTCCGTCTTGGTCTAGGTGAGGATCCCCAGGGCCTGGGGTGCCCCCCTGCACAGCTGACAAGGACCTTCCTGAGCCATCCAGTCCCACCCCCACACCCCCATCTTGGTGGCCAGGAACTTCGTGACTTGCTTTCACTTTATTTTCTCATTTAACTATCATCCTCCCTGCTGCCCCCATCCCTCAGCTTGTGGCCTTTTAACTCCTGTTTGGTCCGTGTTGGCCTCTTGGGGTCCCCCAGGGTAGGAGGGGAAGGTGGATGCCCTAGGGCAGGCATCAGAGCAGGACCAGGCTAAGCAGCTCTGGGAGCAGAGATGCCAGGACCGCACGTGAGTGGCGCTCAGCGGTGGCAGTGCCGGGGTTATGCACTACTTAGGGGCCTCTTTCCTCCAGGGTGGGGGAATGCAGAGGTCCTGCCCGGACCCAAAACTAGACTCCCGGCAAGCAGATGGGGAAGCAGCAGCCCCACAGCTTGCCTTTCCCTCAGGGGTCAAGCTTCTCGGGAAGGGAAGGGGTGTGGCAACTTCTGAGGTCTAGTAGCTAGGCAGAAAACTGCTCTTCCTCCTCTGCGCCCCCACCCACCGTGGGTGGGGGCAGGGCTCTGTCCCCACTTCACTCCCTAGCACCCGAAAACTTAGCTCGAAATTGGAGGAGGGGCCCTGTCTGAGGGTGCAGGCCCACGTGCTGGGGGCTCTAAGCCTGGAGGCTGACTTTGGGGTCAGTGTCTTCTGTCCTAGTTGCAGGCCTGGACCTGGCTCCCTGCACCCTCCTGAGGCTGGCTGGGGCCACCTGTTCTCCCCGCCACCCCACCCCACCCTGCCCCGCAGGTCACCTAAGGCCTGAACTAGGGTTCCTGCCCCTCATCCTGGCATTTGGCTGGCATTTCCCAGCCCCTTAGGCTTTGGCCCCCAAGTCTGAGATGGGAGGGGCTGGACAGTCAGCAAGCCTGGCCTCTGGGGACAGAGAGGCTCCCTCGGGAGCGGCTGCTACTCTGCTCCACAGAAGGAAAAAGAACGTCCCTGAGCCCGCCCAGGCCAAAAAAAGAATAAGAAAATGTGACAATCCCAGAAAAAAATGCCATAACCTTTGGAGGAGGGTTGACAAAGGGGCTCCATTCCCTGCTCCTGATGGTACTCAGCACCTTTCCTATATGGCCCCCCATTCAGTTGGTGGAGGAACCCCTGCCTGGCTCCTCCAAGGCAAGCCAGGTCTTCCTAAGCCTGGTGACCCTTGTCCCCACTGCAGAGGTGGGGGCGACCCATTTCTCTCTCTCTTCCTCTCTCTGCTGGCAAGGTCTGGCCTGGTGGAGGCTGTCTCCTTCTTCAGGGGCCCCATCCTCCAGCCTCTGACGCCCCCACCCCTACCTCAAGGAACTCGCCAAGGCGCCCCACTCACCATCGACCCAAAGGCGAGGTGGGGGCGGGAGAGGCCAGGTTCCCTCTGGGCCCCACCCTGGCTGCCGAAGGGGCGTGCACTGCAGCAGCAGGGACTCAAGTCAGACGGCAGGAGGTACTCCTGCGGCGTTCTGGAGGGAGGCCGGCGCCGGGAGCCCCAGATCAGCTGGGGCCGGGGGCGCAGCGCCTCCCCTGTGCCTCGCAGGGTGAGTGGCTGCCGGATCCAAGGGGGTAGGGGTGGGGGCGGGCAGGGTGTCCCGCCTCGGCCCCTCCCCAGCAGGCTGGGCGGGGGGCGGGAGACGCGGAAACCTGGGTTCTTCCGGCCCCCCCCCTTTGAGCAATCGCTTCCCCAGGCTTTGAGCTGCAGAAAAAGGGGAACCGTGGTGCAGCGCCCCCTCCCCCACGCGCGGGGGACTGGCTCCCGTCCCGCCGCGGCCCAGGGCCCACGTGGACCCAGCAGCTGGATCCGCGGGGTGCGGATCGCGGTGCCGGGTCCTGAGGCTCCGCCCGGGACGGCCCCGGCCCCGGGCCGGGAGGGGCAGGGCCGCCGTCCTCGGCGCCGCGCGCACTCTCACCGGCCGCGCTCCCGAGCCGCTCGCGCCGCCGCCGCCGGCCCGCGCGCCCCGAGGTCCGGCCGGAGAGTCGGGGAGGGGGCGCAGGGTGCAGTGCGCACGCGCCTCGGCTGCACTTCCCCAAAGCGCGGGGCCGGGACTTCCTCGCGGGGAGGCGCCCGGCCCGCCCTGCCAGGCGCGCCCCGCCCCGCGCTCGGCTGGCCTTGCTCCCCACCCGCCCCCTCCCCACCACTCGGCAGATTCGGCGGGGCGCTCCGGTCCCCACCATCGCTTAGGGTGGCCCGTGGATATGAGGTGCTAATAACGGGGCTTGTGGACCCAGGGCGGCTTGAGCTGGCACCGTAGTAGCTGGGGGTGTGGTCGTGTCTTCCACTCTGTTCAGGGGGATCCAGTCCAGCTTTGCCACTCTTGCGGGCGTCCCGAGACTCTGGTCCAGAGCCTGGGCACAAGAGCCCTTGAGACCCTGCGGTCCTATTTGCTTCTTGCCATGCTGGAAAGGACGGGTCAGTGCTTCCTCCAGGCCCAGGCCTGGCCTCCCTGGACTGTGCGCTGCCGCCTGTGAAGTGGGGGTAAGAGCTCGCTGGCACAGTGCTCTAGCGGGGCTTCCTAAGGAAGGGGGTCCTATGCCGCGGTGCTGGTGGGTGCTGGGGGAATGGGTTCTCACACCTGTAGGCACCGAATGTTCCTGTCTGTGGAGCCCGAGTGAGTCTTTTCCAACCCCTCCAGTCGCCCTGAGATGTCCTGAAGTTTAAAGCCACACCCTCCCTTTTGCAACCAATGCCCTGTCCCTTCTCTTTGGCTGACTCTTCTGATATTTTATGATCTGTCACAGCTGTCAGTTACATTTCTTGTCCCGGCATGCTTTGGGCCAGTGCCAGAGCGGCCCCGACTCTGCTCTGGAAATGAGCTGCGGAGTGTCTTGTGTCCCCCTGGCCTTGGACCAGGCGCATCTCCTGTCGCCAGTGCAGGCACTCAGCCTGGTCATAGCCGGGTCCTGCTCACAAAATGCCTTCCAACAGCACAAGCCGATATGCCCACGTTTTTCAGAACTCTTCTTCAAGATATAAAGGGAAGTGGAGATTTTACATGTGCCCTTCATTCAGCAATCATCTGGGTGCTCCCTGTGTGCCACGCAGTGGCCCCTAGCAGTAAATCAGACAGGCCAGCCCTGGAGCAGACAAGAAACAGACTGGCAGGCTGGGTGAGAGGCGAGGGGGGCTAAGGAGGACCACAGAGCAGAGGGAGGTGTCCTTCAGCAAAGGACAGTGTTGGCAGTACAGCCGTGCAGGGCCTGGGAGAGTGGGGACTGAGCTGGAGGAGAGGGTGGGAGCTCAGAGAGGGGAGAAGGGCCCTGGAGGCTGGGGTGCCTCTTGATATTGTGTGCCCAGAGGCCTTGGCTGGCATGACCACAGAGCTATCTGGCTGACAGGCTGGCCAGGGGAGGCCAGAGGCCAGGAGCTTGGTAACAGTCCTGGGAGGTAGGACAGGCCAGCACCTGCTCAATGTCACACAGCCAGACCGACCCCCAGTGCTTGGTATCTCCACCCACCTCCCGAGAAGTGTGTGGGGCAGCTGACCAAGTGTGGAGGTCAGCATGCTTCTCTCCCCACTCATGCCATTCTATGCCCTCTCTGCCCTCCCAGCCCTCCCTACACTGTACATCCTCTGGCCACTTGGGCCTGCACTCCAGTCCCCTCGCCCCAGCCCTTCTGGGTCTCTTGCGCCTCCTCTGGTGAGTCTGTCTCTCCACAGAGCACCCCCACGTTCCATGGGAGGGATACAGATGGGCTGGGAAGGAACTTGTTGAGAGCCATACAGCAGGTAATGGTGGATATGGGATCTGAACCCAGGACTCTGTCCAGAGCATGAACACAATCCCAGCTCCAGGACAAACCTGATCCCGTGCACAGTCCCCAGTACATTGGGGCCTGGCCCACACGCTGCACTCTCCCACAGCAGAAGCCTCTTCTGGGCCCGGCAGAAATGTCCTCAGCCACTTTCCCTGGACTCCTCTGCAGAGCTAGGGCCCCCTCCCTGGTGGAGGGATCAAAGGGCCCCCCACATGCCAGCTCCATGCAGAGCTACCAGTGAGGCCACCCTCTTGCTGGTCTTCTCCTCGGGGCTTTGTGTGCCTGTCTTGTGCTCTGTCCTTGTGTTTGCCTGATGCAGAGGGACCACACCCACACGGAGCGCTCACGGCGCCCACTCACTGCCCAGGCGAGACCCTCAAGATCTCTATTTTAAAGATAAAGAAATGGAGACTCAGAGAAGTGATGAAATGAAATATGTGTTCACCGAGCAGACGAACTCACCCTAGGTGGTCAGCACGTCTCCAGAGGACAGAATGCTCAGGTCCATATTACAGGGGGCTGGCTGCCATCCTGTTCCTTCGTGTCTGGGGGCAAGTGGCTGCCACTCCTGGACAGAGAGAAGACCTCCCCTTCCCTGTCTCTCTGTCCTCAGCCTGAGAACCCTTCTCTTTTCTTGTTCCTCTGTCCCCCTCTCTGCCTCAAACAGCAGCCCCCACTCACAACTGCCACACACGCCCTCCCCCCCTCCCCCCGGGCTGCCACAGATGCCAGCTCCACACACGGTTCTGGGCTTGGATCAAGGCCAAAGGCAGCAACAGCCCAGAAAGGGTGAAGGGTCAGGTGCGGGGGGACAAGGGCTTGCTGAGGGCTCAAAGGGCCCACATCCCCATGAGGCTAGGTCCCCATCCTGTGCTGGGTCAGGGAGGGGCACTGATGACCTCTGAGCAGGAGTCCTTGCTGGACCCCTGCTCTGACCTCTGTGGGTACAGCATGAACCCCTCCGTATCAGTTCTTTGCTGCAGGCCCACTCAGCGGGAGCCCCCTGGCAAGGGTGGGGGCTAGTCTGAATTCTTTCAGCCCCCACCTCTGGAGCCCGCTAGGGTCCAGGAGGGAAGAAAAGAGAGAGGTGGTCAGGTTCCAGGCTCTGCCAAGAGCTTGTGTCCGGGAGAAGAGTAAGTTCTTTAAGGGGAGTCCTATCCGGAAACTTGGGAGACTCTTCAGAGTCCAGAGGGTTTGCAGGAAGTGGGTTTGTCAGAATGGGACACGGGTGTCCCTGTATGTATGTGTATGTGTATAAGGGGGATCGATCTGAGCCGAAGAGGTCATTCAGGGTGCAAAGCTGATTTTCTGTGGGGTTAGTGCAGACCTCGCTGAGGGGTCTCCCTTCCCCCGTCTCTGTCCCCCGGAGCACCTCTTTGGCACAGCTGGTCCCAAAGGCTGCCTTTGGCTTGTGCAGTCACTCTCCTTGCCCTGAAGGCCACCCTACCCACCCTCTGATCCCTGATGGAATGACCTACAATCTGGGGTCATTTCTCCCATCTTCTCCCTGAGATTGCTCTTACTTCTGGAGGTGTGACTTGCCCTGTCAGATCCTTACTCCTGTGCCCTCAGACTGGGGACTCTCGCAGACTCGCAGGTCGCCGGGTGACAGCCCCAGGGTTTGAGGGATTAGGAGGGTCTGCCCAGTGGGACCGTGTACTTTGTTGGAGGAGCCCCACTCTGTGTGACACCAGCTGCAGTGAAGGCAGTACCCATACCCGCCCCCCTCCCTCCCGGGGAACCTGGACAGAGAGAGCATAACGACCTGGGGGAGCTTGGACAGTGAGAACTTTATGTGTGTGTGTGGGGGGGGGGTGGCTCAGCCGTCAGCGGGGGAAGATGCTGCCGTCAGTTTTCTCCTCCAGGATGGTCTCCACGCGCCTCCTCTGTGGGTGAGAGTGGCTGGGGCCAGGCGTGCGGGGAGGGGGTCGGGGCCCCCACCCCCTCCCGGGCTTGTGGGCACCTCGTGACGGTCCAGGGGGTCCGGGATCCGCGTGGGCTTCAGCTGCGGCGGTAGGAACAGCTCCAGCCGGATGGCGGCGCGCGCGGACTTCTGCTGCAAGATGAGCAGCGAGATCTCCTCGTCCTGCGGGGCGCGGGGCGCGGGGGCTCGGGGCGTTCCTCAGCCTCCGCAAAGATTTGCTGGCTCAGCCCGCCCCCTCCTGCGAGGCGCCCCCCGCCCCCCGCCCGCCGATCCCTCCCGCCTCCCGATCTGTCCTCACCCACCCCTTTCCTCAGGGCGCCGGAGCTGGTGTCCCCTCCCCGCTCGCCCCCCAACCTTCTCGCCTGCGCGCCCCTTCCTTCCGGCCCGAGCCTCACCCGCATGCGGATGTAGCGCAGCCGCAACGCGCGGATTCGTCCCCGGGCCTCGGCTGCCTTGAGAACGCCGAGGAGCCGGTCCTGGCGCGCCCCCGGCGGCTCCAGGGACTGTGTCGCCCACGCGCGCGGGTCGGGCATGCGGCACCCCAGCTCCACGGACTCGCGCGTGAAGATGGAGGCGGCCGCGCCCACGTCCTCCAGCAGGTCACCGAAGAGCAGGTGGCGGTGACGCTGCGCGGGGCTCATGGCCGCCATCCCCTCCAGCGTTAGGGCCCAACCCGGCTTGAGGGGCTGCGCCCTCTTGGCGCGTTCCTCAAGGGACCCCTTTCCGGTTCTCTCCCGCGGGCCCCTGCCCCCAGCCTTCTTCCCTGCTGGCGACTGCATGGCTCGACCTGGCCCGCCCTGCCGAGGGAAGAGTGAGTCCCATTGGGCACCTACCAGCCCCTCTGGCCTGGTCGGGTCCCACCGTGCACCCCCAGCTCTGGCCCTTCTAGATCCCTCCCCGCAGCTGCCCTTAGGCCCAGCGTCTCCAGCCTCAGCACCTTTGCGGGAGCCTAGCACACGTCCTATTTACCCCTGCTGTCAGCCAGACATTTCTGATCCACTGTTAAAGGAAATTCCCTTCCTGCCCACGGCCTGGTTCTCTATCCACTGAGAAAATGCTGAGACCCCTGAGGTGACCTGCGGCCCTGGCCAAGGGTGGAGAACGGGTTAGGCTTGGCAGACCCTTCCCCACAATTCTGGGACCTTTGATGTGTCCCAGTCCCCCATGTCTGTGGTTGCTGGTCAGTCACCACTGGAATCCCAGGGCCGGGGCTGCTCTACTCTGTCTTAGTGTTAGGGGCTGGAGATGGGAGTGTGTTGGCTTCCCTTTTTGCCCTGGGCAGAAGACTCGTGCCCTTCTGGGAGGGGTTTGTGTGTGTGTGTGTGTGTGTTTGTGTGTGTGTGAGAGAGAGAGAGAGAGAGAGAGAGAGAGATCTGTCTGTGGGCAGCAGAAGGCAGCATGGACAGTTGCTCCCCTGGATGTGTTTCAGGGGAGCCCTGTCCTCCTAGCCTGTCCCCTGCTGGGTCTAGATGGAAGCAGAGCGCAGGGAGGGGATAGAGCGGGGAAGGCCCACAAGACGGGAGAGGGGAACGCCCCTGGGGACCTGGTTCCACCCGGCAGGACTCTTCCCTTCCAAGCCCACAGCGCCTCAGGCTCCAGACCCCCACCGTGGGCCAGAGGCAGGGCCACACAACATGGCATCTGCCGGAGGCTGTCACCTTCCCCCAACTCATTCTTAGCTACATTGGTCGAGGGGCCGGCTCTTGTCCCCCATCCGTGTACACTCCATACTTTTCTCGCCGTCTGGGGTCTGAGCCTCCAACTGAGCCCTGACTCTCCCGGACTTGTTGACTTGGTTGCCTGGCAACCGGGAGTCCTGCGCTCCCCCAGCACGGCGGGGGCGGGGCTGTCCCTGGGAAGGGAGGGGCGCGGGCTGAGTCAGGGTCCAGGTGCTTGGAGGGCGCCCACATCCGAGGGGCGAAGCGTCGCAGGAGATGACCGGCAGCTTTTCCAGCCCGGGTGCCCTTTCTTTTCTTTCTGGGGAGCCCCAGAGCACTCTTCTGGGGGCTGTGGTCCCAGCTTCCAGGCTGGAGAAGTCTTTGGGGGCTGGTTTTGGGGGCAGAAGGCATAGTAATGAGACCTTCCTGTCTGATACCCGTTTTCTCCTGCAGGACCCAAAAGGGCTCCCACCGCCGCTTTGTTCACAGGGAAGGGAAACTGGGGCGCAGCTCAGGAGGACACCTACCCTCTTCCAGAGCAAGTTTGGAGTCTCAGGGGTCCCGCACGACCGGAGCCAGGTTTTCCTGAACCCTAAATTTCTGGGTCCTGAATCCTATATTTCTGTAATGTATTTGTTAGTGTCATAATATTTCATAACTAATTCATTTCTCAGTTTTTAAATTCTATAATTCATTCGTCCACTCATCAGTTTATTCTAGAATTCATTAATTCAGGGGCCCCTGGGTGACTCACTTGGTTAAGCATCTGACTTAGCCCATGGTTGGTGAGTTTGACCCCTGCATGAGGCTGTCTGCTGTCAGCACAGAGCCCACTTTGGATCCCGTGTCCCTGCTTGCTCTGTCTCTCTCTCTCTCTCTCTCAAAAAATAAATACAAACATTAAAAAAAAAAACCCAACACGTTAGAATTCATTAATTCATGTGCTGGGGCTACAGTTTACGTTAGGCTAAAATTGTTGCATTAAGTCCACAATCCGTTATGGTGCGTGCAGACGTCTCCCCTTCATTCATGGACATGTGCCAAGGACAATGATGCCTTTTTGGGAGTTCAGGACCTGCGCCCCTGAGGCAGGAACTGTCCTGTCTTTGGGGTGGGGGTCTCAGCTGAGGTTCTGGCCTTTGTGCAGGAGGTTCTTGACTGTCCACTTTGTTTTTGGAAGCTTCCTCTGCCTTCCTGGTGAAAGGGTAAACTATGACTTTGTGCCCCTTTATATCAGAGCCTGCACCAGGCTCCAGGGACCTACCGTCCATCCTTCAGGCCCCTGGGGCTTTGCACAGGCTGTTCCCAGGGTACTGCCCCTTCCTGCCAGGCATGTGCCTTTGGGGTGTGGTCTGGGTCTTGGGATTCAGCACCAGCCTTGGGGCTTGTTGAAGACACAGGCCTCTGGGATCCAGAAGCAGTAATGGCTCAGGGAGTCTGACGTAGCAGGCCAGACTCTTGACAGGGGCTGCCTCTGGTTCAACTCTGTGCTCCCACCCTGGTGAGTTCTGTGAGACAGAGGATCTGGGCCCTCCTCTCAGCTTCCCAGGTCTGGGCCAGGAGCACTCACAGAAGGGGAGCTGCTTGCTGGCTTCTGGCAATGGAATGCGGTTTATAGGGAGAGTGGGGGCTGCTCTAATGCAAGAAGGGGCTTGTAAATTTCCCTCTCTTTTCTTTTTTTTTTTGTAGGACTGAAGAACTTTGATACCCCTCCTCCTCAATCCTCGGAGGGCTTGGTGCCCACACAGCTCGCATTCCTGAAAGAAGCTTCTTCCGGCTTCTCCACACACCCTGTGGCTCCCTGGGAACAGGGGAGGGGGATGGAGGTGGTGCTCCCCGGGTGTCTGGGGCCCTGCAACCAGGCAGGGGTCTTCCATCTATTTCTGTGTCCAGGATTCATGTGTTTTTCAAAGGCTGATGGAAACACTGAGATCTAAAAGCATTTTGATTGGTACCAAATGCTGAAAATAAAACTCCAAAATAAAATTTAAAAGTTTATTAAATGACTACAAAATTTAATATTATATTGAAAATATACAACTCAGTTCTTTTGTTGCCATATATAAATATTATAAAGTTAAAATCACACAAAATAATTTATTATGATGAAACTCACAGTTGATAAAATCCTTTCACTTTTTTTTTAGGGGCACCTGGTGGCTCAGTTGGTTAAGCGTCCCACTCTTGGTCTTGGCTCAGGTCATGATCTCACAGTTTGAGGGTTCAAGTCCTGTGCTATCAGCGTGAAGCCTGCTTGGGATCCTCTCTCTCTCTCTCTCTCTCTGCTCCTCCCTTGCTTGTGCTTGTGTGCATGTGCACGCTCTTTCTCAAAAAAAAAAAAAAGTATGAATAAACTTAATAAAAAGCCCTTGTGGGCATCTGGGCGGCTCACTGGGTGGCTCAGTCAATTAAGCATCGGACTCTTGATTTCAGGTCAGGTCATGATCTCTGATGACCCCACTGAGCGTGGAGCCTGTTTGAGATTCTCCTCTCTCTGCCCTTCCCTGCTTGTGTATGCACTTTCTCAAAATAAATAAACTTAAAAGAAAAAGTTCTTTCACTTTTTTTAATGTTTAATTTATTTTTGAGAGAGAGATAGAGACAGTGAGAGCAGGGGAGGGTCAGAGAGAGAAGGAGACACAGAATCTGAAGCAGCTCCAGGCTCTGAGCTGTCAGCCCAGAGCCCGATGTGGGGCTCGAACCCAAGAACCGTGAGAACATGACCTGAGCTGGAGTCGGACACTTAACCGACTGAGCCACCCAGGTGCCCCATTCTTTCACTTTTAAGAAAAAGTCCTTTCACTTTTAATTTAAAAAATTTTGAAGATTTATTTATTTTTGAGAGAGAGTATAAATGGGGAAGGGACAGAAAGAGAGAGACGGAAGAGCTGAAGCAGGCTCTGTGCTGACAGCAGTGAGCCCTGCATGGGGCTTGAACTCACAAATCATGAGATCATGATCTGAACCAACGCCTGATACTCAGTCAACTGAGCCACCCAGGTGCCCGTCTTTTGCTGTTTAACAGCACAGATGACCTGGGGACTGAACTCCCCCGGGGCAGCTGTTCCGTGTTAGGCTTCTGGTGACGGCGCTGGGCTTCCTGTGCCGAGCCCAGGGGCAGCGAAGCATGTGGGTTGGAGGGAAGCAGACAGCATGCCTGCCTGAGGCCATGAGTGCTGGCGTGTCTGGGCTCTGAGTCACCGGGCAAGAGTGAGGTGCACTTGCCCCGCTTTGTGGTGGAAATCTCTCTGGAACCAGGTCCTGCCACAAATGCCCGTGACCCCTGAGTGCAGCCCAGGCAGCTGTGACCACGATTTGTGGACGTGCATTCTGTGCTCTCATTTGTGTAAGCTGTGTGCCTCGGGCTGCCCCTGCTGTCCCCGTGTGTTTTGTCTCGCCTGCATACATCGTGAGTTTGGGGCCATCCTGCTTTGCTTTGACACCAGTTCTCTCTCACATAACATGTCCCCTGCTGTCCCACGTGTGACATATGTGTCTCTGTGTCTTACTCTGCCTGTGCAGGGGCCATTTCCTCGGTGCTCCCAGCTCCCTTTGTGGGAGCCTTTTAGGGTCCAGGGCTGGGCCGCTGTCACCCCCGAGAGTATAGTCAGCATTCCAGGCTGACCCCCCACGGGCCAGGTGACCAAGCCTGTCCTTCGGCTGAGACTATGCCTGTGAGGGGCCAGGTATCTGCTTCCAGCTGTCCTTAGTGCCGGGTCCAATGGGTGTAACCTCATGGGATACCTTTCCAGAGTAGCGTCACAGTCCTCTCTTCCCCTAGGCTGAGCTGGGGGCGCAGCTGAAAGCCGTTATGAAATGAGCCCTGTGGGCCGGCGAGCAGGCAGGTGCACACGGGCAGCTGGGGCAGCTGGGGCAGGAGGGGTTGGGACTGGCTGCTCAGACCTCAGCGAGCCTGGCTGGGGGAGGCTGCGGGCAGCCGAGCGCAGCCTCTTTGAGTTCCTGACCCAGCGGGGCTCCTGAGGTCTGCAGGGTCATCCTTCAGGCTTCACCTGGAGAGTGTGGTGCACGTGCGTGTCCGCTGGGTGTCTGAAAGCCTTGATCTGTGTAGCTGCATGCTCTGTCCTGTCTACTCATGTGCCTTGATAGCACATTGGTGTGGTTCACATGTGTGCGGCCTGTGTGTTTGTGCCTCCTGGTGTCTGTGCGTTTCTAAGCATGAACCTGTGTTTGTGTGTTCACTTGTGTGCCTGTTCGGGTGTCTCTGTGTTTGCAGGCACGTGAGCCTGTGTGTCCCTGTGTGTCCTGAGTGTCTCTGTGGATGTGACCCCTGTCTCCACACGTGTCCCTGAGTCAGCTGCAGTGAAGATGCAGAGATAAGTCCTGGGGGACAGCTTGGGATGCCGAGTCCTGGGGCATCTGCCTGCTCTGTCCTCTCCTGATTTGCTGGGTATCCTAGCGACGCTGCTGCCAGTCGCCTAGCAACCAGGTCCCCATCCTTGGAGACGGATGCTCCAAGCAGGGTCTGGGCTATGTGAGCAGAGCCTGTGCGGGAAGAATGACCCCATGATTGCAAGGCTGGTAGCTGAGCTGAGGGGTCTCCCACATGGCATGTGACCTCAGTGCTGGGAAGGAGGCAGCCCCACTGGAGCCCTTCAGCTGCATGGGTGCTGGGGGCCCAGAGTGTGATGGACTGATGCTCGGATGTTGCCCTGGGGCCCTGCTGTGGCAGAGATGCCCTTGGTGTGTCTTAAAGCAGCAGATGGATCTGGGTTTGAACCCTGTCTCTGCCACTTTGACAGCTGGCTTCACACCTCTGAGGCTTAATGCTCCTGTCTGCACAAAGGTGATGCTGATGGCAAGGAGCCAGTGTGATGGGGATAGATGAGCTCATGTTCGTGATGGACCTGCGGGGCACACAGCAGGCACACAGGGTGCACAGTAGAATCTAGGCATCCGTGTGTCTACAAGGCTCTTGATCCACTTGGGGCTGGCTGGGCAGGGGCACTGCTGTGTATCCACCCACCCATCTATCGGCCTGCTGGAGCCCAGCTGAGGGTGCTGTCCTGGGCATAGAGTGCCAACCAAGGCTGGTCTGAGCCCATCCAAGGCTATGTCTCTGAGTGTGAGACAAGCCCCCATGTCTGTCCCGGTCTATGCATGCATCTACCTGAGTCTCCATCCCATGTGTCGGTTCTGTCTCTGTCCCATGTCTTTGTGTGTCCTTGTGTATGTGTCTGCCACCAGTGCCTGTGCCCAAGTCCCTGTGCATCCTTGTGTGTATGTCCGTGCCCTGACTCATTCCGGAGTGCATCTGTGTCTCTGTGCTCACGTGTCGGAGCCCATCTCCGTCGTTCATCTCTAAGTGTGTGCCCTGGTCCTTCAGTCTGTCCCCATCCCTTCCCTGCGGCCCCCTCCTCCAGCCTGCGTGGCCCCTCCCTCTCAGGAGCAGCAGTCTCCTCCCCATCCCCCAGCTCCGCGCTAGGCTGCTGCGTCTGGTCTGGCAGCCACGGAGAGGAGCAGCTGCCGCTGCCGCAGCCCTGTCCGGATCTGGCGCCGAGGGGCCTGGGATCCTAGCCCAGCTCTGCCAACGCATCCCCACAGGCTTGGCTCCCCCGGAGGCTGCTAAGGTAAGGCCTAAGCCACAGGGGGTCAGGTGTGGACAGACTGCAGCTCTCAGGCAGGACTGGGGAGGGGTGGGAGGAAGCCGTGTGCTCAGTCGGCCTGGGTCGTGTGTTCCAGGTGTTTCTGGGTATGTCTCCGACCCTCTTGTGAGTGCGTGAGGTCAGGTTTGGACATCTCTGTGTGTGATGTGTGCACACGGGTGGCTGTGTGTCCGTCCGTGAGTCCCTGTGGGTGGACACGTGTCCCGGTGTGTAACTACATCCACACACCCCATGTGGGAGTCTGCAAGTCAAAGGAGACTCACATGCCTCTCTGTGTGTTCCTGTCTGTGCACACATGTCTGCTTGTCTCCATTGTTTGTGTGGATGTATGGCTCTGCGTCTGTGGCTGCCTGTGTGTGAGTGTATGTGGGGGGGGCCACGTGCCTTCTGGGCTGCACACACTGTGCTCAGAGGCCTCAGCTGGGTAGGTGCTGGGTGCTGTGGTCATGTGTCCCTGTCTTCTCCTAGGTACCAAGTGGCTTTGCACGCAGGGAGGCGGCATGGAGTCCCTCTTCCCAGCCCCATTCTGGGAGGTCCTCTACGGCAGCCACCTGCAGGGCAACCTGTCCCTCCTGAGCCCCAACCACAGTCTGCTGCCTCCCAACCTGCTGCTCAATGCCAGCCATGGCGCTTTCCTGCCCCTTGGGCTCAAGGTCACCATCGTGGGGCTTTACCTGGCTGTCTGCATTGGGGGACTGCTGGGGAACTGCCTCGTCATGTATGTCATCCTCAGGTAGGCTGGGGACCTGCTAAGGCCCCCTATTGGTGGGTCCCACAGCACTGCAGAGGGGAAACTGAGGCAGGGAGCTGTTTTGTTTTGTTTGAGATCCAGCAGGTAGAGATTCCTCACTTTTCCCATTCAATTTCTGGTCATCCTGTCAGGCAGGGTCAGGGTCAGGGTCAGTCCTGAGGTCCTGGATGCTCCAAGTCCTCAGGGTTGGGGCACCGGACTAGGGGGAAAGGGAGAGGCAAGGATCAGCCCTGCTCACCTCAGGCCTGATGGTGGACAGAGGGTACAGCCGTGCCCCAGACAGATCGTCACCCTGACTCCTGACAGGTAACACTCCCAGATCTGAGCTGCGGGCCAGGCTTCTGGCCAAGCCATGGTGTGAGGCTCTCCTGGATCTCTGGGAGGCAGCTCTCGCCAGCCTGTTTCAGGGCCTGGGCTGAGGCAGGTGCCCGAAGCCCCTTCCCTTCAGCTCCAGCGTCATGTTGACTGCTGCTGTCTGGGCTGACTCCAGCATCTGTTTGTGCTTAGAGTGGGAAAGCCCACGTAGCCAAGAGGGTTGGGTGGGTGTGCAGGAGGGGTCCATTGTAGGGGCACCATGTGGGGACGGTGTGGGGGGGACAGTGTGAGGACGTGCATGTGTCTGTGTGTGTTCATGTGTATACACACATGCCCAAGCATGTACAGACATGTGCGCACACAAAAGTGCAAATGCACGGATGTAGGAGTGCACACAAGTGTGAGCGCGCACACGTGTGTGCCGGTGTACATGTATGTGTAAGAATGTGTGCACATGAGTCAGTGTGCTGTGTGTACATGTATGCATGCATGCATGTGTACTTTAAAGTTGCATATGCATGTATGGCACATACACACGCGTGTGTACATGTACATATGAATGCACAAGTGTGTACATACACCCACGAGTGTGTGCATGTATGGTTGTCACATGCCCCCACAGGCGCTGGGAGGGGCAGCCAGCTGTGCCCAGTGCTGAGCCCCAGGGCACTGGACTCACAGAAGTGGCCTTTGTGGCTGGAGAGTGTGTTGTGGGTGAGAAGCGCAGCAACCAGGGGTGGTCTTTTTGTTTGTTTGTTTTGTTTTGTTTTGTTTCGTTTATTTTGAGAGGGAGAGCAAACCTGGCACGGGGCTAGAACTCACAAACTGTGAGATCATGACCTGAGCTGAATTTGGATGCTTCGCTGACTGAGCCGCCGAGGCACCCTGGGGTGGTCTTAATCACCCTTCCTGTCGTCACTTCTCTGGATTGCTCTTCTGCACTGAGGCGACAGAACTCTCAGAGCCACATCCTGATTAGAGCAGGGAGGGAAGCTTGTCTTGCCCATAGCAGCTCCCAGGGAGACTGATGTGTGGGGACTGGCCTGAGGATTAGCACAGCGTATTCTGAGCTGATGGACTGGGGTGCACTGCCTCTGGAGTCAGGGACGCCCGGCTCCAAGTCCTGCTCTTTAAAAAACAAACAAACAAACAAACAAACAAACAAACAAACAGTTTTTTAACGTTTTTAATTTTTGAGAGACAGAACATGGGAGGGGGAGGGGCAGAGAGAGAGGGAGACACAGAACCTGAAGCAGCTCCAGGCTCTGAGCTGTCAGCACAGAGCCCGATGCAGGGCTCAAACTCATGAACCTTGAGATCATGACCTGAGCCTGAGTCAGACACTCAACTGAGCCATCCAGGTGCCCCAAGTCCTGCTCTTTTTAAGCTACTTTATTTTTTAGAGCAGCTTTAGGTTCACAGCAAGATTCAGAGGAAGGTACAGGGATTGCCCATATACCTCTGTCCCCCAACATGCATAGTCTCCCCTGTAATCTACATCTCCACCAGAGTAGTACATTTATACTTAGTTACAAGTCAGTTTTACAATTGAACCTATGTTAACACATCATAATCACCCAAAGTCCATAGTTTACATTATGGTTAACTCTTAGTATTGTATATCCTATGGATTTTGACATGTACCTACCATTGTAACATTACACAGAATAGTTTCATCACCCTAAAAATCTTCTGTGCTCTGCCCGTTCATCCCTCCTCACCTTACTCCCCCCACCCCCCGGAAACCACTGATATTTTTATTGTCTCCATGGTTTTGCCTTTTCTAGAGTGGTATGTAGTTGGAATCATACAGTGCGTGGCTTCTCATACTGGCCTTCTTTCACTGAGTAATATGCACTCAAGGTTCTTCTAGGTCTTTACATGTCTTAAAACTTTTTTTTTTATATTTATTCATTTTTGAGAGACAGAGAGAGACAGAGGGTGAGCAGAGGAGGGGCAGAGAGGGAAGGAGACACGATCTGAAGCAGTTCCAGGCTCTGAGCTGTCAGCACAGAGACCGCCGCGGGGCTTGAACTCACAAACCGTGAGATCGTGACCTGAGCTGAAGTCCGACGCTCAACCAACTGAGCCACCCAGGTGCCCCTAGGACTTTTCATGTCTTAATAGCTCATGTCTTTTTATCACTAAATAATATTCCATTTTCTGGATCTACCACAGTTTACTAATCCATCACCTACTGAAGGACATCTTGGTTGCTTCCAAGTTTTGACAATTGTGAATAAAACTATATAACAGCTATAAACACCTGTGTGCAGGTTTTTATGCAGATACAAGTTTTCAACAACTTTGGGTAAACATCGAGGCGTGTGATTGCTGGATCCTATGGTAAGAGTATGTTTAGTTTTGTAAGAAACCACCGAACTGTGTTCCAAAGTGGCTGCATCATTTTGCATTCCTGCCAGCAACGAGTGAGAGCTCTCACTGCCCCATCCCCTCACCAGCATTTGGGGTCAGTGTTCTAGATTTTGCTTGTTCTAAGAGGTGTATAGTAGTATCATTCTTGTTTTCACTGGTGGGATGTCTTTGTTTTCTTATTGTTGAGTTTTAAGACTTCTTGTATTCTGGACAGCAGTCCTGTTCACGTGTGTCTCGGGCACATCTTTCCTCCTGTCTGTGGCTCATCCTCTAGTTCTCTTGATCCTCTCTGTTTTTTTACCAGCTCTTTTCAAGGCCACTTGGATCCGCTGAGCCTAAGGGTCCTCCTGTATACAGTGGGGATCAAAATAGCATTTTTGAAATTTAAATGAGATAAAATCCACATGAGAGCTTGGCAAAGGTGTCTGCTATTGTGGTCACTATTGGTGTTATTTGGTCATAATTAAGGCCTGTTTGTGCTTATTTCTAATCCTGCTCTCAGTGGCAGAACTGAACCCCAGATTCCCTATGGCAGTTTAAGTTAAGGGGACACTGGTGTTCCTGATGACAGGGACATCTAACACTGTCACCACCACGACCTCTACTACCTCCATCGTCACCACGACCATCACTGCTGCTTCTGTCACCACAAGGACCACCTCCACCACCACCACCACAACGACCACCACTACAATTGTCACCACTGTCACAACAAGGGTCATCATCACTACTGCAGTTACCACTTCCACCTCCACCACCACAACCACGACAATCGTCACCTCCTCTGCCATCACCATAGCTATCACCTCCACCACCACCTCCACCACCGCCACCACAACCAGCACCACCACAGCCGTAATTACTACCACCAATACCACCACCACCACAATATCATTACCACAATTACAGCCACCACCACCACTACAACTATAATTACCACCGCCACCCCCCAAATTAATACCACCACCACCACCACCACCACAATGACCACCACCACCACCACCACCACAATTATTGCCGCTGCAACCATAATTACTACCACCACTACCACCACAGTGACCACCATTACCACCACCACCATAATCACCACCACCACCACAATTACCACCATCACCACAATTAACACCTTCACCACCACCACTTCAAACACCACCACCATAATTACCACCACCACCACCACTAAATTACCACCACCATCATTACTATAATTACCATCTTCACCACGACCACCACCATAATTACCACCATCACCACAATGATTACCACTACCACAGCCATGATTACCATCACCATCACCACCACCACCACCACAATTACCACCATTACCATTAATATTACCTCTCCTCTACTACACCACTACAATTCCCACCTCCACCACCACCATCACAATTACCACAACTGCCACCTCAACCATCACCACCACCACCACCACCACTATATATTACCCCCTCTACCACCATCACTACCACAATTACCAGCACCACCACTACCACCATAATTACCACCACCTCCACCACCATCACCATTATTACCACCTCTACCACTACCACTATAATTATCTCCACCATCATCACCACAATTACCACCTCCATTGCCATCATCATAACTATTAATTCATTCAACAAATACTTATTTATTTTAATATTTTAAACAAGTTTACTTATTTTGAGAGGGACAGAGACAGTGCAAGTGGGGGAGGGGCAAAGAGAGAGGAGAGAGAGAATCTCAAGGAATCTCTGCACTGTCAGCGCAGAGCTTGATGCGGGGCTCAAACCCATGAAGCCATGAAATCGTGACCTGAGCCGAAACCAAGAGTTGCACGCTTAAACAACTGAGCCACCCAGGCACCCCTATTTATTATTTTTAAAAATGTCTATTTATTTATTTATTTATTTATTTATTTATTTATTTATTTAATGTTTTATTTATTTCTAGAAGAGAGAGAGAGAGAGAGACAGTGAGGGGAGGGTCAGAGAGAGAGGGAGTCACAGACTGAAACAGGGCAGTCAGCTGAGCTGGCAGTCAGCACAGAGACGCGGGGCGAACGACGATCAGACGAAAGCGAAAGTCGCGGAACCTAAGCCACCCAGGTGCCCCAAGAGGACGGGGGAGTAAAAAATGTCTATTTATTTTTAAGAGAGAGAGAGAAAGAGAGAATGAATGGGGGAGGGACAGAGAGTGGGGGACAGAGGGTCCCAAACAGGCTCTGTGCTGACAGCAGTGAGCCTGACGTGGAGCTCAAATTCATGAACCATGAGAGTGACCTGTGCCAAAGTCAGACACTCAACTGACCGAGCCCCCCAGGCTCCCCATTCAACAGATATTTATTAAATAGCTATAATGTCCCCAGACCTGTCCCTTGGCTACAGCCAGATCTTGTGAGCACACCTCCCATTCCCGCCACCACTTCCTGTCTCTACGGCTAGACCACAACATGCACTGGGAAGGCCTTTGATGTGCTTTGCCGAGGGCGTGCTGAGACAGAGGAGCCCTCAGGAACCTCTGTGTGCCTAGGGCCGACACCGTAGTCCGTGAAGTGTCTTCAGGAAGACTTGAAAGGAAGGGAGGAGGACTGGTTCTTTTTCTTTTTCTTAAGATTCTTACCCCTTTGCTCCCCTGTGGAGTCACAGGTGTGCTCTGCTACCCGACACACCCAACTTCCCCAAAGACCAGTCTTTGGGTTTGGAGCCCTTTGTGTGTGCCAGAAGCACAGTCTGTGGCCTGAGTACCTTGCACCGGGCCTGGGAGCCTGCGTTCTAACAGGGGTCTCAGGGCGGGTGCTCCTGGTAGTGGCAACAAGAGAGGCCCCTGGGCCTCTGCTGCTGGGCCCGGCCAGAGTGGCCGGGCAAGGTCTTCCTTTCCCCTGTGCTCCCTGCAGACACACCAAGATGAAGACAGCCACCAACATCTACATCTTTAACCTGGCCCTGGCGGACACTTTGGTGCTGCTGACACTGCCCTTCCAGGGCACAGATGTCCTCCTGGGCTTCTGGCCATTTGGAAATGCCCTGTGCAAGACAGTCATTGCCATCGACTACTACAACATGTTTACCAGCACCTTCACACTGACCGCCATGAGCGTGGACCGCTACGTAGCCATCTGCCACCCCATCCGCGCTCTTGACGTCCGGACGTCCAGCAAGGCCCAGGCTGTCAACGTGGCCATCTGGGCTTTGGCGTCTGTTGTCGGTGTTCCTGTTGCCATCATGGGCTCGGCACAGGTCGAGGACGAAGGTCAGTGGGGTGGCACCCCTCCCCAGTGCTGGTGTCTACGGGCTCCCAGAGGGTCCTTCCTGGTTTGCCCACCCTGACCCTGCTTTTCTCCCTGCAGAGATTGAGTGTCTGGTGGAGATCCCCACCCCACAGCACTACTGGGGCCCCGTGTTTGCCATTTGCATCTTCCTCTTCTCCTTCATCATTCCCGTGCTCATCATCTCCATCTGCTACAGCCTCATGATCCGGCGGCTGCGTGGCGTGCGCCTGCTGTCCGGTTCCCGGGAGAAGGACCGGAACCTGAGGCGCATCACGCGGCTGGTGCTGGTGGTGGTGGCGGTGTTCGTGGGCTGCTGGACGCCTGTCCAGGTCTTCGTGTTGGTCCAAGGGCTGGGTGTCCAGCCGGGCAGTGAGACCGCGGTGGCTATTCTGCGCTTCTGCACAGCCCTTGGCTACGTCAACAGCTGCCTTAACCCCATCCTCTATGCTTTCTTGGACGAGAATTTCAAGGCCTGCTTCCGAAAGTTCTGCTGTGCTCCTGCCCTGCGCCGGGAGATGCAGGTGTCTGACCGTGTGCGCAGCATTGCCAAGGATGTCGCCCTCGCCTGCAAGACCTCGGAGACAGTACCTCGGCCCGCATGACTAGGCGTGGACCTGCCCATGGTGCCTGTCAGCCCACAGAGCCCGTCAACGCCCAATACGGAGCTCACCCAGGTCACTGCTCTCTAGGCTGACACCAACCTGAGCCCTGAGCATTGCCAGACTCACAGGCTTCACTGCAGCTTCAGAGGGCACAGTGGCATCATGGGACAGGTCAGACTAAAGCTGCCTTCCTGGTGCAGGGTGGAGAGGGGACACAGGGACCCACCAGTGAGCGTGTGTGACCAGAGCCCCCGCCAATTTTCCTGTGCTTCATGGGACTCTTCTGGCCTCTCCCCTGCTGCACCCTGTGCGCTCTTGGTACACACACACCTGGAGGCGAAAGAGCAGCGTGCGCATCCTTTGCCCCCTGTGCTGCGTGCTGTCTGTGTGGAGCCCTGCAGCATCTCCCTGGGGCAGCAGGACGGGCCTGGACCCGCCCCGAGGGCTGGCAGCCATCTGTGGGCAGTGGGGCTTGGAGCTGCTGATATGAACTTGCCTGTGCCTCAACTGCTCCCCTTCGCGTCCCCCACCCTGCCTCTGAGAGGCTTCTCAGAGAGGCTTTTCCCTCCAGAAGTGCAAAGAACTATGAGCCTCAGATGTGGCTGTCCGGGTGTGCAGAGGTGGCTCAGAAGGTTGGTGGGCTTCTTGATCACCTCAGGCCACTCTGTCTTTTTAAAAATGTCTTCTTTAGAAAAATTTTTTTTTCTCTTTAGAGAGAGAGAGAACACAAGTGGGGGAGAGGGGCAGAGGGGGAGAAAGAGAGAATCCCAATTCAGGCTCGGTGCAGAGCCCGACATTGGGCTCAATCCCACCACCCCAGGACCACGACCCAAGCTGAATCAAGAGTTAGTGGCTCAACTAACTGAACCGCCCAGCCCTGTGTCCCTGCTCTTGGCTGCTCGGTGGAGAGGGCTCTGACATGCTCTGACCGGAGGGCTGTGTGTCCTCCCTGGCTCTCTTGAAATCAGAGGTCAGCAGCTATGCAGCTGGCAGGACCCTGTGCCATGTTTGGATCCTGGTGGCCTTGGAGGAGGCGAGGCAGTGGGGATGGGTTCTTCTCAGCCCCTCCCCCCACCAAGCGACGGACCCCTGCTTCATTTACAAGCCTCTAGGTGTCTGTGGGGCAGACCTGAGCTTACTGCTGCCAGGACTTGTCTCACGTGGTGCGGGGCCGTATTGTATCGTATGGCTTCACATTCCGAGCTGGTATAAGGGGTGGGGCTCGACAGGGCCTGCTTGAGCCAAGTGTGGGGACTGTCTGGCTGTGGGGACACTGGAGGGGAGGGTGTCTCCCTGCTGTTGTCACCAGAGAAGCACCTGCCCTGGCCTGCAGATGGAAGCTGCAGTTCGGTGACTTTGCAAACACTCTTCCTGCAGAGAAACTATTGAAATACCCCCAGCACTGGAAAGACTATTCTGCCTCCACCTGTGAACTGAGCTGCAGCCCTCAGCCAGGTGACCTCAAGCACCTGCAAAGAACAGGGAGCACTGACTTTGGGTGGGCTTCTCCTGCCTCCGAAAGCCCCGGCCCTGTGGGGTTGCTCCTTGGGGTGTGTGTGGAGCTGTGCTGGCTGCAGTGGGGGGTTCTGGAGATGGGGGCTGCCTCTGCTGGGGCACTGTCATGCCAAGGCTTGCAAGATTTGTGAATCTGGGCTGGTGTAACGTGTATCTTCATGTATGTATGCATGTGACAAGCATGATTTCCCCTACATGTAACCAACCCTGATGGTGCCTCCAGGCGTCGTGGAGGCCATAATAAACCCGGGCCCACGGAGCAGGTGTTTTTGATCCCCGTGGAGTGGGGCTTTTGGGGCGATGAGTTCTTCCACCTCCTCTTGGCCCCTCACCTGGCTGGGCTCTGGAGACAGTGACTTTGAGAAGGGAGGTGAGAGCTCACGACGCCCTGCAGGTCTCTTACCTTGTCTTCTCCCTGAACAACTGACTACTGCCCTGGCTGCTAGAGGTTCCCTGTGGATCCAGTGTGTGTGGGGTGCTCTTCCCACCTGGGTCACACTCCATTTGGTCTCAGCAGACCCTCCCCTCCCCCGGCCTGCCTCCGCTTTTCCCGCCTTTCGCCTTTCGTGAGTAGATCCAAGGGGGGTTTTGATGGAAGATGAAAAGAACAGCCTCCCTTGCTAGCCCTTGGTAGTCCTGGCTGCCGTCGGGACCCAGTGCTGCCCAGGCTGCGTCTTCTGGCGGATGACCCTCCCAGAAAGGGGGCCTCGGAGGGGCAGCGAGGGAGCTGCGGCTGGGGTGTCCGGCACAGGCAGAGGCGCCCAGGCGCGGTTTCATGCAAGTTTTCATGGGGGGCACTTTGCTGTTAAAACAAAAAGTAGGCATCAAGGAAAAGTCTGGGAGTGACGGGCCGCACTGCGGCAGATAGCTGAGGGACGTTCAGGACAGCGTGCGGTTCTGCTGGCCCAGGAGCTCAAGCGTGGGTCCGGGAGGGGGCTGCGCGCAAGGCCGACCCCGCAGCGAGCACCCGCCGGGGCGGGCGGCGAGGTCACAGGCGCCGCGCCACGCAGGGGAGGGGCCTGCGAGGTAGCCCGCAGGACCGCCGACGTGGGGTCCCCACCCACGCTCTCCCGCCGCCGCCCGACGACCCGCCTCCACCCGCGTCACGTCCCCGCCCTCGCCTCTGCTCCTACCAGACCCTGGGTTGGGTCAAGTCTCTCGGCTTCTCCGACACTCGGTTGCCTCACCTCTGCAAAAGGGGCGGCTAAACCTTCCTTGCGGGTTCGCGGGGGAAGGCGCAGCTTGCTGACCCGGTGGCGGCTGGGGGTCGCAAGGCCAGGGGGGCGGAGGCTTCGCCTGCAGCTCCGGGCTTTGCCCGCCAGGGGCGCTGTGACCGCGGAGCTCCTGCCGGGAGATTCGGAGAACGGAGGGCAGCGCCGGTTCTCCCGGGGGCTGGGGACGCGCTACCTCACGAAGTCACAGTGGAGGCTGTGGAGACAACCAGCGCTGGGGGGCTGCCGGGCTGTCGGCATTTCCCTGGGGGTCCAGCAACTCGCTTGGGTCTAATCTTGCTGAGGATTCACCTGTCCCCTCATCTTGGCTGACCCCCCCCCCCCGCCGCCCCCAGTCCTTGGGGTCTCATGGGCTTTGCGCGAGGACCCTCCCTCCCACCGGATGTGGGAGGGGGTGGGGAACTGTGGGCTGCCTGGCTGATTCTGATCTGGCTTGGTCCCTGCCGCCTGGGGCTAAGGGTGGGGGGGTGAAGGGACGGAGTCTCTTACTCCAGGGCCTCCCTTCCCCTCGTGAGGCCACCACTTGTCGGGGGCGCATGCCCTGCCCTCTGTTGCTGCTGTGCCCTGTTCACTCCCTCATTTGCACCTCACACCTGCTCTCACCTACGGGGGCTTGGACGGGCGTTGAGAGTCTCAGCTCCTCTCGAGACGCTTGCAGGGTAGGGCCACTGCGGAGGCGGTAATTAGGGCTGCTGCTGGCAGAGGTGTCCTACTGCAGTGAGGAAACAGGTTCCAGAATCTTCCAGGGAGAGATGTGGGTGTCAGTGGTGGTTTGAAATTGTCCACAGCCAGGTGTGGGCTGGGCATAGTGACTTATTTCTAATGAATAGAATGTGGCAAATGGCTTCCAAGATAGTCTTTTAAAATTTATTTTTATTGGGGTGCCCGGGTGGCTTAGTCGGTTAAGCGTCCGACTTTCGCTTAGGTCATGATCTCGCGGTTCGTGGGCTTGAGCCCCGCGTCGGGCTCTGTGCTAACTGCCAGCTCAGAGCCTGGAGCCTGTTTCAGTCTGTGACTCCCTCTCTCTCTGACCCTCCTGCTCACTCTCTCTCTCTCTCTCTCCTAGAAATAAATAAAAAATTAAAAAAATTTATTTTTATTTATTTAAATTTTTTAATTTTTAAAGTGTTTTTATTTTTGAGCGAGAGAGAGAGAACGAGCAGGGGAGGGGCAGAGAGAGAGGAAGACACAGAACCCGAAGCAGGCTCCAGGCTCTGAGCTGTCAGTGCAGAGCCTGATGTGGGGCTCGAACTTGTGAGCTGCGAGATCATCACCTGAGCCGAAGTCAGACACTTAACCCACTGAGTCACCCAGGTGTCCCTATTTTTCTTTCTTTTTTTTTTAGAGAGAGAAAGAGCGAGCGAGCAAGTGAGTAGGGGAGAGGGGCAGAGGGAGAGAGAATCTTAACCAGGCTCTGCGATCAGCATGGAGCCCAATGTGGGGCTCCATCCCATGACCCTGGTATCATGATCCAAGCCGAAATTAAGAGTCCGACACTCAACCGACTGAACCACCCAGGTCCCCCCCAAGATAGTCTTAAATGGTGTTGAGGCCTCCTCCTGGCTCTCGCTCTCCACTGGTTCACCCTGGGGGAGCAGCCACCACATGGGGAGGACACCCACGCAGCCCTGGGGAGAGTCCACATGGGGAGGACCTGAGGCCTCGTGCCACGGGCCATGTGAGGGGCCTCTTTGGAAGCAGCATCTCTGTCAGTCCAGCCTTCGGGCGACCAGAGCCTCAGCCAACAGCCTGACTATAACCTCATGAGAGACTCTGAGCCAGAACCACTCCTAAACTGCTCTCAAATTCTTGACCCACAGGAGCTGTGAGATAATAAAATGTTTGTTGTTTTAAGCTGTTAGGATTTGGGGAAATTTGTTTGACAGCAGTAGATTCCAGTGTCGTCAGGGACAAGAGCAGCACAGAGGAGGCTGTGAGTTGTTCCAGGCTGAGAGAGAGGAAGGGAACATGATATGGGTCTGAGCTCTAAGGACTGGAGAAGCTGGACTACATAAAGGGTGGTGGCCATGCCCCCTGCAGGTCACCTCATGGGTGGTGAATGGTGGGTGTTGCATGCCAGCTGGACAGACTGCTCGGAGCTCTGTGCCATGAGGACTGAAACCGGTCTGGGGCACTGTGAGCTGATGAGGGGCCTGGGAGGGGCCATGCGGTTCACAGATGGCACAGCTAGAGCTTCAGGCATGGAACCAGCTGGAAGCCATGAGGCCAAGGTTCGGGGAGCCAGGCGGAGGCCCACCAGGGCCGTCTTCAGGTCTGTGAGCAGCCAGTACCTAAGTGTCCCCACCCTGACCCCAGAGGTTCAGCACAGGGCTCCTGCTGGATGAATCCAGGCCCCAGGCCACAATCCAGGGAGAAAGGGGTCCAGATGTCAGTCCATCCAAGTATCAGATGCCCCTCTAGACTGTGGGGGTCCAGAGGTCCTGGCAGAAGGGTCCTGGTGGCCACAGGCTGTGACGTGGAGGGCACAAAAGGGGCATGGGCCATACAGTGGGGGGTGTGTCAAGAGAGGATACCAAGTGGGCACAGGCCTCCTGGTGAAATGCCGCCTGAGTTTCTCACTCTGAGAATGCATTCTGCGGCCTTATTTGATGACTGAGTTTGTGGCTTTTGCAGGAACACCTGGCTTTCCTGTCCCAGGTGCTCACACTTTTATCATCACT
The DNA here is from genome assembly GCA_017311185.1 of Proteles cristata cristata. Classification (NCBI taxonomy): domain Eukaryota; kingdom Metazoa; phylum Chordata; class Mammalia; order Carnivora; family Hyaenidae; genus Proteles; species Proteles cristata. The sequence goes on from JAESUZ010003012.1 coordinate 305,133, forward strand.
CATTGGGAGGAGCCAGCCCGAAGCTCCGGGTTGTGGAATGCAGTTGTGGCCCCAGGATGAGATCTCAGTTTGGGTTTCTTTCCCTCCAGATTATGATTGTCAGGGAGGGCGGGGAAGGAGCATCCAGGGAGGTCGTCCATCTGTCTTTCTGCAGGTGAGTAGAGTCGGGATGCCTGTTGTGCCTGGGGTCAGATAGGCAGGGTGCGGCCAGCACCTGCTTCCCTGCAGCTGCCCGCCCAGGGGCTGTCCGAGTGGCAGAGACCTGGGAAGGGACAGGCTCATGGATATCTCTGCAGGTTCGGTGACCAGCCTTCACGGGTCTTCTTCTCTGCATGGAGAATATAGTGGTGGGATGTGAGCAGGGGAGCCTTTCCTACCAAGGGAACAGTGCTTTTCCTAACATACACACCGGGGCCCTGGACAGAAGGTGCTCAGGCCCCTGGGCACCAGAACATGCTGCGGAAACTGTTTTGAAAGTTCTCATCCAGGAATGCATAGAGGAAAGGGTTGAGACAGGAGCTGGCACAGCTGAGGCTGGTGATGACGTAGGAGATGCCAATGACCAGTGTTTGTGGGTGGGGTGAGGTACTGGGTTAGTTCACGGTTCTTGGACACCAGAGACAGGATGAAGAGAGGGTAAGGCCCAGTGTATGGGCGGCCCCATCCCCTTGACCATATTGCCTATGTTAGCAGGTGTGTGGACTGTGCCTAGTGGCTGACCACTCTGGGCCTGGCTGTGGGTCTTCCCTAGGAGGGATGCTGGGTGTCCCTCTCCCCTGCTCATCTTGCAAGGGGTCTATGGCTCTGTCTGGCCTCTGGCCAGGACGTAGCTGACTGGTGTCCTGTCTTGCCCTGAGCGCAGGCCCTGGGGTGGAGGCTCTTCATAGCAAGCCCTACCCCAGATGGGACCCTTGTACCCCTCCTGCTTTGTCCTCGCTCAGCAAAGGACCAAATACCACCCCGAACTTTCTCTGGAGCTGGTGATTCCAGGCACGACTTTTCTCCAGTCCTTGGGAGGGGGAACAGCCCAGTAGCAGAAATACAAGAACGCTCTCGTGGGCGTTCTCACTATGCCTCTGGCTTCCTCTGAGGCAAACCTGCGTCTGGCTTTTGCCCCACCAATGTCTGGGTGTGTCTGGGACTCTGAACCCCTCCGAGACCTGGTCTCTGCTCTCCCGAGTCTGTCCTGGGTCCTGACCTATTCCCCACTCAGCCTGTCACATCTGAAGCGGGGTGGGGGAAAGTAGAAGATGGGGGGGGGCCCGGGGCAGCAGGGGCTGGGGAAAAATGGGGACACCAGATGTGGGTGCTTAGCTAGCTCATGGGCATATTTAGATGAGGGGCTCAGGACCCTGGGGAGCCAATGCCAGGCCTGCAGGAGCAGTGACTCTCTCAGATGCCCCTTCCTCCCACAGAAGCGCCTCCACTGCAACACCATGGCCCAAGGGCTGGGGGCCCCAGTCTTTGCTCCCCTGGACCTTCGTTCTGCCCTGTGGGTTGGGCACTGTGTGAGTGTCATTCTGGGGAAATAATTTCCACTTTCAGAAATGAGTCAGGTGAGGCACTTTCAGCCTGTGGAGAGGAGACGGGGGGAGGGAACCCTGGAGGAGGGTGTGTGTGATTTTGTGTGATGGTGAGCATGCATTTGTGTGGTGCTGTGTGCAGCTGTTTGCGTGTCTGGGGGGAAGCCGACCCAAAGAGCCCATTTGGGCCCCTGCCCCTCAGAGCAGGCAGGGGAGCGTGGTCACACCTGACCCTGCCCAGTGTGGCTGGTGGATAATGAGTGTCAGGACCCTGAGACAGTGTAGGCCACGAGCAAGCCAGTAGTGCCTGCTTTACTCTCACTCTCAGGTGTGACTGCCGCCTCCCACCTATTCCTGACTGAGCTGGGCGACTTGGGTCTTTACACACACACATACACACACACACACACACATACACACACACACACGCAGGCAGATGCAGGCACCTACAGAGACACATGGAGACATATAGACACACACGTATACACACACATTCACACTCACGTGCACATATGTGTATACACAACTCAGGCACCAAGCACCGTGAACTCACCTGCATTTTGGGAAGCTCAGCTCCATCGAGGCAGGCCTGGTGGGTGATGACGGGCCCTCTGCGCTGCAGGTTAGGGTCCGGGCTGGCCTGCTCTCCTGCTCTCCCCTTCACTGGCTCACCAGGAAAGGGGACAGCCTATGACTTGCGACCCTGTAGGAGAAGTGCTCCTGAGGGTACCTGGGCCCCAGCTGCCTCTAAGAAGGTAACTGAGAAGCTTAACTTGCTGGAAAAAGACATAGCCCACTTCCCTGGGACGGGAACCAGGTTCTCACACTTCTCCAGCGAGGCCTCCAGCGAGAGCCCTCTGTGTGTAACCCTCAGAGGACAGGACCCTCCCCTCCCTGCCACTGGGCGCCCAGTGGCCACTCCATCCTCTTACACCCAGTGAGCACTGAGCTGTCCCCAGCAGGAGGTCATGGCTTGGGGGTTCTTGTGCCAGGTGGTGAGGGAGGCCTCTGGCTCGGGGTAGAGGGGAGAAAGCCTGGGGCAGCCAGACTGGGGTCCCACAGGGGCTATGACTTAGTCAGCTCTCAAATACTCCAACTCTAGGCCCAGGGCCATTAGTTTGCTCCACAAGCATTTGACCAGGAAAACAGCAGTGAGCAGAGGGAAATCTTCCTGCTCTCACTGGGGAAGCATCAAGTGCAGCGTAAGATGTGGTCTAAGAGGTGGCGCTACTGGGAAGCCAAGCAGAGGGGCCTGCAGGCAGTGCCGACGCCCTGTGCATCTTTGATAGGGTGGTCCTTGCTGAGATGGCACGAGCTGCAATCCAAGGAGCTGGCGGAAGCCTTGCAAGTGTGTGTGCAAGGACAAGGGCCACAGGGGGAGGGAGAGGGCTTCAGGAGAGAGGGAGCAGGGGTTTGGACTGCCCAGAGGGGGTGCTGGCTCCTGTCTGTGTGAAAATTTGGAGGAGGAGAGGATGGTCCTCCTAGGTCCCCAGGTGGAATGGGTTTGTGCGGTGAGGGGTTGGGGGTGGGGGCTGAGGCGGCTCGGGGAGGGGCTGTTGCAGGAGCCCCCGGGGGTCTGTAAGGGTAGCTGAGTTGGAGAGGGGGATATTGCCCAGAGTCTAGCTGGCTGTGGACGGCACCACTCCCACCTGGGATTTTTGGGAGGCAGGGCTTGGGGCGACCTGGGCCAGGGCTTGTGGCTGCTTGCCCATGGCTTGCCCTCCCCACGTGCACCCCCTCTTCCCTCTCCAGACTCCAGCTGAGAAGCTTCTATGTGACTTAAATGCAAGCAGGAATGAAGCACGAGGGTCCCCCCAAGGGAAGCCAGCCCTTCTCAGCCTGGGAGAGTCATTTCACTGTCTTTCCAGGCAACTTACCGATTCCTGTCCCCCAGAAACTCAGATGAGGAGGGATGGGTGGCTAAACTGGAAATGGAAGGGCAGGTGTGGGCCGCTTCGTGGTGGCTGCTCCCCTCCTTCCCGCTCAGGCTCCAACAACCGGAAGCAGGCCCTACTGGTGGGAGGGGGGCTTCGCCAAACATGTGTTCCTGTCCTGAGTTTGGGGGCATGTCTCCTCGGTGGTCTTGGTGCACTTGGAGTGAGAGGCGTGGAAGGGAATCTCCTCTTGTCTCCAGCGGAGCTCCTGTGGTCACTTGGGCAGCGTGGGCAGGGACAGGGAGGGAGGGTGCAGGTGCCTGGGTGTCTCAGGTGGGAGGGGTCACAGGTGTGTCTGTGTATGTAAACATGCATGTGGGCAGTGGGAGATTGTGGACGAACCTTGACACCCTCCACCCATTCCTGGAGTGGCCGCACATGCTGGGCCAGAGACGGACCCAGGAAGGAGCCTCCTCGTGAGTCCATGAATTCATGCCGAAGGTCAGTAGACAGGCAAGGCTGATTCATGCTCAGATCAACTCCTGCAGAGCCACGACTCAGACCAGGAAGCCAGGCCAGGGGGTGATTCTGGAGCTGAAGGCCAGGCCAGGGGAGTGCTTGTCCCTCCATGCAGGGCTCACGCCGCACAGCTCGACTTGTTTCTGGTCCCAGGGAATATGGGCAGCCGGCCTTTTCCACAGGTGGAGCTGGGAATAGGATGCTCCAGAGGCCAGACCTGTTGACCTTGGACCAGGCTCTCTGTTTGTGGGCAGATGAGGCAGCGGTGGGACAGTTGGTGGAGCGAGGTCAGGATGAGGTGGCCCTTGGGTCTCCTGGGGAGGGGAGGACAGACTGAGCTGGCAGCAAGTAGGGCCAGAGTGGTGCGTCCTGCCGGTCAAGGCTGCGCATGCCCTTCCCTACCTGCCTTGCAGCGACTCCACGCACAGAGGATGGAGCCTGGCCTGGCCTGCTGCAGAAGCTTTGGTGACCCCAGGGCCCTGTACCAAGTACGGCACGCACACCTCCCCACACTGCGCACAGATCTCAGCACACATGTCCTCCTCCCCAACATTTGCAGACGCTCGTGCTCAGTTCCAGGCCCCGGCTGCCATCTTTAGATCCAGATGGGGTGGGTTCATCTGGCATGGCCACTGAGATCAGGCACTGGCAAGGGGCCCTCTCTGGCTGCAGGGGTATCAGTGATGGGGGAAGGGCCCCTCGGTCCCATGCTCGCTGCTCCACATACAGGTGCTGGTGAGCACATGTGTGTTTCATGCCCCGTGTGTGTGGCATCTTGCTCGTACGTGTCATGCCGACACGCCCCGTGGTACTTGCTTACCCTCGGGTGACATGTGCATGCACATTACTGGCTCCACCTCAGGTCTGCATGTGGCAGCAGCACATGTTCCTGCTTTTGAGTCCCACTGTGCCTCCCGAGCACCTTCACCTGGAGTATCTTCTCTCGGCCTCTGTGGTCAGTGAGCAGGGTCCTGCCGTGGTGGAGACCGGAAGGCCTGGTGTCTGCATGGCTCTGATGCAGGGGGGGATTTTGGGTGCTGTGGTGGGGGCGGGGGTTGGGGAGGGTCTGCACCTGAGGCCGGGGGTATTGCGGGGGAGGAAGCGGGGCTTAGCCGAGGGAGGGGGACTGGAGCTGACTCTGGACTGTCTCTCCAGATCCCTGTCCTCTGCACAGGGCCCAGCATTTGTCTCCACAAGCCAGTGATGGCTGGTGAACAAAGGGTGCCTCTCCGAGGGGAGGGAGGTACCCCCAGCCCAGGGCCCCTAGGCATGGTCCTGCCCCACACTGGGCTCCTGATGATGGGGCTGCCCTTGACTCCACTCACCCTTTGGCTTACTTGTACCTCTGCTGGTCCAACTGATGTCGGCCTAGTGTGTGTGCACCACACCCTAGAAATAGTGCCAGGGGACCAGATTGGGCCAGACTTGGTGAGATTGTGGTAGCCTCTCTGTCCAGGGATTATAGGAGGGGCCCCTTGCGGTGGTCAGGATAAGGGGCTGAGGCTGGGACCCACCCAGCTCAGAATGGCAACCCTACCCAGCCTGGGACCTTTGGCTAGGGCAGGGGTGGCCCCTGCTTCCAGAGTCCGGGGTGAGGGCTTCTGAGAGACTGAACTAGACAGGTACGTGAGCCGTTTGTCCTGGCCCTTCTGGGCCTGCGTCCTGCAGGAGACACATCTCTCCTTCCTGCCTGACTCTCTGGAGCCCTGGGCTGGGTCTGGGACCATCCTGTCCCCACCAAGGTGCACTCAACCCCAGGTTCCAGGGAGGGAGGGAGACAGCGGGCGAAGGGAGTTTTCTTTCTGCTGAGAGGAAGGCCTGATGGGAGTGAGTTTTCAAAGTCTTGAGGTTGTCCATGCAGGTATGGCCATGGTGCCTGAGATGGGTGTGTGTGGACGCCATGAGGGCAACTCTGGGCTGGTGCTGTGGTGCAGGTGGGCTTGGTACCGGTCAGGCATGTGGCGTGGTCAGGGCTTGGATTCCCTTGCCTGGGACTTCCACCCCTAACCAGCTCCAAAATGTGGAGAGCCCTGTGCTGACCTGCTTGGCCTGGCCTGCTGGGTCCTGCAACGTCTGTGGGGAGAGTCTAGTTTCATGGGGCCCACGGCCACCGCATTCTCAGGGGAGGACAGAGGTTTGAATCCAGACCGGGAAGTCCCCCCCACCCCTTGCCCACCATGATTTCTGTCTCAAGCAGCCAGAAAGCTGTGCCATCAGCTGGGGATGGAGAAGGTGAGGAGGCAGTGTGTGTGTATAGTACATTGCCTGTGCCGGAGTCGCTTAGTGCTTCAGTGGTGGAGTGGACAATGGCGAGACTGTGTTCCTGGAAGAGGTCAGGTGTCAGGCTGGGCGAGGGCACCTTGGGAAGGGCTGACATTGTCTGGGCCGTCTGAATGCTCTTGGAGGAAGACTGAAGTTAACAGGGGCTGTGGGCACAGAGTTCATGGCTTCCATCTTGGAATGGAGCAGAGCGAGGCCAGCCTAGGGATGGGGAATGGAGGAGGTGAGGGGCAGCAGGGCCCAGTTTCATAGCAAAGGCTCCAGGTCTCGGCTTAGTGGTGGCCTCCTGCCCTGATCAGGGTGGCCTTCTTGTACCCAGAGCCTCTCCAAGTGCTTCACTGGGGCTCCTTCTCTGTCTTCTCACTGGACTTGAGGACTGTGATGTGGTCCGTGTGTCCTCAGGTCTGTGTCTAGAGCCTGGGTGTCCTTCCTTCCCAGACTTCTTCTGAAAGCTCCAGGAGCTGCCAGGTCTTGAGGGAGACTTTGTGCCCTGGGTGAGTCAGCAAGAGCTCAGCTCTCACTCACGTATAGATTCTCTAGTCTCCATGATGGTCCTGTCCAAACAGGTCATAGCTGCTGTCCCCCTTGACTGTACCCTCTCAAGAGCCCTCTCTGACATCCCATTTGTGGGAAGGACCATCCCGGTTTACCTGGGTCTTTCTGGGTTTTAGTACTGAGCAGCCGAACTCCAGGAAATGCCTTGGCTCTGGACAAACCATTGATCCATGGGGCCTGCCAGGGTGCATGTGAGAGGGCACCTCCCCAGGGGGCAGGCTGCTGGGTGTAGCACGTAAGGCCTGGGCTCTGCCCGAAGATGACTTCTTGTCCCCAACCTCCCCTCAGGGCTGAGGCACCTTTCCAAAGTCTCTTGACCTGTCTCCTTCTGCTTTATCCCAATGGCCACTAAGGGCCAGGTACTGACGGGCCTACCAGCGCTTGTGTCTCTTCTGCCCACAATGACCCAGGAGGCAGAACCACTCTTACCTTATTTTGTAGGTGAAAACAGCAGGCTCTGACGGGGCTTCTCTGGCATGAGCTTGCAATGCCTGAGCAACAGGACACGTTTAGCTTCCGAAGGAGCTGCCACCATCAGCATTATCCACGGGAGGGTACTCAATGGCTGGCCCTGGTGTCAGCCACCTGCTGCTCCCTCAAGAACCTGGCCCTCTGTAAACAGGTTCCAGAGCAGCCGGGAACCCAGAGCCCCTGGTTCCTTACCAGGGATCGAGAAGTGTAGTCATGAGCAGAGCTCACGCTCTCACGGAGAGACTCTCAGAGCTGGTGCCTCTTGCCATGGAGGCAGGTCCTGCCTGAGATCTCTGTCCATATCTCCACATAATGGTCTGCAGTGCTGGCCTAGAGCCAGGTCCGTCTGAGACTCCATTTCCTCATAATTTTCCTGCCTTAGAGTGTGGAGGGGACTAGGCCGTGGACTCTGCTCATTGCCCGCAATGACGCTGGAATGAATCTGCGTCCTACCTGCCCGTGCTGCTCTGGCCTGGTCTGGGGCCTCAGCCTTGGGCTTGGGCAGCTAAGATGAACACTTGGAGTCAATACTGGCCTCGCATCAGCTGTGAGTGGGACGGGAGACTGCTAAGGGGCTGTGAGCTACAGGATGCAGGGGGGCCAGGGGTTTCTGGAGGTGATGTGTGGCGGGGATCATCAGCTCGTACAGGGAACTGAGAAACCAGGAGGCTAGCCACTGGCCCAAAGCACCTCGGAGCCCCCCTCTTCCAAGAGGCCCTCCCAGACTGGTTCTGTCCAACCCGAGAGGGACAGCCATTTTCCTTAGGGTTGGGGTAGGTGAGCAGGACCCCCTCTGTCTCCCAGGCCCTGTGGGTTCTGTGCAGTGCAGCCCAGCCCTGACACCTAGTGGCCAGTTACGAGCACTGCTTCAGAGGGAACAGGACTGCTGGCCTAGCGGGTGACCGCCCAGTCCAGGTCCCTTGGAAGCCTTCCTAAAGAAAAACCTGGACACGACGAAAGGAGGCGCCAGTGCTGGGACCCCAGGCTTGGTGACAGGACTGCGTGTGGCTCATTCAACACATTTGTGAGCTTCTGTGGCAATGGTGGGGGGGGGCATGTTCCTGAGGATTCAGAGACACGTGTGACTTAGCCTCAAGGAGTTCCATTCTGGGGTTGATGCTCGTCATGCTGGAGGCTTCTCTTCCTCTGATGGGCCAGCACTGAGAGCCATGGCAGGCCCCCTAGAGAGGCGGCGAGTGGTACCTGGGGCGGGCGGAGGAGCCCGAGAGGGGCCAGCAAGGGCAGAGATGGGAAGGGGTGAGGCTGGAGGGCAGGCAGGGCCGCAGTGAGAAGAGACCTTAATGGGTCTCTATCTGGGGCCCGGGGCAGGGGAGCTGCAGAGACTTTTAGGCAGAGGAGTGATGTGGCCACATTTGTGTTTCAAAATCATTCTTACTGCTGGATGGAAGGTGGACGGGAGGGCTGGGGCTGGCGATAGGCGGCCCGCGGGAACTGGAGCAGCTGGGACCCTAGTCTGGGGGGGGGGGCGCCGGAAGGTGGGTCCTGGGGACAGCCTGGCGTGGAGGGAAGTCCTGGGTACCAGCACCCTTGAAGACAGAAAGATGTTGACATCTGATGTTGGGAGACCTGGGGCTGGAGTCTCAGTTGCCAGCTGACCAATGATAGAACAGGTAAAGAGGGGCCCATGGGGAGGGGCTTAACAGGTCTTAACTGCCTGGAGAGGCCTCAGCTAAGTCCCTGCCTGATGCTTCAGTCTACTTTCTTCCTGGCTGGGCGGGGGCAACGCAGAACTCTGAGGGCAACACTGGTGGCCAAGTCTTACATCTTAAGATAGCAGAGAAGAGGGGCGCCTGGGTGGCTCAGTCGGTTAAGTGTCCGACTTGCACTTAGGTCATGATCTCGCGGTTCGTGGGTTCGAGCCCCGCTTCGGGCTCTGTGCTGACTGCCAGCTCAGAGCCTGGAGCCTGTTTCAGATTCTGTGACTCCCTCTCTCTCTGAACCTCCCCTGCTCACTCTCTCTCTCTCTCTCCCAGAAATAAATTTAAAAATAAAAAAAAAAAAAGATAGCAGAGAAGAGGGGTGCCTGGGTGACTCAGTCGGTTAAGCATCCGACTTCAGCTCAGGTCATGATCTCACGGTTCATGGGTTCAAGCCCCACATTGGGTTCTGTGCTGACAGCTCAGAGCCTGGAGACTGTCTTCGGATTCTGTGTCTCCCCCTCTCTCTCTGACCCTCCCCTGTTCATGCTCTCTCTCTCTCTCTCTCTCTAAGAAATAAATAAAACATAAAAAAAAAAAAAAAGATAGCAGAGAAGAAGGTCCAGGGGTCTTTTGAGGGTGGGGAAGTGTCTGGGCAGCGGCAGGCTCCTTGGATGAGTCAGGTGCCTGGGGACCTGAGCAGAAGCATAGCAGCTTGAAAGGCTCCAGAGGTGTCCAGAGGGACTTTGGGGACTTGACACTTCTGCATGATCTGTGTGAAAGTGTCGTCCGTACATTGGTGTGGAGCTTATGTGATAGGCAAGAGACATGCATGTGTACATGTAGTATTGTGTGTGTGTGCACACACTGTGTGCTGTGTGTGCATGTGTATGAGACATACACAGCATGTTGTGTGTGCACATTCACTGAGTGTAGTGTGTGCATGTGTATAGTGCATATGCTGTGTGTAGTGCATGTACTTGTGTGGTGTATACTCTGCATGTTGTGTGTGCATGTGTTGTACAATCTATGTGTGGCATGTGCACATGTGTGAAGTATATACCTCATGTAGTGTGTGAATGTGTGTGGTGCATACACCGCATGTTGTGCACGTGTGTGGTGTATACTTCTGTGTGCAGTATGTGCATGCATGTGGTGCATACTCAGTGTGTTGTGTGCACACATCCATGCACATGTGCTGAGTGTAGTGTGTACATGCATGTGGTGTAGATACTATATATTGGATGTGCATACATGTGGTATACACACTGTGTGTAGCATACGTGTGTGTGGTGTATACACGGCGTTGCTTGTGCATGTGTGTGGCACAGTCTCTGTGTTGTGTGCTCACATGTGTGGCTCGTCTGGGAGCTCTCCTTTCTTCCTCTGCTATTTTTTTCAGTCTTTCTCTACTTGGCCACCAAAGTGATTTTTCTAAAACCCAGTAGGATCATGTCATTTTTGTCTTTAAAATTCTTTAAAAACTACTCATTAAATATTTATGAATGAAATGACATGATCATATTTGGGATTTGCCTGTAGATAGTCCTGTGAATGTGGACAGAGTGGATCATTGATAGAGCTTGGTGGTGGGCCCAGGAAGTCCCGTGTTCTTTCTACTTCTGTGTATGCATGAGATGTCGTCAGGATAATTTGTAGGTCAAAAGACTTTGGAATGTCAAAAAAAAAAAAAAGTTATTGAGTGTCCTGTTGGCTCTACCTTACAGATTTTCTGTCTTTCATTATCTTTGAACTATTTCAGAACTCTATAATCACAGAAAATTGATAGTAGTGCAGACAATTCTTTTTCATTGAAGTGCAAATTAATTCTGTCCAGTGGAAAGCACTTGAGGGTTGCTCTCTGAGTGGTGACCAGTTGTGCATCTACTTACAGACTCATTTCAGGATTCTTAATTGCCTATATATATGTTTGTGGTTTAGATTTTCCTTTGAACTGAGTTGTAACATTTTACTGGTTTCTTCCTCAATGAGTGTGTGGGTTGAGTCAGGTCCTTAAAAAGACATGTTGAAGTCCTAACCCCAGCACCTGTTAATGTGACCTTTTTTGGAAGTAGGTATTTGCAGATGTGATTAGTTAAGATGAGGTCATACCTGAGTCAAATCCTTATCGGAAGAGGAAAATTTGCAGACAGATGCAGAAGATACAGCAAGAGCACTAGGTTACGTATGTGGAGGCGGGGATTGGGACGCTGGAGACCTCCGGAAGCTGGAAGAGGTGAGAAAGGGTGCACAGCTAGGGATCTGGAGAGAGACCAGGTCTGCTAACACCTTGGCTTTGGAGTTCTGCCTTCCAGAACCATGAGAGAGTAAAGTTCTGCTGTTTTAAGTCACCCCATCTGTGGCAGGAAACACATTCAGTGCTTTTACACTCTCAGGGAGCCCCAAATAGAGGGATCAGGCCTACAGGAAACGAAAGAGCCAGAGAAGGGGAGGGTCATGGAGACGTTTGTACTTTTTCCTAAAGGCAGAGGGAGGCTTTTGGGAAAAAAATACAAAAGACAAAAAACAAATTATCCTCAAAATGTTAAAGAATAAATTTTCAAAGGTAAAATCATGATCCTCACGTTAAAGATTTTATTTTCCTTTCGTTAATTCTAACTCCAGCAACTGAGAACAGGATTTGAGGATTGCAGCCATGCTCACTTCTGCAGATGGTCCTGGCAGAGGTCAGCCCAGGAAAGGGCAGGGGTCATGTGGAAAACTGTTGGGTTTTGAAGGTGGAGCATTAGCACCTTTGTCTTGGGTCGTTGACACTTTATCAATCAGTCCACAAATGGCAGTAAAAGTGACTCTGGCAGTCCTGTCTCCAGACATGTGCATGTGTGGACGCACATGTGTTTCTAGACACATCACAATATAGATGGATCACAAGGTGGATACACCCTGGGACCCACGTCCTGGAGGGCGAACTGCAGATTCTCTGCAGTGTAGACACATCAGGGCTGGATATGCTCCAGTAAGCATATGCAAGTTGGATGCGCTGGGTGTAGTGCAGGGAGGACCCTCTGCAGTGTAGACAGGCTGGCTGCAGTATAGATGCCCTGCAGTGTACACCCTGTGATACAGAGTGGACAGTATGGACCGTCTGTGGATACCACCATTCCAACGCACCTGGCTGGGCCTGTGCCGTGGGCAGGCCAGGAGGTATGGTGAGGGTCACTGCTGGGGCTGTGGGCTGGGAGTGGCTGGGCAGCCTATCAGATGTGGACTGGAACTCAACCCTAAACCCAGGTGAGGGTGCCCTAGTGGGGGTTGTGTCCTCTCTCACGTTCTGGAGTGACCCTTGTCACTACCTGTCCTCATTGCCCCCCCACCCCCCAGCTCTGTCTGTCTCAGTGGAGGCCTGGGGGATTCTGGGGGAGGGGAGCGGTGTCAGGCCACATGTCTCCCTGGGGTCATTGGTCTTACCCACAGTCATGTTGGAAAGGGCCTCAACACTTGCTTCATTAGCTTCTGGATATTATATTAACTTTAGGATCCCACCCCACTGTCAAGGCAGGTCAGGGTGAACTGGACACCTGGGTTTTATTTCTTTATTTGTAATTGAAGTATGACAAATACACCGATGCATTCATATCCAGTGTGTTCCTCCATGGACCTTCACAGAGAGCCCTGGATCACATGGAATATGGCCACAGAGCAACCCGGGGGTTAACAGGGTCCTGGGGACCTCCTTGGTTCCCCAGACTATGTTTCCTTCCTCATCTGCCAGAGGGTGGCAGCATCTCCTCACATGTTCCCACCAGGACAGGTTCCAGGACGTCCTGGGGGAGGGGCTCATCTGGGGGGTGGTGGGCATCAGCAGAAGTTCCCATTAGACTCTCAGAGGGGCCAGCATCAAAAAGGCCTCCAAACACATAAAATCACGTGTGGGGGGCTCCCCAACCCCAGGCCCCAAGGCCAGAACATCTGGGTCTGGCTACGGGATTGGGAATTCAAAAATGTATATATAAATATTTTAATACATTTTATTTTTCCTTTTTGGAGGAGGGGAATGGCTTACACATGTAGATGATTCAAAAAGAAAAGGCACAAGGGGGTTACCATAAGGAGGGGATCTCTCTACCCCCTTCTCTCTCTTTTTTTTAATGTTTTATTTATTTTTGGGACAGAGAGGGACAGAGCATGAGAGGAAGAGAGGCAGAGAGACAGGGAGATTCGGAATCCAAAGCAGCTCCAGGCTCTGAGCTGTCAGCACAGAGCCCGTCGTGGGGCTCGAACCCAAGAACATGAGATGAACATGAACATGAGCCAAAGTCAGATGCCCAACGGACTGAGCCACCCAGGTGCCCCCTCTCTACCCTCTTCTCATCCACAGAGAGCTATCTGTTCTGCCACCAGTCTCTCCCGGGGCCTCCAGGGCGGTTCCGAGCTTCCACTGAGCCTCTCCACGGGGCTGTGTCTGCTGGAGGCCCTGTGTGGTCTGCGGTGCTGATGAGCCATTGTTGATGGACATACAGGCTATTTTTCACTTTTCCATCTTGGACAGTGATTCAGGGATGTCCCTGAATATGTGCGTTTCCCGATAGTGAGCTTATCTTAGGGTAGATCCCTAGGAATATGGGGTCATTTTAACTTTGGAAGATCTGTTGTCATGTCGCCCTCCACAGAGCCTGCCCCAGTGCTCACCCCGAGGCAGTGGGTGAGGTGTCTCCTAATGTGTCTGTGCCAGGAAACCTCTGGATTTTTGCTAACCTAAGAGGGTTGACAGAGAAACTCTATGGTTTAAGATTGCATTTCTCCTATCGGGAGACAAGTTGAACAGCTTCTTATGTGCTTAAAAGTTGTAATTTCCCCTTGTTCTATAAATTATTTATGTCCTTGATCCATTTCCTGTGGAGTTGTTAGACATTGTCTTACTGATTTGTACAGCCTTTTTATGTAGTAAGTAATCCTTAAATACTTGCAAATATCTTTCTTCATTTGCTACTTGACTTTTGTCTTTGTTTAAAATAGTTTTATATTGTAGAAATGTTTTCACTCTGTGAGATGAGATTCTTTTTATAGTTTGTGCTTTGTGAGCTCATAATATTGGCCCTATGGTTTCTTCTAGTACTTCTATTGTTATATTTAAATGTTTGCCTCTTTGGTCCATTTAGGATTTATTTTGGTATATGATCCAAATTAGAGATCTTTGTCAACTAGGGTCCAGATAGGAGACACATGTCACCCTCCAGTTGGGAAACTGAGGAGAACTGATAAAGGGGATTAAGGTGTAGGCAGGAGGATTGCCCTGGGTAAGGTGGGGTCCACCCCTGGACCTGAGAGTGCCTAGAGAAGGCTGCCCTACAGAAGCTGAGACCTGTGGGTGAGAATAAATACCCAGGCTCCAGTCTCCTGTGAGGGTCCTCAGCCAGCAGCCAGGAAGAGGGTGGCCAGCAGGTGCCCTGTGGTTATGGGCACTGTGGTTCTGGTTCAAGAGAAGGAGGAGAGAAGGAAGAGAGGGGTAGGCTGCATTCTGGGCATGTCCAGCACCAGACGGCGAACCAGTTATGGAAGGAACACGTTGACTTGGGAAAGGGTTCTTTGAGGAGTTCCCCGGGGGACCTGGACGGAGCCTCTAGGGTGCGAGATGGGGTTGGGGGTTTGGAGGCTCTGGAGGCCAAGGAGAAGGACCTGTGTGGGATGAGCTGGTAGCCCTCAGGACAAGGCCATGATCTGCTTTTCTAGTACTAGGCTGTCTCTGCTGAACTCTTGGGACCTCTCTGAGGCAGTAGGGGAGGGGGCCACGAATGGAGCAGGGTCTGCGGGCGGGGACAGGGTGAGGGAGGCCATTGGTGTGTACAGGGTCCCCAGCCTTCTCTCAGAGGAGGACCCACAGGCTGGCCAGCGCACCATGCTGCACCCTCATTGACTCATTCATTCAGCAGTGTGTCAAGCCCTTGCCAAAAAGTTATGTTTCTTTTTTTTTTTTTTTTTTAGGAGAGAGAGAGAGACAGTGTGAGCAGGGGAGGGTCAGAGAGAGAGGGAGTCACAGACTCTGAAACAGGCTCCAGGCTCTGAGCTGGGAGTCAGCACAGAGCCCGACGCTGGGCTCGAACCCACGAACCGCGAGATCATGACCTAAGCGAAAGTCGGATGCTCAACCGACTAAGCCACCCAGGTGCCCCCAAAAAGTTATGTTTCTTGACATGAGATTCAATATTAAAACAATATTAAACCATAAATTGATGTAACAAAGTCGAAAACGTTGATAGTTTTCCTCAGCATGACTACTTGGACACTTTTGGGAGGAAAAAAAGCCAAGTTCTTAAAACAACTGTTTTTTGTGCTTCACTTTGACAGTTCCCTAAACACTTGCTTAGACTGTTAGAAATTCAGTGCCTGGGGAGGTGGGGTCCCTGTGGGTGGAGCCTTGATGAGCAGACCTGAGAAGGGGTGTGGGAGTTTGGGTCCAGCACAGGCTGCCCAAGGAAAGGGGCTGCTGATAACTGCACCCTGGAGTGGGAGAGGCTGAGGCCCCAGGTCATGAGGGCAGCAATGAGCAGACCCTGGGCAACAGGGCTGTGGGCACCGTAGGGATGGCCCCCATGGTCCACGGCAAGGTCAGAGAGGAAGGCGGGGAGATGAGGAGAGCTGGCAGGACGTTCTTCTTGGGACACTTTGGCAAAAGGGGTCCAGGACCCAGAAGGCCCTGCCCTGCAAGGCTGCCCATACTCTGATCGGGGAGGGGGTTCTGAGGGCCGGTTGGTTCCGCTAGTGGCAGTTGGATTTGGGGGCTCCACGGGGGCCCAGGCAGGTGCAGCGTGGAACGGGCTGGCAGGGAGCGAGGGGCCGACCTGTTGCTTGCTTGACCCTGTCGCCCACCATCTTGGCTGGCTTGAATGAGGGGGTTTCCAAGAGTCAGGGTTTTTTAAAAATTTTTTTTTAATGTTTTATTTATTTCTAGGAGAGAGCGAGAGACAGCATGAGCAGGGGAGGGTCAGAGACAGAGGGAGTCACAGACTGAAACAGGCTCCAGGCTCTGAGCTGGCTGTCAGCACAGAGCCCGACGCAGGGCTCGAACCCACGAACCGCGAGATCATGACCTAGGCGAAAGTCGGACGCTTAACCGACTAAGCCACCCAGGCGCCCCTCCAAGAGTCAGTTTTAAAATTAGGATGGCCTGGGAAAATGTTGGTCAGTTGGCCACGCTGCTTGTATGTGTTTGTTCCTGATGTGGCTGAGCTGATAGGCAGCTGCCCCTGGATCTGAGGGGCTGGAGCACTTCAGGAAAGAGGGAAAGAGCCAGGTCAAAGTTTCAAGGTGCTTCCCTTGCCCCAGACCAAGGGAGCCATGACCATAAGAGGGCGGCCCCGACCACCACACCTGCCAGCTCACAAGTGATGTGTCCAGCCTGGTCCTGCAGGGTGCTGCTGGGACAGGGCCCCTGGAGACCCCTGATTCCCCTGTTCCTGGCAAAACCCTCGGTATGCCCTGGGTCTTGCCCACCCTTCTGTTCCCTTGGTGGCAGTGGCCCCATTGTGTGGGGAAGAAAGCGAGGGTTGTCAGCGCTCTGTTTACCTGGAGTGAGGTCATTTCTCCTTGTCTGTACAAGGCTGGACTGCTCTGCATTTTCATGGCAAATTTGTTTTCCAAGCCGTTGTTGAAATTCTGGAGGCAGAGAAAATGCATTTGCTCCATCACCTTTCCGGATGTGACAAGTCCTATAAAATCTATTAAAACCTTTAATGAAATCCCTGCTCAGAGGTGCTCCGTGAATGAATGTGGAATCAGAATTTAAATTGAAATGTTGTTTTTGTAGTCTTCAGGCTTTGCCGGGGGAAAAAATTAAAGGGACAGTTCACCTTTCCGCAATCGTTCTCAGGCTCAGTGGGTGATCTTCTTGGCGGTCCTCTGACCCTTGTGCTGGGTGAGGCATGGGGTGGCCCAAAGGCAGCAGCTGTCCCTATACCCAAGACTGGCCCCGCCCCAGGCCCCACAGAAAACACCACACGAAGGGAAGGCAGGTGCAACTGTGGGCCAAGCAGCCCCTGGGGAGGGGAAGTAAACGTATTTACCTACAAGCAAAAGTTTTCTTTTTTAAATTTTTAAAAAAATGTTTATATGAGAGAGAGAGACAGAGAGAGAGAGCTACAGAGAGAGAGAGAGAGAGAGAGAGAGAGAGAGAGAGAGAGTGAGCAGGGGAGGGGCAGAATGAGAGAGATGGAGAATCTGAAGCAGCTCCAGGCTCTAAGCTGTCAGCACAGAGCC
Organism: Proteles cristata cristata; assembly: GCA_017311185.1. Taxonomy (NCBI): domain Eukaryota; kingdom Metazoa; phylum Chordata; class Mammalia; order Carnivora; family Hyaenidae; genus Proteles; species Proteles cristata. The sequence goes on from JAESUZ010003012.1 coordinate 322,227, forward strand.
TGACACGGGGCTCTAACTCACGAGCTGGGAGATCATGACCTGAGCTAAAGTTGGACAATCAACCCACTGAGCCACCCGGGTGCCCCAAGCAGGTGCAGTTTTTGTGTTCAGAGCCCACATTCTGGGGGCACAGACGTGCCCGGAGGAGGTGTCAGTGGCCTAGAAAGGAAAGGGAGAGTGGGTATGGGTGTGTGTGAGAGCATGGGGCAGGGAAGGGCACTTGGAAAGCTCTGTGAGGAGGCAGTGAGGGGCGCGGGGTGTGTGGCTGGGCTGGGAAGGAGGTGTCCCCCTGGCAGGATTCCTTCCTTCTTCAGGCATCTGTGTCCTGCCCCGAGGACTTCAAACACGCTCAGCAGTCTGTGACTGCTGTCAAACCCAAGGCCCCTCTCCACCTCCTTCTCTTCATGGCCCTGGAGAGGCTGCTGCTCTGAGTGTTTTCCAATTCCTCTTCATCTCTCCACCCTCCATGAGGCACCACTGCCTCGTGGGAGAGACAGGTACAAACAAACACAAAGAGCTTGTATAGCTGCTTTATGTCGAGTGTGCACAGATACAGCCATGTGAAGTCACACTTAGGACACGAAAAAGGTGCTTATCTTCCCTATTTTCCAACATCTTCCCATTCCTTCTACGATGAGAAGGGATTCTAAAAAATACACAACGCACATTCAAAGTGTGTAGCAGCAAAGCACTGTGAAGCAAGGCTGCCTCATGGAGGGGTGCCGGCCCCTGGAATGAGGCCCAGGACCCCCTGTTGCGGGTGAGGGAAGTGTAGGAGGAGGTGCGAAGGGCCATCACCGAAGGAACGAGAGGGGCCCTGGCTGGGTGTTGACATTGGTTTTTTTTTGTTTTTGTTTCTGTTTTTTTTTTTATTTCTAGGAGAGAGAGAGAGAGAGAGAGAGAGAGACAGCATGAACAGGGGAGGGTCAGAGAGAGAGGGAGTCACAGACTGAAACAGGCTTCAGGCTCTGAGCTGGCAGTCAGCACAGAGCCCGACGCGGGGCTCGAACCCATGAACCGCGAGATCATGACCTAAGCGAAAGTTGGACGCTTAACGGACTAAGCCACCCAGGCGCCCCTGGATGTTGACATTTGTAACATCACAACGAGCAAGGGTAACTCCCAGAAACATGGAAAATCACAACCAAACAGAAACACTGGGCAACAGGCGCTGTGCAGGACGGGGACTGGATAAACGTTTTGGGGGCCCTGAGTGCTGCCTTCATCCCTGCGCAGACAAAGAAGTGGCCCTATTGGTGCCGAGCTGCATATGAGATGCAGGACACCATGACACTCACAACCAGTTCTGGGGCGGGGGCGAGGGGCAGCAGACGGCGAATTTCCCGAGAGTCAAGGGCGTGATGCATGGCTATCTTGCAGGAACAACGTTCCAGGCCCAGAGGTCCTCCAGGAGCAAGACCCAGGAGAAGCCTCGCCTGCCCTTGTGACAATCCTGAATTTCTGGGTCATTGGCTGCCAACTTGGGAACTTGAGCATGTGGTACCTCCTGCCTGTTCATGAGGCTGTCTCTATGGCCCCAGATTGTACGGAAGGGCACCCAACCTCACTAGTCACTAAGAAACGTAAGAGGCTGGCAATACCAGAAACCCAGGTACCCTAAGTGGAGGTGACTAGATGCGAAGTGGTGAGCTGCATGCTGTGTCAAGAAAGCAATGAGCGTGCGCCCTGGAGAGACTTATCTGAGGCATCCAGGTCACCCATAGCAACCTGTGGTCATCAAGGCACCCTGGGTCATCCACTGCACCCAGGGTCACCTGGGGCACCTAGCAGCAACAAAACAGAGGCACTGCAAACGTACTTCTCATGACAAAGTGCTGGACCCGCACACCTCTCCGCAGGAAAATACAGAGGTGTTGTTTATTCGCTCATCATAATGTCACCCAGGGGTTAGAATCGGCAGGGCCAGCCCTGATTTGCATCAAAAATAACGCTGAGCAATGAAAGCAAAGCTGCAAAGGGTTCCATTGTTTGTGATCACAGTCATGTAATCTGCAAAGAATATAAGTGCATTGTTCTTGGGTGTGTAGGTAAATGGTAAGACTATGAAAATGTGCAGAGATGACACAAACCAATTTCAGGGACACTCCCTCTAGGGAGGATGGTGAAGGCCCAAGTATTTCTCATCATCCCTGTTTTAAAAAAATTTTTAAAAAACGTTTTCATGCTTAAAAACAAAACAAAACAGATATGGAGAATGAGATGAAAAGGCAGCACACTGAAGGGAGTGTGTGGTCAGTGCTGGGTCTGGGAAGAGGGAAGGCTTTGAGGGCCCCAGGCAGAATTTTGTAGCAGAAAGAGCTGAAGAGAAGGGAAGAGTCGAGGGCAGGTGTTGTGGGGAGGGTTGGGAGGGCCAGGGGTGAGGCAGGGGCTCAGTTTCTGGCCTCAAGTGAGGCTGGTGCCAACCAGGTCATTCTACAGAGTCAGAATCACACTTGCGGGGACATGGAGAGCAGTGAAGACCTGCATCACACTGCAGAATCTGGGCAGTAGAAGCAGCCTGTGGCCCAAGGAGGGGCCAGTTCCTCTGCATCCAGATTTCACGGGTCGGGTATGGGGTCAGGATAGAGCTGAGCATATAGGTGTGGAATAGAGAGGGCTGCAGATCTAAAGAATGAGCCTCTTGCGCTGAGGCTAAGAGCACACTTAATTATGCTTCGTACAGAGAACGTTTCATGCAGTAAACAGAGCATTAAAGGCTGGTTCAATCATGGAGCTGTTTCCTGTGGCTCAACAAGTTTATAATAAACACAGTTAAACTTTTATTTATGGCACAGCTGCTAATTGCATCATAAACATTTTTCATCAAGCAATTGCTGTTTACTCATTTGCCAATCAGCTCATTAGCCAGCTACCTTTCTCCGTGCTCCTGATATTCCCACTTCCCAAATCCTGCTGTTTGTCATGACTGCCCTTGCAGCTGTCCTTCAGTCCCCCCACCCCCACCCCGGCTCCAAGGCTGTGCCCACCCACTTCCTGGCAGGTCACCCCTCCTCTCCAGCTTGCCTGGGAGGGCACTGCTCTGTCCTGCTCCCCTGCTCTAGAAGAGGCTGTGTGCCCCATGACCAGTCCCACTAGCGGATGGCGCTGCTGACCTGTCCTGCCTTCTCCTCCTTCTCTGGCTCCTGAACCTTGCAGCCCCCACCCCACCCCCAGGGGAGACCTTGCCTTATCTCTCTCTCTTCACCTTTGTCACAGCTCCTCAGCTTGCTCAGAGGTCTCTGGTCAGCTCTCTACAAGACTGGGAATCACATAAAACTGAAATTTAGGATCCTGACGTTCATTCCTGTCCTTAAGCTGGGCATGGCCCTAATGTGCAGCTCCCGCTGGTGGTGTCTGTTGGCACCCAGCATAGCTTCATCTCCCAGGAGGTGCCTCACAGGGTGTTGAGGTTGGTCTCACATGTGTTCAAACCTTCATGCATTCATTCACTGAACCTCAACCACTTCTTGTGTGTGGGTGGGTGGTGGGAACCCTTCTCTCACGGAGATTCAGAAGTACTCATTGCCTCCTTCCCATGTCCCCTCTGCAGGTTGGCCCCAGGATGAGCCCATATCGGGCTGAAGCAAAATGGAACCTGAGCTGGTGGATCCTTTGGGTGAAACAGACCTCCCACCCAGCACCTGGGTACCATGACGCCTGCCTGACCAGGCAGCAGCCCTGGGGCCTTGGTTCCTGACCTTTCTAGAGTGACAGATTAACCTTCTGGGTGGCATTTTTGGAGTCCTCTCCAAGTCCCCTCAGTACAGAGAAATTGGCTGAGGGCTTCTTGTGGTGAGAGTCTCCCAAAATATTCTTCTGAGGGCTTCCCCTCCATGCTGGCAGTCCAGCCATGTCACATGGCCCAGCTCTGGAGGAGGACATGTTTGCATTGGAGCCTCTTGGGAGGAATGGAAGAGAGACTACCCCATCCCACCCTCCCCTTCCTTTCTTAGATCAAACATTATTAGAACCCCTCTGATGGGCTTGAGTGTCCAGACAGAAGCCTGCTGGTAGGAAAGGATATCAGGGTTCCTCCCTACAGGGGCTCACTCCAAGGGGGAAGGGAAAATCCAGGTTCCACACAAAAATCTGGACACTGTGGGCAGTGCATATGGGATAATGTGGGGAGCCTGGAGCTCATTAGACTCAAGCTCCCTGCCCCCCGCCCCCCAACAGCCTGCAGGGAGGAGTGGCAGAGGCCACAGTGTTACCCATTTAGGGTCCTGGACCCAGTGACAGTAGAAATGAGGCTGGACCCAAAATTTATTTATTTATTTATTTATTTATTTATTTAATTTTTTTTTAATGTTTTATTTATTTTTAGGAGAGAGAGAGACAGCATGAGCAGGGGAGGGTCAGAGAGAGAGGGAGACACAGACTCCGGAACAGGCTCCAGGCTCTGAGCTGGCAGTCAGCACAGAGCCCGACGCGGGGCTCGAACCCACGAACCGCGAGATCATGACCTAAGCGAAAGTCCCACGCTTAACCGACTAAGCCACCCAGGCGCCCCATGGACCCAAAATTTAAAGGCACAGGCAGAGTTTTACTAGGGCAACAGCTGTAGCAGCAGAGGGACGCAGTCATGACGAGGGTAATATACGGGCTCCCCACGCTAGTCGGGGAAAGTTTAAAAGGGGCAGAAGTGGGAAGGCATGGGGGCAGGGGGCCTCAGGAAAGTGGGGTGCAGGCACGGTGGACAGAACACACTTCATGCATGGTGGGTTTCATTTGCATGCTAAGTCTCTACCTCCGGATATGAGGGGAAAAGTCAGGAAAGATTGAATTTGGTGACCATCCTGTCTCAGATCATTTTGAATCAGTTAGGGGTTGCTCCTCGATGCATGCTCTCCTCTGCAAGAGAAGTGATGACAGCCAGCAGGGAGGGCCCCATGTGCCCAGGCGCTCCTTCCCAAGGCCCCTGACAGTGTGAGCCGGGCTGCGGGGCCGTGCAGGACACATAGTCCACAGCGACACCTCATGGCCGCGACTGGAGCAACACAGCACGCTACGTAGTAGGACTCCGTCTCTACCTGGGTAGGCAGGGGGGCCGGCCCCTCTTTGGACTGAGTAAGCCCTCAGTGGTTTCAAATGTGTATGCATGTTGGAGGAAGAGGCTTAAGAAGGAAATCATAGATTTTGTGCTAATGGAGGGTTTGGATGCTAAATGCACACTGAGCAGAGAAACAAAAACCCACATCCATATTTGTATCTTGAGCTGGTCAAGGGCCATTTATACCCACTCATGTTCCCAAGTGTTTCATGGCCCCTTCTCTTGGGATCCAGGGGAGTATCTGGCCCAGGCCTGCTTTTCAGATCTCCAGGTCAGGTGGGAAAGCAGATCTATCACAGCCACATCAATGTGTGACAGGTAGGCCCCAGGACCTCTTCTGCTCAGGCCTGGCCTGGTATGCAGAGACTGACATTTGTCAGGTATGTCATCAGACCAGTGGGTTGGGCTATATGCAGCCCAGGGGCTGGCAGGCAGCCTTGGACCCTCTTATAGGATCTGAGTGTGTAAGGGAGACTCTGGGCCCTGTCCTGTCTTGGGGTTGGACACTCCTTGGCTCTGAGTCTGGCCCCTCCTTCCTGTGCCCACCAGCCCAACTCCAAATCTGGCAGGGGACTCAGGCTAGGCCTGTGGTCAGGAGACAAAGAACTGTCCTGGCTGAGGCCCTGGGCAGCTGAGGGGCTTCAGCGTGGGCTGGGAGATGGGCTGATGACTTCTTGGACAACATCCTCTCCTTCCTTCATATCCCCCACCCACAGACTCTGTTTTCAATCAGTTCAATTAGCACAACTTTAAAGCAATTAGAGGGAATCAGCAGCCAGGATGCTGCATGTACTCCTGGCCCCCACCTGCCCCATCCCCCTTTGTCCTCAGCCCAGAGGCTGCCTGGTTCTCATAGAGAACTAGCACCAGCCTGACAGCGGCCTCGCCTTCTTTAGAGGGTCTGCAGTGGGGAGGGTGGGCAGCCCAGGGGAGATACCCAGAGACACAGGCTCTGAAACTAGAATGAAGTGGGGTTAAGGAAATGAAAATCCATGGGGTTGCTCTCAGAGAAGACAGAGAGAACGCTGGTTAGAAGCTCAACCCCTGAGCCAGGGCGCTGGGTGCAAATTCAAAGCTCTGGTCGGAGTCAGCCCCTCCTCTCTGCACCTCCCTTTCCTCCCCCACCTCTCTTCACCTTTTTCTCTTCTTCCTCCTTTCTCCCCTCCCTTCCTCTGGCTCATTGACCTCCTTGACCTCTCTTGCGGGGTGGTGAGGGTGGGGGGGGGCGGGGAGGACGAAATCCTTGCCCTCAGGGTGTTGAGGGAATTGGGTGTTTGTGGCTTTTCTGCTCACACAGCTGCTGCCACTTCTGTGGTCTCGAGGAGAAAAGGAGTCTGCAGCAGTTTTCTGAGGAACATTCCAGCTTTGCCTCCACTCTATGTCCTCCAGGGGCCCCCAGCCTGGTACCCCTTGCACCGCTTGGTCGGGTAGCTCAGTTGTGCCTTGGAAGGAAGGAAGCCTCTATCTGGGGCTCTGGCCTCTGCACTCCAAATACCAAGGTGAGTGAGTGCTCCTGCACGCGGCAAGCGCCTTCTGCGTTCGCTCCAGAACTACATGGAGGAGGTGGCCCTTCTGTGCTGCAGAACCCTGGTTGGAGGCCTGGGCCCCTCTTCCAGAAGGATGGATGGTGGGGGAGCAGGGCAGGTGCAGGCCTGACTTTGCAAACAGAACCCTTTGTATGGGGACCCACCTACCCCTCCCCAAGCCTTCCGGCCCTGCCCCTCCCCACTCCCCCAGCCTCTCAAAGAAGGCCTGTTCTCTGAGCCTCCTCCAGGAGACCCCTCCCACCAGCACAGCCTCCCAGAAATGTGTGTGGGCCTCAGCAGTGCCCTTCCTTCCTCTACCCATCCACACTGACCTGAAACTCTGAGCAGGCCCTGAGCTGAGTGCTGGGTAAGGCAGACCCACATTGTCTCTCACCCTCTCCCTGAGGAGTTGGATGCTGGGCAAATGATGATACAATTACTGTGCATTTCCATCTGATAAGGCTGCTGGGAGGAGGGACAGGGGCCAGGAGAGCTCAGAGGACACTCAGATCCAATCTGGAAGCTTCCTGGGGAGGGCTTAGCATGAGGATCTGGGGAAGGAGGTGGGTGTGGTCAATCCTGGGAGGTGGGAGGGAGAAAACCCAAATGTGGCTGAGCTCAGGGGAGGCCTGAGGCCTGAAGGGGGTCTGGCTGGCAGGTGGAGGCCTGAAGGGGTGGGAAACAGGATTGGATGGTGGCCACTGTTAGGTGGGTCCATGGAGCTGCCAGGTGTGGTGGTGATGGGGCAGGCCCCATCTGCCGTCCAGCTTGGGAAAGGGCTTGCCTGACTCAGTGTCTTCATACTCTCAAGTGTCACAGGGCCAAGCTAGGCAGGCCCACACAACTCCCTGCGGACTGCTGAAATGGTCTGGGGAGTGGGGGTTTGCCCCTTGATGGGAGGAGGTGAAGGGAATCAGCCCGCCTCTGCTTGTTAAACTGACACCGGAGTCCAGTCACCACTGTCTTGTTCTGGCTGTCCATGGTCACACCTGCTGGTGGCCTTTGCTGGGCCCTGTTACCCTTGGCCCCAGCACATTCGGGTATGCTGCCCCCTGTCCCCACAGCTACCACTGAGCAGGTGAATATACATGGGAAGACCCCCAAGTAAGGGAGGCTGAGGCATACTAGGCAGTGGGCTCTAGACTTGCAGATCTCACAATCCAGTAAAATTCCATTAGAAATGGTGGGACCACCCAGAGAGCTGCTGTGAACCATGAACTCATGTCACCCTCAGTTCAAAACAGAAAATGTTTTGGATGACCCCCCCTGAAAGGGCATCAGCTCAAATCCAGGATAACTCTTTAAGTTAGAGACATTTTGCTTCATTGAAGTCTCTTTTCTGGCTGTGTGTGCTCGTTCTTGGGATTGTAGGCCTCCCAGCCCCCACTCCACTGAGGGCTTCTGCACAGACACAGGATGAGACCAGAGGAAGGGTCACAGGCGATGCTTAATGGCCAGGACTTTTACTCCCTGGTGCTCACTGTTCCCATTACAAGTTTTCACTTCCTGAAGCAATTTACAGCATAACGGCCCCACATTGCAGGATAAACGTGGAAAACTGCCTAAGAGGAGCAAGGAGATAAAGGCACGTTGGGTGTCATCTGCAGGGGGGTGCAGGCAGCTTGTGGCTGTGATCTGTGGAGCCACCTCGGGCTTAGGTTTGAAGGAGGGTCCCAGCAGGCACTGACAGGTACTCAGCCCAGACCAGGTGCCTGGCTCACAAGGCTCCCTGCCCAATGGGAGCACCTGAAGTTGGGGCACAGAGAGGGTGGAGTGGGGGGACCCCAGGGGGGTGTGGAGCAAGGACAAGCCTCTGGAGGAAGGACACTTGAGCTAAGACCCTGAGATGAAGCCTCTCCTTTTGTGATGACAGGCAATTGGAGGATGCCTTTGCTGCGGCCAGCACAAAGAAAGCCCTGTGGGAGTGGGAGACCCAAGGGGCCTTGATCTGGAGGATGCACACTGCCGACCTCAAGGAGAGCCTCTGAGTCTGAGCAGTGGGATGTAAGGCAACATGAGGGGCTCTGGGTAGAGGGAGGTAGACCACAGTGAGGATGGACAGGGAGGGCTGAACCTTGGCCATGTCTGGAGCTCACCCAACTAGATGGTAGCTGCTGGGGCGTCAGTCCCTGCAGGGCCCTCTGGTGGGTGAGGGGTTAGGGGTTGGGCCTGTAGCTCTGATGCTTTTTCCATCTCCAGTCCCCTTTGTAGGGGCAGGAATGGTGTGTACACACAAACAGGCTCAGAGATATGCATGCGTACACACAGCTGTGCACCTATATGTGCACACACAGAAGCACATATGTGCAAACATATGAGTGCATACATGCACACATGTACATATATGCACACACACACACAAATATGGACACACAGACCCATGCAACAGACAGGCATGCACACAAGAGCACACACAAGCACACATACATGTGCATGTAAACTTGTCCAGGATGTGCACACACAGACATGTAACCACAGATGTGCTCATAGTACGCACCCATACGCACACATGTACACAGAACACACACACAGCAGCCCCTCTGGGCAGCCCTGCTTCTGCTGCCACTGTAACTTCTCCTATCCATAGGTTCCCACTTTGAGAGAGCAGAGCTCAGGGATGAGAGTGCACTCTCTGGAGGCCTGAGTTTGAATTATGACTCTCCTTCTCCGAGTCTTAGTTTTCCTGTCTGTGGACTGAGGGCACTGGCGTTTCATTCACAGGTTGCTGGAGGGGTTCAGTGTGCTAGCATGGCAAAGGGGCTGGTGGTGGGCCCTCAATGATGTTAAGTACTCTTGGAAGACCAGTGCCACCCTGGTGTCTGTGCTCTAGGACCAGGGGTGGGGTGGGAAGGCTCCTGAAGAAAAAGCGCTCTGTTTGTAGGTGTGGTTGGGGTTCATGGGATGGTACGTGTCACTTGTCTGCAGCGGGTTGGCAGTACTGGGTTCATCCTCACCTGGAGTGTGGCACCTACAGCCCCCTCCTCTGCTGTGCTCCTTGGAGCCAGACCCCTGTTGGGCCAACCTGCTATAGACCCGACACGTTCTGAGAGGCTTTTGGAGAACTTCTGGTCAAAAGGCCAAGTGAATGGCAGAGCGGGGTCAGGAGGTCCCAGTGAGCTGAGAACTTTTACCTCTGAATTCTGGTTCAAAGACAAAATCTACTGACCCATGGAGATCTGGCTGGGGTTGGGGCTCCCCCACCCTTAGATGGGCTCTGGGAGCCTACCCACAAAGCCTCTGAGATAACTGATTTACTACAGTTGGTGCCCTGTCATCTTGCCCCTATAGGGTGGCCAGCATGATGCCAGGGGGTCATTGTCAGGGCAGCAATCAGTGCTAGCAGGTCATGACCCCTCCCATGGCTGGCCTGGAAGCTGGTGTTCCCCCCAAGCCTGCTGGGCCCAGGAGCCCCACTCAAAGCAGTAAGGTGGCTGCCCACACCCTGGCCTGGCCTGGCTACTCTGTGACCCAGGGACTCATAGCGGGTGGGACTTACTGATGTGGGGTGATTGGAAGGGAACCCAGAGCAGTGCTCCTGTTTCTGATCACAAGAATGTGGTTCCAGCTTTTTCTGCCACTCCGGGAATGAACTAACCTGCTGAGATGTGGGTGACCCCGAGTGCTTGTCTGCAGACTTCTAGGGAAGCTGGGAACAGGTTGCGAAGGGGCCACTTGGTTTTGGGCCACGGAGTTTCTAGTTTTGTGTTACGGCTTCTTCATCCCTTGTCTCGGGTCTGCGAAGGGCATAGACCCAGAGGACACACAGCAAGCTGGAAGCAGGTGAGCTCTGTACCTCTTCTTGTCCTTGTAGTCATTCATCCGGGAAACACAAAGTGCCCTGATGTGGAGGACGGGTGAGCACAAGTGTCGGGGTGCTGTGTGAAGAGTGGGCAGGCCCTTCCCTAGGGGTGCTGGAGGGTGGGTGGGGCCTGCTTTGTTGTGGGAGGAGGGAGTGCCATGGAGAATGGTTAGGCTGAGACACATATCCAAGGTTACCAGAACTGGGGCGAGTGTGAAAGGAGTGGAGGAGAGGCCTAAAGATCTGGCTGTGGGGAGGGGGAAAGGATCAGCATGGAGAGGGAGAGTCCCAGTGCCATGGCTGGAGTGAGGGGTGAGGGTCTCAGTGGGCAGCCGCTGGAGGGCCTGAGCAGGAAGTGATGTGCCTTGCCCTGGGAGGAGACCAGTTGGACTGCTCAGTGTTTGATCGAGAGCACTTCTGAGTTCCCGGGAGCACTAAATGTGCTCTTATGGAGATTGCATCTCTGTGGGTGAGAGACAGCCATACACATAAACCACCCAGGTTTATTTCACAGTTGGGTGGTATGTGTAGGGGCCGTAGGGTTGGGGCATCAGAGGCAGCTTGGGTTGGCCAGAAATGGCCTTGCTGGACAGTTTGGAGCGCAGGAATGTACAGGGAGGAGGCTGGTGTGGTTCCTGGGGTGGGCAGGACCCACAGGTGACCAGGCCTGGGCTGAGGACAGGTCCAGGGCTGGCTTTGGTGTTGAGCCGAGAAGAGGACATGGCAGCCTCTCCTTTGAAGGAGGTGCAGCTCTGAGCTCAGCTGCTGTGCTGCCCAGTCCTAACCCCTCTGTCCACAGGATGCTGGCGGGCTGCCAGGGGCTTCCAACCCATCGTCCGTCCAGGATGAAGGTGGAGATAGACTCAGTAGTTGTGACCCAAAAGCAGGAGTCACAGATAGGTCTCCTGTTGGTTTTCCATTTGCATTGGCTCCTGCCTGACACTGGAGAAGTCAGCCTTTGGCTAACATCGATGATAAATGATCAGTTACACAAAGGGAAAAGGCAGGAGTGGTAGGTGTTTGCAGGCCGCCTTGTTAATTTGGTGCCTGATGTGGTGTCCAGAGTCTTCTTGGATTTAGAAGCAAGTGTCAGGGTGTATGAGTCAGGGCCAGGCTGGTTGGGGAGAACCCAGGACAAGCCAGCAGTGAAGGTGCTGGAGGGCCATGTCCCTAGCACCTAGAACGTATGGGAGCATGTAGGCATCTAGTTGTCTCAGCTGCTTCAAACTGAGTCATACAGCAGGGCTCTGCATGGTGTCAGGATTCTGTGTGTCTATCTGCCCCCCTCCCCCACCCCCCGCCGTGTACACAGCATGCACACAAGGGTCTGTCCCATGCTCTTGTGCTGTCTGCTTCATGTGATGTTTATGGAACATCAGTGAGTTTTCGAGCTTCCAAGTCTATCCTAGCTCATGGGGGATGGGGTGCCACCCCCATGCCTCCATTGTGGCCCAATTCTGCGGACCACAAAGAAGCCCATTAACTTTTCCGAGTCCATGAAACAGGTAGAATCACTTACCTGACGCGCAGGGATGATTCACTGCAATAACTGTGTAAGTGGTGCCTTCTAGGGGCTCGCTGAATGGTCACTTCTCTTCCTCCTGCCACTGTCCTGATCTTCATTTTTTTTCTATGCAAACTCAAGCCTGCAGTGTCTCCAAGGAGATTCTGCAGCTGCATGAATGGACAGGCCATGGCTTCAAGTTCACACAATGACTGACGTGCAGGGTGCACTGCAGGGCCATGCTCCAAGTGTCCTGTTCCCCAGGCACAGGGCTCCCAGGCTCAGGGTGGGGCTCATAGCCCCTCCTCCCATGATCCTGCGTCCCTTCCAGGGTGGGGGCCTAGAGCTAACTCCAAGCACACGGACATCACCACAAGGTCACCGGGTTCCCCTGAGGCTGCCCTCCTCCCCTGCCCTTCTCTCCAGCACCCTGCTCCTGTCTCGTCTGCCCAACCCTCCCTCCCCTTGTGCCCCCGCGGGATTTGCATACAGGTGCCCCTGTCTGGTGCAGCTGAAGGGGTGGGGGTGGGGCTCAGTAGCCCACGCTGGGAGGGCCGCAGCGAGGAAGCACAGGTGGTGGGACAATGGCCACGAGCAAAGTGGGTTTTATCCTCCTGCCGCCTCCTCAGAGCTGTGGCCTTGCTCCCGGGCCAGTTGGGGGAGGCAGGCTCTTGTGTTTGGGGCCTCTGGGGAGCCCTGGTTCTGCCACTAGCTCCCCCTGGAGCGCTGTCCTGCTTTAGTGACTGTCTGAGCTCAGTTCCTTGTCTATAATTGGGTTGGTGAGGGCCATGGGGAACGGCTTGCAAAGGAGGTGTGAGGAGCACCCTGTGGCCCAGATATGAGCTTTCACAAAGGCCTCCCATGAAGACTTTCGGGGCTCCCTTCAAATGGGGTGATGCTCAGTCAGACCGGATGTGGGGCTCAGAAGGTCCATCAACAGACCTTGATGTCGCTGTGTGCCTGAAGTTTTTTTGTGTAGTTAGTCTAGCAATTATCTAATGAATAGTCCGAATGTAAAAAGGGTTGAATTTTAAAATGTAAATGTTGGACCCATATCCCAATTTTTGTGATACTGCTTTGGCATTCCTGGCCTTCTATCACCCTGGGCACCTCATAGATCAGAAGTGTGTCACTCTCCTGGTCTCATCAGGTCCTGGTCACCACCTTGGTGAAGGTCGGGGAAGCTTCCAGTTTCACAGTACCCTCTGTCAAGCCAGCTCTGGGCTTTCTCCTAGTAGACTCTTCCACATCTCCTTCCCCCAGGCCTATATTCCTGGGACAGGGTGGCCGTGTTCTGTGGGCCTATCCCTCTTTCCTTCCAGATGTAGGGATTCTGGCATTTGGGTTGGGGTCAGTGTTGTTATTCAGGTTTCTGGTTGCACATGGGGTTGCCTTGCCTGGATGTATTCAGGCGTGTGTGTGTGTGTGTGTGTGTGTGTGTGTGTGTGTGGTGGGGTCAAGTAGGTAGGGGTTCGGGGTTCGGGGGTATTGTGGAGTATTTTCCTCATGACCTCAGTGAGGCATGTTCCCTGTGTCCAACCCTGTTTGTAGCCTTTCCCACATACCTGATCTTCACTAGCAAACCTGGTGCATCTATCTTCTATCCCCTATTCACAAACCCATCCCCCCCCATCCATCCATCCATCCATCCATCCATCCATCCATCCATCCACTGATCCCCCACCCACCTATCTGTCTGTCCACTTATCCCCCATCCCTCTACCCACATACCCATCTGTCCATCTACCATCTACTCACCCCCACACACACATCCATCCTCCATTCCTTTCCCACCCATCCATCCACTCATCCTTCCATCCATCCATTCATCCACTCATTCATCACTCCACCCATCCTCCATTCACCCACCCACGTATCTACCCACCCTCCCATCCATCCAGGTACTCACAGATGGAAGGGTTGGGGTGCGGAGGGGTCAGGGCTATTGATGGGCTCATTGTAACCTTATCCAGGAGGTTCAGGGCTCTGGCGTGTGTGGTGGGGTGAGAGGGCTGCATGGGGTTTGGAGGGTCCCAAGCTGCTCTTACCTGTGAAGGCTAGGGTACCTAGAGATTGAATTGGGTTGGGGGTCAGGGAAAGGTGAAGCCCTGGGGCCGTGGGCAGAGCTGCTAGGTCTGGCCTGGTTCACGTGGGCCGTCTTGGGCTGACCAGGCACAAAGCCCCGAAGCCTCTGTTCTCTGAGGTTGTCCTTGTGGATGTGCCCTTCAGGTATCTGCCCCTTCAGTCATCCTTCCTGCTCCCCCCTGCCCTTGCGGCCTTGCTCATGTTTCCTTCAGATGCCTCCTGCTCACTCCAGGACTGGGACTAGCAGCTGAGCCTCATCATCCCCCTCAGCCCCGTTCTGCCTTTCGGCCTATGGTGGGACCCTTCCTCACCCAGAGGCTTTCACTAAGAACCCTTTCCCAGTGAGCTCCCACTTGAGGAAGGTACTGCTGAAGCCTCTTTTTGTGGTGCGGAAGCCCCACTCCTTCTGGGCCACATCTACACGTCAAGAGCAACAATGTTGGCCTTGCAGGGGGTCCATGCATGCAAGTACGTGATACTTAGCGTAGAGGGGATGTCTCTTGTTCTTCCTCCTCAGGGGCCTGACAGCGCATGCCCTGCCTGGCCCCCTTGGCGGGTTAGTGTCTTTGCTGGGATGACAAGACAGGATGCACTAGGGCTGTCCCCACACTGCTAGCTCCACTGAGGGCCCCAGCTGTCCTTTCCCTCTTCTGGGCTCTGGGGCCCTGTCTGGGATGGGAGGCCCCAGTCACCTCCAGGCTTCACCCCAGGACACTGTATGTGAGACTGGGGACTGACAGTTCTGTCTCTTCACTCACCCAGGAAGCTATTCCTGTCATACCCAGAGTGTGGTGCTGGCCCTAGGCTCTTGGTCTCCAATGCTGGGTGTAGGTGGTACCACTCCCGGGCTCCAGCTTGGGCATTTCAGGACTGAGTCTTAGGAGGGAGTACATCTCCTGCGGTGACTAGGCTGTTGTTCTCAGACCTTGACCTGTGGCCAACCAGTCCTCACTGGCTCCAAAATCCGTTCCTGCTTCTGTCAGAGTTGGACATTCAGGCGAGGGTGTTTCTCTCCCAGGGCTCTGCTGCTCTCCCCATGAACCCTTCTTGACATTGTGGCTGTGCTCTCGTGGCCGATAATAAGCAGACACCACCAACCCAGCCTGCCATGGCAACCGCCCGCAGCCTCCCTCTCTGTCCAGGCTCTGGGCAGCTTTATCTCTGAGGCCATCTGTTCTGAGAGCAGAATTCCAGAGCCATTTAAACAGAACCTGGATCAGGGCAAGGAACGGAGCCCTCCACCCTCCCATGTGTCTGCACACGTAAGAACACACGCACCTGTGCACACACTCAAGAACACAAGCACACACAATCGCACCACACACATGCACATGCACGCACAGGCAGATGAGGCATGAACCCTGCAGAGTGCAAAGACGGAATCAGGGGAGGCTTCCACCCAGCGCTCACTTGCTCCTGGGCACTGGTGGTTGTCTCCTTCATAGCTCCCCCTTCTTCTTTTCTTGACTTTTCTCACCTCTCTGTCTGTGTGTCCGAGCCCATCTGATTTCTGCCTCACTTCTCTGCCTTTGTCTCTTCATTCCCACAGTGGTCTCCTATTTTGCTTGTCTGTATCCATCTCTGTGTCCCATCTCGTTGACCTGGTTTCCAGCCCCTTGCCTCCTGGCTGTCCTCTGTCTCTCTCCCACCAGCCCAGCTTATCTCTTCCTCTTGCCTTCTCTGTCCTCAGGAGGCTTCTGGTCCTGTTTCTGGTCCTGGATGTGACCAGAAGAGTCAGGCAGGGCCAGCCACTTGCTCACTCCTCAGATCTGGACACTTATGCTCTCCCTCTCCTCCCCTGCTCTGCCCCAGGATGGTCAGAGGTCGGGGGCTATCAGACACCATTCTCTGCTTGCTGGGCTCCCCATACCCTGGGGCAGTCTGCCCATAGCTTCCTCTATGACCCTTCACTGTCTGGGCAGGCAGTACTCAGCCTTTCTGGGACCACTCCAGTTCTTCCTGAGGTCTGACCTGAGTGCTTGTGCTGTGGCAGTGCAGTGACCTTCCCTTCTGGGGCTGAGCACTTGCTAAATCTGCTGAGAGTTGCCCATAGACAAGCAGGCAGGGGAACCAAAGGGGTAGATCTAGGGGGCTTCCTGGGCACACATATTGAGTGAAGCTCTGCTAAAGCACCACTGGAAACTGGTGCAAACCTGAACTTCCAATGGCCATGATCTGAAATGCCTTTCAGGGTGCCTGGCTGGTTCAGTCGGTGGAGCATGTGACTCTCAATCCCAGGGTCATGAGTTCAAGCCCCATGTTGGGTGTGGGGCCTACTTAAAAACAAACGAACAAAAAATGAAATGCTTTCCCTACCAGGGCACCCTGTGGTCCCTGGAGCCCATGACGGACCCAACAGGGCAGATCCTACTCTAGTTGTTCTTCAGTCATATAATGCTGAACACTGGGGCCTGCTTACGTCTCAACTAGGAGTATACCTGTGGCTGGGCTTTCTTTGGGTCAGGGTGACTGCACTCAGTGCTGTCCTGGCCTCTGGTCAAAGCAAGGAGGTGCCGCGGCTGCACAAAGCCCCCGGGAGTGCCCAGGGTGATGGCTGATGGACGACTAGGGGCGGGTCATACAGACAGAGCTCTCCCAGGGGGCCCGTAGGTCACGTAGGCTCTTGTTCTGTCCCCTGAGTACACTTTAAGCTGGGGTCAGGAGGGGTGGGTGGTGAACGGTGGGTAGGGGATGGAGGAGCCTTGAGAACAGCCCCTCAGCCCTTCAGAGAATAAATTCTTTGTCTTGCCTGACTCTGAACTTGTTCAAGGGGTTTTGCCATGTGATGGATTATGAAGCTGTTTGGTTTTAGTAAAGTAAACAGTACCAATGTTCCCAGACTCCCCCCATTGTGATTTTAAGTAACCAGTGTTAATTAGCTACATCCAAAGGATGCATTTCCCCAAAGTTTGGGAGTCCTAATCAGGTGGTATCTGTGGTGCCAAGAAGGAGGCTTTCAGACTTCCAAGGAAGGGGTTTCCAAGGTTGAGAGACCAGGGGGTGTGAGGGCCTGACCACTAGCCAACAAGTATGGGAACCATCTGAGGACCTGCAGGGAAGGGACTCTGGCTTTGCAGATGAGTAAACTGAGTCACAGAAGGGTTTGATAACTCACCTGTGGTCACTTCTCTGCAAGCACATTGTCACTGGTCTCATGCAAGCACATGAGAGACAGTGACCCACCTGGAGGGGACTGACTGCCCACCCTGCCCCAGCAGCATCTGTAGCCACTTCCGTAGCCTCCGCTCCCGTTTGCCTCTCCCCTGCCTCCCACCTGCCTGTTTCCCCATCTGTCCCTGTTCTCCCTGCCTCCCCACAGCTTCACCAGGCTCTCTCAGTACTACCTCTAACCAGACGACTCATCTTTCATTTCCAGACTGATCTTGGCTCTGAGTCTCAGACTGGAGCCCTCACCCTAGGGACGATGGAGCTGCCAATTCCCACAAAACTGCCCCTGCCACAGCTCCCTTAAGTAAGTAAGTTTTGCCCCACCCAATGCTCAGGCTGCAGCCCGGGGTCCCACCTCACGTCCAGACCCTTGGCAGCCTGACTCAGAGAACTCTTGCCTTTGGACCTCCTACCTGTCCATTTCCTGCCAGTTGACCTCACTGGAGGCTTCACTGCAGGTGTGGAGACATTCAACCAGTCACAGGGCTGTGAGGGGTTAGGGGATATGCTAGGCCTGCCTCCCCTTGTCTCCAGGATAGTGAAGGTTGATGCCCTAACATCTCTTCCTCCAGCTTGCAAGGCAGCCTCAGAGTGCCCGGCTCCCCTTCTGGTCTGAGCAGATGGTCTTTACCACCAGCAGGCTTTATTTAAGGGTGAGTCTGTGAGGACAGAGACTGGGAGTTCCTTTTCTCCTCCCCCTCACCTGAGAGGTCAGCTTTGAGACCTTCTTTAGAGGAATGCTCTGGAAGACATGGGGCTTCATCTACCCCTCTCAGCTTGCAGGGGTTTGTGCCTGGGGCCCTTCATGACCTGGAGAGCCCCACCCAGCTCTATCTTCAGGCCTGCCCTAGAGTCAGTGAATGTAGGACTCCTGTTATGGGCCTCAGCCTCCCCACACTGCACCCAGGCCTCCACCTGTCGGGGGTAGACACCTGCACACAAGCAGGCCAGTACCCAGAGCCGAGGATGGTATGGGGTCTCCTAAGGAGGTGACATCTGAGTTGCCTCAGGGGTAAGTGGGAGTTTCCTCCCAGCATCAGCGAAATCTAGCAGAGCAGACGGCCATCCTCAAAGTTGGGTGTGTCCAGCCAGGTCTGATCATTGTGCCAAAGGGCACTGGTGGGCGATGAAGGGTCATGGACATGGAATGAGGCAGAGGGGTCATCCCAGAAAGGCCTCCTCCACTCTCCACCCCCACCACCCCCACTCCTGGTCTGGGGAGCAGCTGGAGGTGCAAACCCAAGTTCCTCCCCTTGTCCCTGCAAGTCCCACACCTCCTAACCTTCCGTCTCTGAGGGAGTTGGTTTCTGGCCCTCCCATTATGTAACTTCCTTCGCCCTTCTCCACAAGCCTTTCCACATGGGTGGTAGGCAGCCCATAGTTCAGGGACCTTGTCCCCTTGGCTGTTGTTGTGTTTGTGGGCAGGCTAGGACTCCCCAGAGCTGATCCCATCTCACCCAATCCAGCCCGGTCTTCCCACCAGGTTTCTGGCCTGACTCAGGTCTGGGGTGGAGCAAAGAGAAAGGGGATGCTGGAGGAGGAAGGGGAGGGGGGAGGAGTGGAAAGTGTGTGTGTGTGGGGGAGTGGAAAGAGCCCCTCCCTTTCCTCATTTGTTTGTTCCCTAGCTGTGTCTTTGCTTTCCCCCACCTGCAGGCGGGGCTCATTGTCTGGGGTCTCCAGCTCATTGTGTGGGGGAAAGAGCCTCATTGGCAGGGCATCAGTTTGTGATTATCTGCTCCCTGGCCCTGATTGGCTGCACGAAAAGGAGACTCACCAGGGCCCTGGGACAGAGAAGTTTGTGTAGCAACTTTTTCCAGCATGATGTGACCGAGTGTCCAAGCTTCGGAGTGGAGGTGTGCACGCCCAGCCAGGATGATGCTCTGTGGGACCTTCCTGGGTGCGTACCTTTCCCCAGCCCTGAGCACCCCTCTCTTTGCTCATTCACACGTTTCTGCCTGGCTGCCAAAGGGACTAATTAGCTGTGTGTCCGTCAGCACTCTGTGCTCTTTTCTGGGCAGCTGAGGAGGTGATAGGCATATGCTCCGTCCTGAGCGAGGCCAGGGTCCTTGGCCTGATGCCTCTCTTTTCAGCTGATTATGTGGTTTGCAGACCCCTGTCAAGGCTTCCCTGTTTGTGGGCTTGCCTTCAAAGGTTGAAGGTGATAAGGACAGTGGGGGGGTAGGGGGGTGTATGTGTGCAGGTGCAGGGACCATGAGACTCTGGGAGAAGGTGGGGTGGGAAGAAGGCATGTGTATATAGTGACCAATATGCACCTAAGACTAACTGTAGTAAAGGGGCTTTGGCTGGGGCTGCTGCTGTTTGTGTTCCTAGCCTGTGCAGAGTTGCCGTGTGTGTGTGTGTGTGTGTGTGTGAAACATAAACACAGTGTTAGAGCAAGAATTAGTGTGTGAGCCCCACAATATCCTCCCAAATGTGTATGTCTTCTAAGTATGTGTGTTCACACAATGTCAAAGGGTTTGTGTGTTTGATATCCCAGCATAAAACCATCTCACAATATGGGCCAGAGCATCTGTGTGTGTGTGTGTGTGTGTGTGTGTGTGTGTGTGTGTGAAAGGCTCACAACCCAGCAAGTGTGAGACAGGCACACAGAGTCAGCCCAGAGTGTTGGTAAGAGAGGCTCTCGGTTTTGTTTGCTCCATCTGCCAGAGCCTGCCTGGGGCAGCGGCCCCCTCGCCCTCAGCTGTTCCTATACAATATTAATGCTGACCATCTCGGCTCCACACACAACGGCCCTAATTGTCGTCTGCAGCTTTAAGGCGGGCGCCCATCTGCAGGGAAGCTTTCAGAAGGAAACAAGAAAACTCTCACCCCCAGCTGGTCACCGGAGAAGGTGCCAATTACAGATGCAGAAAGTTTAGACCAAAATTACTTGAAAGAGTTTTTATGAAGCAAATGAACTGACACTTGGAATGTCTGTGTGCAGATTTGCACGAGTAATTACATTTTATTTGAAATGATCTTACCAGCTAAGCAGTCATTAACCCTGCTACCCCCACCTCCCACAAAGCACTTCCTTAGCAAGGAGCCACAAGTTCGGTTTTGCAAATCTCCTTTTCCCTCTGTGTGGAGCTAGGAGGACCCTCACGCCCGACCGACGTCGTTCCCCTGTGATCTCCCGAACTTAAAAGTTACACGCGACTTGCCGACAGGTTTTTAAGAAACAAAGCTTAAAGGAACAATGTACTCCATCTTAGTTATGGGAAAGAAAGTATGTTATGGTTTTTAAAACCACCCTGTACAGGACAGGTTCCGGTTGCGCCGCGCTGCTGTCGCCTGCAAGCAGGGCCGGGACGCGGTTAGCGCCGAGAACAAAGGGCCGGGCTTCAGGGGCGGGAGCGCTGTCCGAAGTGCTGATCAGACCGCGGACGCGTCCGCACCCGCCGCTCAGGCCGAAGGAAGACGCCGACCCTCAGTCCCTTCCCTGCTCCTTGCCTGTAACCCCTCTTTGTTCTCTAGATGGAGTCGGCTAAAGATTTTGAACCTTTACTCATCAAAACCCATCTTCTGAAACGACTCATTCAACTGTAACCTCCCAGTGGGAGCTCCCGGGGCTTCTCTCCAGGTTCTTGGAACAGGCACCGATTTGAAATTTCCAAGCACGTTCAGAAATGCTCACCCGAGCAGCCTCAGGTGGAGTCCGAAGGGTCCATTCCCGACCACCGGAGCTGCACACCTCAGGAAGCTGTGGTTGTTCAATGGGGGAGGTGTGAAATGCTGAAAGGCAGAGGTTTGCACAAATACAATTTATGTTACCTGAAAAAAGAACCGTGCTGCACCAGGGCTTTTTGTTGCACATACTGATCTCTCCCTGTTGTTGATTCTGTTTATTGTTGTCCTTTAAGTTTGACTGTCACATATCTGAATTAAATACTTTCATGAAACACTGGGTATTGTTGGGGAATACGGCTGATTCAGCACCGGCCCTCCCTTTGATTCTATCTTCCTCACGGAACAATGGCGTGCAGGGCTGCCTGAGCCTGCAGCCTGCCGATAAGAGTTTAATAGAATTTCTGAATGCCAAAGGTTTGGGATGTAAAATATCCCAGCACTCACAGCGTGTCCAGAGGAGACAGAAAATGGCTTTTCAGGAGAGCTCTCAACTGAATATGTCCTTCTATGCTAATGGATATGAGCTCACAAAAGAATAAAAACAATGGTAGGCAGTCATTGTAGGAGCCTCAAACTGTTCTCATTTGGCTAATTAATATTTCATCCTCAGTTTGACCAGTGAACGGTTGCATTTATTTCCTTTTACTCAATTTAAAAGATTGCCCTGAGTACATTTTGCATTTTGTTTGTTGAGAATAATGTGTGTGTATATAAGAAGTGAATGCACTTGCTCTTAGGATGAAGCTTGTTGGTTTACATGTAATGTGGGCTGCAACACTGCGTGTTAAAAATAATTGCTTGCGGAAGAGTTTTAGCTGATTTTTAGAACATGCTTTCTCAGAGGAAGCTAAATGTTTTAGCTCTAATTCATGCTTTTGGTAGCCTGAGCTGTTTAACGCTGATTATGTTGGGAGGGGTTGTGTTCCTGCATAACGAACCAGAAAATGATATTTACTGCGTTGAAATCTCTGCCCTGAACTTCAGAGCCAAGGGCTGGCCTGCTTTTGCACTGGTCTGGGATGGCTGCTCTTCAGAGGCATCTAAAACCCAGCTTATGTCTTGTCTCACTGTACAGTTTCTAACAAACTAATTATGATAATGGACATTTGTTTGCTTGATTTATCAGGAGGAAAAGGAAGTTTGGATAGTAAGCAAAAATACCCTGGCTCCTGGGTACTCTTACTGAGGTAGTTTCTGCATTTATCCCTGAATGTGGGAAAAAGTTTGGTTGTTTGAGGAGTAGGTGGGCAGTTCCATTATGTGTGTGATGCCTTTTCCTCCTCTGGATTTTCATTGGGTAGCTCCTTTCAGGCCGTTGAAAAAGACTCAAAAAGACAGAGCAGAGAACTTGAGCTGTGTGTTTCCCTCTGGCTGGGATAAACTTAGTGACTTTAGGGTGTAGAGTACTTGTGCCCATGATCTCATTGAGAGGACTTTATTATTTTAAAACATAAACCAAAAAGGGTATGTGTGATAAAAGAAAAGTATCTTTTCCTGATCTATTCTTTGTGTGTATGCCTTTATTTTTGGGTCTGTGGCCATAGATACCTTTTACAAACTTTAAAAAATATACATATCCTTGTAAGTCACTGATACTTGAACATGCAGATGAACCACTATGTAACCCTCCTGGTTCATCTGAGTAATAAATTCTGCAGTCCATTCTTTATGATGGTAGGTCATATTCCTAACCACCAATAAATATTGTAAAGTACTTTCGCTGCAGCCGTGCTAACCCAGGGCATCTGTCATTCCGGTTGCTGCTATTAGGAATTATTGGACTGAACCACTGCTGGAGACAGCACAGGGGGGTGAGTATGGCGGTTGTGACGCTCTCTGCCCTTTTGTGTGTTTTGCATAAAAAAAACCCAATCATGCTGCATATTAATTATGATTCAGTGTGGGCAAACACAGACACCTTCTGTTGAGTGATGCTTGGAGAAGGAGACTGGGGCTCTGCTGGCCTGGGCACCTCTCACTCCTCAAGTCAGCAGACCCATCTTTCTGATGCTATACTGTAAATTTATTTCACCTCGGAGAGTAAACAGATATATTGGAGCCCCAAGGGTTCATGGGTAGCGTATTTACAAAGGAGCCTCTCCGCCAGCCCGTGCCACCGCTGCTAATGAGAGCGGTCATTAAGTAAATGAGACGTCGCCTTTAGCTGGCTTAGGAGTCGCACACTAAGGGGAGAAGATATTTAATTGAAACCCGCACACAGGCTTCCCCACATGTGACCGCTGTAAGGGAGGCAGCTGCCTCCCCTCTCCTCCCCCGTCCACCCTGCACCCCCCATGTAAATTTCATGATTGCTTTCCGTGATGTCATTTTGAAGGAGGACAGACAATAGCTGTGGGGAAAGGTAAGTCCATGTTATGTTCTTTCGCTGACAAAGGCAGATATCCAAGCGCTTGGCTTTTCCCCTTGGACCGAGACAGGGAGAGGGCGCGCGAGCAGAGTTAATTTCTAAGATGAAGGCTTTCTTTGCAGGAAAAGCAGGTCTGGGGATGGCTTTTTAAAGCTGCTCTGTTGGACTGAGGCTTTCTTCTCCTACCGGGTCTGCCCGTGGCTGTTTTCCTCCTCTTTTTCTGTCCCTCCCTGGCTTGTTCACGCGCTCGGCCTCTCTGAGAGTCTAGTGGACACATAGTGCGTCTGACAGAAAAGACATTGGGGGTATCGTATACTAAGACAAGAAACTTTATGTGCATTTCTGTAAGAGGAACGCAGCAGCAATGTGGTGGGGGGAAATGCTGCCTCGTTAAACAGAAGACCTCTCTGGAGTGGGGATCTCAGAGTTGGTACCTCGTGTGAGCCCCCCACCCAAGACACCAAGGAGAGATGGTCATGTGAGCATTTTGTCTTTGCGTGTCACGTATTTCTAAACTTAAAGAGCAGCGTCTAGGGTGCATGTGTCTGTGGGATAGGCGCACAGAACTAAATACCGGTTGTTCTTCGGGGGTCATGAGAATGGTTGTTTATAATATCAGTGTAACTGGATTTGTATATTTAAAATAAAAAGTCAGGGTTGGCCAGGAAGATGGTGTGAGCTTTGAACAACATAATGCTGTTTCCTGTGGGATGATATGTTCTGGGGCTAGGGACTTTGTTTTGTCCATTGGATTCACTTCCTTCTTTGTGAATCAGGAAATAAACAAGCTCTCGGTGGCTCTAGTGTTGTGGTAGCCAGTCCTCACTGGGAGGGACCTACTTACTGTTTCTGAGTCACAGAGGGCTTTTCTGGTCTCAGTGCCACCTTCGCATCAGTGGACATCATTGGCTGGTCAAGTTGGGCATGTAATTTCTGAAACAAAACATCTGAGAGGTGTGTCAGGTAGTGGGCCATCAGACTGTCTCACTATAGTGGTGATTATTATTATTATTCTTTTGGGAGAGGGAGATGAGGAATTTTGCCCCAGTGGTCTAAAAAACAAACCTTGGGGTTAGAGGAAACTGAGGGCATCTCTGAGGCTGGTGGCTGAGTGAACAAAAGGCAGAACAGTGATGGGACAAACCTCGAGGAGGCGAGCCTCAGTCTTGGTGAGCGGCTATGTTCAGACCCTGACCCTTGAGATGCTGGCAGAGTCCACCCAGCCCTAACTCATGCCTGGTGTGTGTTGGGGGGGATGTCCTTGCTGGGGCTGGGTGGGAGCTGGGGAGAGGCCCAGGATCCTCACCACCAGAGCTTCCTTCCCATTGGTCCTTGGCTATGATTATCACCTCCTTCCATATGGCCCTGTTAATTAATGGTAAACAAAAGAGTAGGAGAGCAGAGATTGGAGTTTTGTGGTGCCAGCAGAGAGGGTATCACCAACAGGGCAGGACTCTGTCTGTCTCTGCAGAGTTGTTCACTGTGCAGATGAGGCTCGTCAGGGTTTAGAGAGCAGTTTGTTTGCAAAGAGGAGGTGGCAGCTTCAGGACCCATTGTGTGCCCTGGAGCTAGCGACTGGAGGCCCCTGTAAGTTCCCTCTCCACCGCAGGCCCCTGGGTATCATCTGATCTCACAGGATGTTTAAGGATCCAGGGGCTTGAGCAGGGGCCATGGAGACTTTGATGTGTGTGAAAGTTTGACATGGAGGCCTTTCCATCCTGGAACCACCTGGGCTCTGACTTCCTTGGACCACAGGGCCCAGATGTGGGCCTGGGAGCTCACCAGGGCAGGGGAACCTGTATAAAGGGTAACCCAGGGGGCCTGTGTGACCCTCTGGCATTGTCTGCAGGTCTGGAGGCAACCCCAAATATTCAGAGCCAATGCTCTGGGAGCTCTTGGAAGATTCTGGCAAATGCAGCTGTCACCCACTGTCCTGAGTGCTCCTGGGGCCAGAGGGGGAGAATCTGTGGGCAGAACTTTTGGCACAACAAAGTTGCTCTGTCCTGCAGCTGGGGCAGGGGGTCTCAGCAGCTTTTACTGGAAAGCCCCATCAGTGCCCAGAGGCATCAGGGAGAGGCTGGCAGAGAATGGTGCCATGGGAGCACTCACTCAGGCAGCTGACCTATCCCCTGGCCCTGGTTTTGGGGAGCACTCTCCCTGGTGCTTCCCAGAGCCCAGGCCCCTCCTCTCTGGGCCCTGTTGTCCTCCTCTGGCCTGAGGTCACCCAACATGTCCATGAGGACATGGTGGCTCTGTGTGAGCCTGTGGGGTGGGGCAGGGAGGGTTTGTGTTAACTCTGGTTGGGGGGGGGTGAGTTGGGAGTGTGTGCGGCTCAGAGCTGGGCCAACTGCCCTCCTGGAGGCACCCACCCCTAGGCAAAAGTTTGTGTGGACCAGCACTGGCCAAAGACAGCACAACACGTTTCCTGCAGACTGAACATGTATCAGAAAAGTACCCCCGGGGCTCCTGCAGCTGCCCCGATGACAGTGGGCAGGCCCGGGGGTGGGGGGTGGGGGAGCCAGGCTCCTCCCCGATGGACTGCAAGCAGAAGGCGTGTCTGCTGGGTGAAGAGTGAGCAAGTCGTGGGGCTGCTCAGTCCCTGCCTGGGCTGGGGGTGGGTGGGGCAGAAGTGATCAGAACCCTTTGGTGGGTACTGGTCCTGGAGCAGACCGGGAGGCAGGAAGTTGGCCTGGCTGACTGGGCCGAGGTGTGTCTGTTGGGCAGGAGGGGACAGCCACTGGTCACTTGATCCTGGGGCAGGCAGGGCACTGGGCAGCCAGTCAGACTTGCACGTTACTCAGGCATGTTGGGAAGATAAACCCTGCGCCTGGCCTGGCCCTGGAAGGCCCCGTCAGATCTCCTTTTTGTTGACTTTTATCTTGCAGAGTGCTGGGCGGGAGAGCCCAGAGGGGGCCCCCGCTGGGGTTGCCCTCCCTCCACTCCCCTCAGCTTCTGGGTCCTTCCTTCTGCTCTGTCCTTGTGAACTCACTCAGGAATAAGCCAGAATTTATTTATCTACAGATGTAATTTTAATGGGAATTTTGTGGTGTGAGTTTACACAAAAATGATCTTTGGGATCGAGCAACATTTGGAGAGTAGTCAGCCCAGAAAATGCTGTTTCCCAGAGGGAATGAGAACAGATGCCACAGATGCTTCCCCTAGGATGGCTCTGTGCTCCCCTAAGACCCTGTCCCCCACTGCAGGATGGCTCTGTGCTCCCTGAAGACCCCAGGGCCTGTTCTCTCTTAGAAGCCCCTCACCAGGGGGTGGCCCTCTGCTCAGCCTAGAGTGCTTGCTGGAGTGGAATGTCCTGAGGTTCTCCACTTATTTTCCATCTTTTATGAACAGCTGAATGTCCCCAAATGTTGCTTGAAGAAAACCCTCAAAACAAGATAGACGTTTTTCACCTGACTTAAAATGCTTTTCTCTCAGACTTCCATCAAGCTTGCTTCACAGAGAATAGATGACTAAATACTTACAATTGGTGTCCTCTTTATCTTCAGCGCTTCTGAAGCTGACCCTGTGTTGGTTTCGCATGTTTCCCCTTGCTTGGCTGGTGCACTTAAGAGCAAAGGCGCTTTCCTCATGAGAACAGGGGCTTTACCTGCTGTTCCATCCCTCCTGGGGTTTACAATTTGTACTTTAAAATGCAGTGTTATTTCAATCAAATGAAATGAAAGTACTCGAGGACAGTTCCGATGTGCCCCGGCCAGGCTGTGATACACCTGCCTCTGCGGGGATTAGTCCGGTGGTTGGAGAGGTTGTCAGGCAGGGATGAGTGTCCAGGGCCCTGCGGCCACCTTCTGGTCAGCCCTGGGGACTGGAATGGGCCAGTTTGCCCTGGGGTTTCTTGGAGTTGGTGCACCAGGGGGTTGTGTCCTGCACGGAGGGTGTGTGTGACGGGCCCTTAAAGGGCCGGCTGGCTCGGTCTTCCTGCATCACTCAGGGTGGTGGGCTAGGTGCGAATGTGTGTGTGATCTGGATGTTGTGAGGAAAAGCGGACGCGCCATATGGTCTGAGTTGCTGACAGATTAGCCTGCCAGGCTCCCACCTCACCCTCACGCCTGGCTTCACACCTTGATCGTGCTCGACATCAGTCTGAGGGTGCCGGCAGAAGCCATCTGGGTCCTCTCCCTTTCCCCCATTTTGTTGCCTAAAAACTATATGTTAGAGGAGTGGCACAAGGTGGAGGGTCCCTGGAGCCCCAGGGCTGCTCTGCCTCTGCCTGGGAGGGAGAGGGCCTCAGGTTCTCTCTGCTGGACAGGACCTAAGAGCCCCATCAGGCCTCCGCTGCCTGTTGTAGAAGGTCCTAGAGGGACTGTGGGGCTCCCAGACCTCAAACTGACAGCAGCAAAAGCCTCAGGAGGGACGCCCTGGGCTGCAGGGCTCCAGAGCCCGAGTTCTGGGGCCCCCGAGGCACATCGCTGATTTCGAAGCCCTTCAGTCTTTATAGGACTTGTTGAGTCCTGACAGTAACATGGCTTCAGCAGGCAACCTGTGTGCCCCCGAGTGGTTCCTAACTGGAAGGGCAGCCTGTTCTCTGAGAGCCTTTCATAGACTCAGAGCTTCTCCTGGGATGTAATTAAGGAGCTTAGGGACAAGAGTCTTCTCAGCCCTGGGTGCAGTGACTGTCCTAGAGCCCCCCAGACATGGTGGTTCAAAGCAGCCCACTCAGTCACGGGACTGCTACCTGAACAATTAACTGGTTTGTTAATCACTGTTTTGCACATGGAACTGTGCAAAGTCAGACTCTGGCATCCAAACTAGAGAGTGCCTCTTGTTAGTGCTCTTTAATGGTCTGACTTTGTTTTGGCGAGGTGGTTTAGATTTTTGTGTAAGTCATCTTATTTTTACAACGCCCGGGCCCCAATCCCAGCTGCGGGTGCTTCTTGAGGCCTCGTTTTGCACCAAAGCAGATTAGCTGGGAGGATTCTCCTCCCCACAACACACACAGACCAGCAGTTTCCACCATCTGTGAAGGGCCTAAAGCCTTCTCTCACCCAGTGATTCTGATGCTTCTTACAGAGTCCACGGAGGCAGTCAGAAAACCGCATGGAGGCCCTGAAGTACCAAAGTCAGGGGTCTGAGTCTTCAGTGCATCAGCCCATAGGGAGAAGAAAGGTAGATTTGTTACTGAAACTGCATCCAGTGAAGCTTTTTAGCCTCCTGGAAGGAGGGAGCAGGTCATGAGGGGTCAGCTGTCGGCTGCTAGGCCCTGGCTTTGCTTGCCTGGCTGCCAAACACACATTTAGCTTCTAAGCTCGGAACCTGCCCCTGGGTATGGAGTTCCCCTCATGCCTCAGCATCTGGGCTCTCACGCTCAGCTTGTGGGCTGGTCTCTGGCATCCAGAGGACCCAAACGGACTCTGGTAATGAGTTAGAGTCTGTTCTTGTGATGCGGGATGTGTTCCCAGAGAGCAGTCTGGTGAGCACGTGTGCTGGCTCAGGGCAGGTGGTTCTCCCAACCCTGTCCTGCTCTGCACCCTGCCACCGAGGGTCCCCTTCCTGCCCAGAGTCACTCTGAGGCCAGTCGCCTATGGTCTGTGTGAAGTGTTTTTGTTTTCTCCAAATTCTGTTGAGTGCTGGTTCTCTGAGTGCTGAGCACTGAGCATCCAGATTGGGAACTTAGCATGTACAACCCCCCAATATTTCTAAGCCTAAAAGGCAACAAAGTGGGCTGTTGCTGGGCAGTGCCAGGAGGGTGACAGGTGGGTCCCCTCTCCCCTGCCTGAAAACTGGGGGCAACTCTGAGCCCTGAAGCTGAGGCCACAATTAAACTCACCAGGGAAGAGCTGTCTCATGTCAGCCCCCTGGGGGCTCACCCTTCTCCCCTTAAACAGGAATGCTTCCGTCTCCTGCAGTTAAAGGGACTGGGGGTGGGGGAAGGAAAAGGGCAGAGTTGTCGGAGCGGTTTTGAGGCCGCAGAGCTGCCTGTGCCTGGCTGGAGCATGCTCTTCCTGCTCCTTTCCTGCCTGTGGCTGTTCAGGTCGGCCGCCTGAGAGCCTTCTTACTGGGTCGGACATGAGCAAGGGTGCAGATAGACCCCAAAGGAAGCTCCACGGAGCTTAGTGTTACTGTTTGTACAAGAGAGAGCCCAGTCTAGTCAGGTCACCTTTAAACCCTAAATAAACTGTGGTTTCAAGAGGATGGAAGTGGCCATTTCTCATCTCCCTGGGCTGGACTGTTCCGACTAAGAAAGGAGTTTCTGGGATTCAGGGATGAGAGGAACAGGAACAGAATTCTGGAGAAGGCCTCTCCTGACCTTGAGAGGCCAGCGTGTGCTCTGAGGGCCCCGGAGACCCACAGGGAGGGTGCCCAGAAACTAGCCCTCTTTGTTCTCAACCTGTGGGATGAGGCTGGAGACATCCTGTTCCCTTCTCACAGCCTTTGTTTTCCCTTGAGCACCCTAGGGTTAAGGCAGGCCACTCTAGACGTACCAGGGCTGAGAGGTATCCCTGATTTTGGCTCAGTGAGGCAGGCCCAGGGGTCAACCTCACCTTCCACACCCTCCTTTTCTGAGCACCTGGCATGTCCCAGGCTCTGGGCCTTGGAGAACAGCAGCTGTGGACACAGCAATGGGTGGTTGCGTCCTGTGGGGGGTATTTGGGGGACCTGGGGGCTGTGAGAGGGTGCAGGTGATAAAGCTGATCCCCAGCTCCTCCTCTGTCCTGCAGACTGCCTTGGTCAGCGGGGTGGGTCAAGTGGAGTGGGACGGAGCTCCTCACCCCAATACCTTTGCAGACACACTTCCTGCATCCATTTCCCTTGGGTTCCTTCCTTGCTTCTAGCTTCCTGTTCTCTGTTTTTCCTGTTGGCCTGGGGGAATCTGGGAGGTGGGAATGCAAGGGGTTTTGGAAGCCATCTGGCTCCTCATCTGGGGACAGAGCGTATGTGAGTTTGTTGGTGACTCACCAACCCCATTGGAGGTTGGGATTGGGGGTCACCATTCAACCCCACTTAGGGTGGAAACGTTCTTGATGAGATCCCGTGTGGACCTGCATGGAATATGTAGTTGTGCTGAGTAGTCTGCTCCTGCTGCCATCATTCCTGGCACCTGCTTGGGTGTTGGAGGCCTGGCCCAGGTGATTCTGAGATAGAATCAGGTGGTCACTGTTGTGCCTCTTGCAGGGCACTTGGGCATCCTGGGACTGAGCCCCCTCCCCTTGATCCTGAGACCCTCCCTCCCCTGCTGGCGGGCTCACTGACAGGCCGCCTGGAGAGCTGTCCTGTGATTTCATTTGGAAAGTCATTATTATGCCAAGCAGTTTAGCTGTTGTTTTTACAGCGTTGGTAAGGTTAAAAGAAATAATAATAATAATATAGGAAAGACTCAGCCACAGTAACTGCCTGCAACATGCTATTTGCATTTTTAAGGAAACATTTCTTTGAGACAGCTTGGGTGAAAGGTCACTATTTGCATATAAATGGAAAAGAAAGTGTATGAAGCTGGAAGTTACATCTGTATTATTTTCTCAGCAGTGAGCTGCTGTTGGAGAGATTAAGGGACATGGCTTGGATTTGGCTTTTATAGAATAGAGAAAGTACCAGCGAGGCTGATTTAGAAGCAAAATAATGAGAGAAATGTGCAAAGCTATAGAAGTGCCAACTCCCCTGCCCCCACCTCTCTCATCCCTCATTTTCACCTAAACTCAGCAAAAGCAGGTCTGCTTTGCTTCACTCAGCAAGTCTCCATTTTACTTCTTTCTGAATTCCAGCTTAAAAAAAAAGGAAAGAAAAAGAGCAAAACTTGCCTCATTTTCCCCTTGGCCCTGATTGTGTTTCCTGCCCAAAAGCTGGCCTAGTAGGTGGGATGCAACACTGCCTCAAGACCCCCCAAACCCAGGACAGAGACCCGAGTGCAATAGTGCTCGCCCTTCCAGGGCCTGGGGCTTGTGTGTTCACCCCTGAGAAGTGGGGACTAAGGAGAGGTTGCTCAGGTCTGGGAGCTTCTGGGGGCTGCAAGAATATCTGGGGCGCCTGGGTGGCTTAGTTGGTTAAGCCTCTGACTTTCGCTTAGGTCATTTTCTCGCGGTTCGCGGGTTCGAGCCCCGCGTCGGGCTCTGTGCTGACTGCCAGCTCAGAGCCTGGAGCCTGTTTCAGTCTGTGACTCCCTCTCTCTCTGACCCTCCCCTGTTCACGCTGTCTCTCTCTCTCTCTGCTAGAAATAAATAAAAAAAAAAATTTAAAAAAATAATAATTAAAAATAAAAAAAGAATATCTAGGGGGGCGGATGAGGGGTCTTGAGGGTGCCCCCCCATTCCCTTCAGCCCCTACCGGAATTGTTCAGGGCACGGGTGCCACTTCCTTTAGGGTTTTCAGGGTTGTCCGACGCTGTCCCTGGACTCTCTAGAGGGACGTCAGGCAGGCTGGGTCATGACCGAGTTGGAGCCCGTCTTGACCCAGGACGTTTTGGCCATTGTGGGCTTCAAGGAGCAGTGCTGGAGACCGAAGGTGGAGACGTGCCGCTGGAGGGGCCTGAGGACCCCTTTCCCAGTTCTGGCTTTGACCCTCCCTCAAAGAGGCCTCCACTGAGCACCTGTTGCTGAAGTCACACCCCATACCCCATATTTTAAAAATATATTTTGAAACACGCTCAAGCTCATGGAAACATTTGTCCTTCAAATGCAGGACAAAACTCGTTTTTGCTGAGGCACCTGAGAGTATATTTGCCAAGTCTATGTCCATGATCCAGAACACTTTGGGTGTTTCCAACAAAGAAGAACTTTTCACCGTCACCTGTATGGGCATCTGGTCCTCAGACAGTGTTCACACCCCTCTAGCTGTCTCAGAGGTTGGGCTGAGAACCATGCCGTGTGTTCACGACCTTTTACCCTTTGGATGAATACTTGCCAGCGTTTTGTAGAATGCCCCTCAATTTGGGCTGTTCCTCACGACTGGACTTGGCTTATGTGGAAACACCCAGGTGTGAGGCTCTTTTCCCTGCATCCTGATGCTGTTACTTTGATCACCTGGTTAGATGGCACCATTCCACTATTTGTTACTGCAGTGACACTTTTTCCTTTTGCAATTAAAAAGTATTTGGGAAGGTGCTTGGAAACTATGGAAATACCTCACTCATCATCAAACAATCAGTTTATTTATTTTTATTGATCCTTGTGTTGACTTATTATTTATTTTATCCAAAGGCTTATAATTGTTTTTTTGATGCTTGTCCCTGTGGACCATGTTCTGATGCCTCTCCAGTGCTTTTTGAATTGGTCCTTTCTTACCCAGTCTTCTGCTGTGCTTTCCTGGACAGGAACCCACCCCACAGTACCTAGGTTGCTAGGTGCTAGGTGTGCTCCCAGCTCCTGAGTGGACATGCGTGTGCTCACACATACACAGTTACACATATGCATACTTGCACCTATGTCTTTATTTCTGTATTTTCTCTGTACATTGAAAAGCACAAGTTCACACTGATACCTTGGATTCAAATTCCCCCACAGGTTATATTCTAGGTTTCTGCCTTTCTTAAATTTTTTTTTTTTAATTTTTATTTATTTCTAGGAGAGAGAGAGAGAGACAGCGTGAACAGGGGTGGGTCAGAGAGAGAGAGGGAGACACAGACTCTGAAACAGGCTCCAGGCTCTGAGCTGGCAGTCAGCACAGAGCCCGACGCGGGGCTCGAACCCACGAACCGCGAGATCATGACCCAAGCGAAAGTCGGACGCTTAACCGACTAAACCACCCAGGCGCCCCGGTTTCTGCCTTTCTATATGTGCAACTTCTTCCAACAGCAAGGAACCTGGTTTCCCTTGTCCTTAATATATATACTTATTTGATCAACACCCCCTCCCTCCACCTGGGTGCTGCCCACCATGCTGTAGCCCCCTCCTCGAGGATCCACACTTCATGGGACAGCCCCGCACTCCACTTCAGGCCAGACCTTCTAGGGGATGCTTCCGCTCCCTACTTGGGGTCTGACACTAGGGGGACCCAGGGGTCCGGTCTGCCTGGTCTGTAGGTTCATGGGCTGTGCTGCAGGACAAACCCAGTGTGATGTACATATAGCCTCAGGACTGGATTCTTCTGCTACCTTTCCTGAGAGCAACTTTCTTACATTGAGCAGCATCTTTTTCATCCATTTATTTTCACTGTTGGGCCAAGGAATATATAACAGGTTTATTTCTCATACAAGTTTTTGTTTTTCTTGTAGATAATCATCCCCACCCCTCTCCCCCCTGGCTTACTTAGTGTCCAGTGGGTGGCATGCTTTGGGGACTACGTGTCTCTGGAAGTATTTTTGTCCTACTATTTCCCTTGATTGATATGTCGTCTGGGCATAGACAGGATACGGGTTGATTTTCAACCTTACAGTTTTAAAGTTCTTGCTTCCCTATTGAGAAACCTGATGCCGTTCTGATGATATCTTTCATCTGTGATCTTTCCCCTGTGGAAGCTTGTAGGGCCCTCTTGGTACCTGGTAGTTCAGAATTTCATTGTGTTCAGCTTGGTTGGAGCAAGGTTGTGTTCATTAACCGCTGGGTACTCAATGGGTCTTTCAGTCTAAAAATATAATTTCCTTTAGTTCAGGGAAATTATTTTTTATTATTTGGTTCATCCTTTTCTCTCCCACTTTTTGGTTCTCGTTTTTCTGGACCTCTGGAGGTCTCACCTAGCTTCCCTCCTTATTCCCATCTCCTTATTTACTTTTCTAGTATACATCTTCAAATCTACCTGTTAGTTGTGTACTGGACTCTTCATGTTGGGTTTACACTTTATCTCCAAATTGGAAAGGACAGACACGGTGCCGTGGAGCCTTCTCAGAAACTCCCATACCAGTCTCCAGCTCTGGGCCAGGCCATGTCTGCTCTGTCCAACTGTCCTGGGCTCTGCCCTCGTTCTGCCCTGCTGTCCGTGCCATGGAGAAGGGAGCCTTCTAAGACCTGGGCCTGTGCATGCAGCACAGGTTCCTGGATACACTGTACTCACCAACATTCTGTCCCATAGTTGTGGGAAAGGTCCTAGGAACAAGGGCGGTCTTACTTTGAACTCGGAGAGGTGCTAGATTGCCTTCTGCAGCCCCTGGGAGCTGTGTGACATGGGCCTCTGTGCCCTTTGAGGGCTTTGCCTCCCTGCCTCCAGAGGCATGGTCTGGACCTCAGGGCCTTGGGTTCAGAGATTCTCTGGGTCTAGAGGGTGGAATTCTGGGCTGTGGTAACCCCAAATGTCTACAGTGACTTGCGGTCAGTTTTGTGTGGGTCTTAAATTATTTCTACGTTTTTATTCTAACCTTTTTCTCTCTGAATTTCTGGGCTTTGCTTTACCTCTGAGTGGCAGGCAAGGAGGCCTGGGAGCTGAGGGGATGGAAGAAGACTGAAATGAAAAACAGAAAAGAATGTTTTTTCCTTTAAATGGCAAGATTTGTTTACACTCAATTCCGGGGTCCAGCTTTTCAGTGGATAGATTCAGTTTATGGCTTTGAAGTGGTGTGAGGTAGGGGGGAGGAGGAATATACACGGCCAAAGTTTCACTCTGCCTCAGGACCCAGGGAGGCTGAGGGGGGCCTGCCCTATCCAGGGCAGCAGGTCTCGGGGCAGGGGTGGCTGGAGCATGCCCAGCAAGCACAGGCACAGGCAGGACAGGGGTCCCTGTGTTTCTTCAGTTACAGGCTGGGGCGGGCGAGAGATTGGCTGAGTGATCAAGCTGCTGACATCCTGATGGCAGAGGCGTGTCTGTGCTGTACTTGTGCTGACCTGGCTCATGACATCTTCTAATTGTCAGTGTTGACTAAGCTGCTGTGGGGGTGGGGTCTCCGATGCATCGCCCTGCCCTCCGTGGTCTCCAAGATAAGGAGTGTGGGAGTCTAGGCCAGACCAGGGCACAGGCTCTCAGAACTCAGGCTGGGAGAACCACAGGCACTCCCCTGAGACCCTCTGCCCTACAATGCGAGAGTCTCTAGAGGTGGCTCCACTGACTAGCCATACACCTCCTGTCCAGGGGCTCACACATCATAGCCGGAGGTAATCCGTCTCTTGTAAGGCAGCTCTTATTGTCAGAAAATGATTTTTTGTTGTGAGCATCCACGTGGCGGTCTCCGAAAGCTATGCAGAATGCACTGAATCCTCTGTGGATGACCCCTGATGTGTGAAGCAGAACTCACTCACCCTGTGTCCCAGTTTCTTCCATGGCTTGGTGTTCCTCAGGAGGACCTGCTCTCCCTCGACATCCTCAAGATTCACTCCCCTGGGCTGAGCAGGATGCCACAGAGGCCATGTGACATGTGTGGGCCGGCTTCTCTCCTCCTTAGAGGAGTCATTGTAGTCCTGCTGCTGAACTCTGGTGAGTGAGAGCTCCAGTGTGTCCTGAGGCTCACATTTAGGCTCCTGTGTGCGTGTCACAAACTGTTAAAAAAATGATTTCAGCATCATTGAAATATAAGTTACGTGTCATATAATTCGCTCATTAGAAGTACACAGCTCAGTGGTCTTAACATATTGATAGCCATGCCTCTGTCACCACATTTAATGTCAGAACATTTTTGTCAGCTCAGAATGAAACCCTGTCCCCATTAATAGCCACTCCCCCATTTGTACCCCTGGAAGCTAATCTCCTGACTTGCTTTTTGTCTCTGTGGACTTCCCATTTTTGGGAATTCTGCAGATTTTGTTCCATAAATATGGGACTGCACAATATGTGGTCTCTGTGTCTGACTTTGAGGTTCACCACATTGTACCACATAGAAGCACCTTAACCCTTTTTATTGCCAAATACTAGTCAGTGGCATTCTGCTCAGCAGTTGATGGACACACTTGGGTTATTTCTATTTTTGGACTAGTATGAATAAAGCCATGATCAATAGTTGTGTACAAAACTTTGTGTGGATATGCGTTTTCATTTCTCCTGGATATGTGTCTTGGAGTGGAATTGCTAGGTCATATGGTAACTCTGTTTTATATATATATATATACATATATATATATATATATATTTTTTTTTTTAAAATGTTTTTATTTATTTCTAGGAGAGAGAGAGAGACAGCGTGAGCAGGGGAGGGTCAGAGAGAGAGGGAGTCACAGACTGAAACAGGCTCCAGGCTCCGAGCTGGCAGTCAGCACAGAGCCTGACGCGGGGCTCGAACCCACGAACCGTGAGATCATGACCCAAGCGAAAGTCGGACCCTTAACCGACTAAGCCACCCAGGCCCCCCTAACTCTGTTTTATATTTTGAAGAACTGCCAGACCGTTTTCCAAAGTAATTGTGCCATTTTGCGTTCTCATTGGAAATGTATGAGAATTTCAGTTTCTCCATATTCTCTCTGGCACTTGTTATTGTCTTCTTTTTTAAATTATAGCCATTTTAGTGGGTGTGAAGTGGTATCTCATTGTGGTTTTGATTAGCATTTCCCTAATGAGTAGATATTGAGTATCTTTTCATGTGCATATTGGCCATTTATATGTTGTTTTTGGAGAAATGTCTATTCAGATAATTTGCCCATTTTTAAAGTGGGTTATTTGTCTTATTGTGAAATTTTAAGAGCTCTTTATCTATTTTGAATGAAGTCTCTTATCAGATATATGATTTGCAAATATTTTCTCCCAGTCTATGGGTTGTCTTCTCACCTTCTTCATGGTGTTGTTTGACATGCAAAAGTTTTAAACTTTGAAGAAGTCCAACTTACCCATTTTTTCTTTTATTGCTTATGCTTCTGGTGTTGCATCTGAGAAACCACTGTCTAACCTAAGGTCAGGAAGATTTACTACAATGTTACATAAGAGTTTTAGCTTTTACGTTTAGATCTGTGATTCATTGTGTGTTAATTTTTGTGTGTGGTGCGAGAGGAGTTCAGCTTCATTGTTTTGGTTTTTCTATGTTCCTTGAACTGTCATATGAATTATAGAGTCAGTTTGTCAATCTTTTTTTCTTCTTTTCAAATGTTTTATTTATTTCTAGCAGAGAGAGAGACAGCGTGAGCAGGGGAGGGTCAGAGAGAGAGGGAGTCACAGACTGAAACAGGCTCCAGGCTCCGAGCTGGCAGTCAGCACAGAGCCCGACGCGGGGCTCGAACCCGCGAACCGCGAGATCATGACCTAAGGAAAGTTGGACGCTTAACCGACTAAGCCACCTGTCAATCTTTGCAAACAAAACAAACAGCTAGAGAGATCAAAAGTGGTCAGATTCTGGCAAGATTCAGTAAATAGCAGTGGCAGGATTTAGGGCCCAGGACAATCCCCAGTGATTGTGCTTGAGGAGCTGATTCCCTGGACTGGGGAAGGAAAAGCTTGAGTCCTGTGAGATGTTATGAGCAGGGATGAAGTTGGAAGAGGAGTCCATGGAATGGCCGGTGGAACAGTGAGTGGAACAGAAAGAACCTTCGTGGTGATGGAATAGAAGCTTGGGGTGTAGGGTGAAGTGGGGAGCACTTGCCAGACAAGAAGGGAATGAATGTGCAGCACAATGGAGATGTGGCATAGACATTAGTGGTGACCGTCCATTCGCTGTAGGTGGAGGCCAGTTGGATTGGGGAGTGGGGAATAAAGCCAGCAAATTTGAGTTCCTTAAGAAACACAATTATGAAAGGGGTGAAGATGCAGAGGTAGCGGGGCTGGGGTGTGGAGTCCAGACACACTGTGTTCTTTAAATGTGGATGCCTCGGGGCGCCTGGGTGGCTTAGTCGGTTAAGCGTCCGACTTTCACTTGGGTCATGATCTCGCGGTTCGTGGGTTCGAGCCCCGCGTCGGGCTCTGTGCTCACTGCCAGCTCAGAGCCTGGAGCCTGTTTCGGAGTCTGTGACTCCCTCTCTCTCTGAACCTCCTCTGCTCACGCTCTCTCTCTCTCTCCAAGAAATTAAAAAAAAAAAACCATTAAAAAAAAATGTGGATGCCTCAAGTCTCTTGAAGAGTTGAAAAGGCCCAGGAAGGGTCCAGTTTAGAAGGAGTGATCAAATATTTGAGAGGAATATGGGACACAGTTGATACCCTAGAGGCCCTTTAATCAGTAGTGGGAAGGAGGGACTATCAAGCCCAGACGGAGAGATTGGCTCAGCTGGGATGCAAGACCTCAATCCCAATGTTGGGGACAGAGTGGGGACAGAGAAGGGATAGGGCTGAGGGGCTGACATGTCCCACTAGGTGGTGAGAATCTCTGATGAGTGTGTGTCGGTGGGTGTGGGGAGACATGGGAGAGCCCAGATGCAGATTTTCTCCATGTGAAGACCCTTCCCTCTTTACATGCTGGATGAGGGGCAAGTGGTAACAGCCTCTGGCTCCAAAGGCTGCCAGTGGTTCACCAGACATGAAACCTAGTGAAGACTCTGATTACATCTTGACTTTTTGCAATTACCACCTGACCCTTTTCTCAGGCTTCTTGTCATCTGTTCTTATTCTGGGGTGGGTGAGGAAGGGTTTGAACTGAGGAAGGTGTCAGGCTGTCAGTGGTTTGGCAGGGCTAGAGGGAGAGTGGTCTAGGAAGCCTCTAGGAGGACATATCCTGCTTCCAGGAGTCTGTGGGGTTGGAAGTGGGCATAGAACACCAGTGTTTGGAAGGAGAAGTAGATGTCATCTGTGGGTTTCCAGATGAGCCACCTGGGAGTGTCCCCAGGTGTGGAAAGGAGAATGTGCTCTGGCTCTAAGACTTCATGCTGCCTATTCAGGGGTCTGGCTGGGCTGCCTGCAGGCCTGCAGTTTTCTGAGTTGGGGTAGGTGGGTGTCATTAGTAGAGGGATAGACCTGGCCCTAGCCTGGGTCATGGCTCTGGCCTAGTGGAAGGAGAGGATAAATGATGTGTCAAGAGATTTCCCTCCCTGAGGACCCAGATGTATCTGCTAACAGGCTCTGGTTGCTTTCCTGAGCTTATTTGTCTGCCAGAGTCCCATAAAAGTGAGTTTGGGGGCTCTGTAGAGATAGATGCTGGAGTAGTATGGAACAGGCAGGGAGCACAGTGCCAGGTCCCAAAGAGGGGTCCTGGACAGTGACACTGTCCTTGCCACCTGCTCCTAATCAGCTTGTTTGCCGTCTGTGTCTATGAGTAAGGTTTCAGAAGACCTCATTAGAGACCCAGGAACCCAAAGAAAGCACCTCACTTGAGGAAAATGTCCTCCTCACTTGCAATTCCTGATAATAAAGGAAGTGATATTCTCATGCCATTCACTATGTACCAGATGCCGAGGGGCCACTTTCTGCATGTGCCCTAAATCCCCAAATGCTTCTTTCCTCCCACTTTATATGTAGATAAAGAAGGTGACTTGCAGGTCAGATGTGGAGCAGGGCCCAGATCTGCATCGCCCCATCTATCCCTGCCACTTTCTCAGTGTCCACTGGTAGCATGACTTCTAGAAGGGATAACTTGATGGGAGCCCCATGTCTCTGTGCAGGGCCTTCCTCTGGCCTGGAGACTCTGCAGTTGTTTGGTGTGTGTGGGCTCCATGTGCTGCCTCTGTGCAAGCTGGGAAGCTGGCTGCTCAGTGTGTCCAGATGGGAGGGGTCTTGTCTGCGGGCCCAGCTACATGCAGCCCCCAGCAGGGGACAAAGAGGGCCCTGCAGTCGTTGCCCAGCACAGGAGAAGCACTATTAGAAGGGCTTCTAATAGTGGCAATACTTTGCTGCCAAAAATTCCCCAGGAAAAGGAAGGAATTGAATCAAGGTAAAGGTGGGTCCTGGTAAATGAGGTTCTAACCTTGGGGGTGTGTGCCTTGCTTACCTTGGCTCTGCATCCCGCAGGTGTGGGCTGAATGCATCACTAGGGTGCTGTTGGTCTCTCTTGCCCAGAGGAGGCAGGAGTGGATGTTTAGAGGTGGTGATGCTGGAGCAGATCTGAAGACCCCTAGTACTATGCCAGAACTGATATGTGGCTGCAGAGAATTCCATGGGGTTCTACTTCCAGACCCCCAGGGGCAGGTGACAGTATCACATAGAAAACCAGAGGCCCCTTCACAGAGCCTTGCAGGTCACCTTGGCTGGGCTTCCCTGAAAAGCAGGAAAGACCTAGGGCAGAAAGATCTTGGCCCTGCTCAACTTCTCGGGTACCCTGCTGGGATGTGAGGAGCAGGGAACAATCATGCTTCTGCCAAGATCTTAGGATCTCATGTCCTTTCCTCCAGCTGTCAGTGAGACATGCCCCAGTTACCTCCTATATTTACATTTGTTATGGTGACAAGAAATGCCCCTTGAGCCTTGCAGATCAGTCCTGTGTTCAGGGTTCTGTGGCGTCTTCTCTCCTGGGAGGTATGTGTATAGAGTGAACCCCACGTACTTTGCAGCCTGGGGTCCCCCAGTTTACACTGCCACCAGAGATGCAGGAGAAACCCTCGTCCCCTGTCAAGTGTGACAGGTGATTCTTGTTGACTCATCTCCTAAATTTCCTCTCTTCACCCCCTGGGGATACTTCCTCCTCCACCCTCAAGCTGTTTGCAGCATCCTCTTTGTGAGTTCATGGCAATCCCTCACATTCCCAGCATAGGTTTGGGAATGTGAATACCCTGAGGTGGCCTGGCCCTACTTAGAGTGTGCTCATGACTGCTGGGCACCCTCCTGGCCCCAGGAAGAGCCTTAGTGCTCACACTTCCCTGGTCAAGGCCAGTCCTCACAGGGTCCCTTGCAGGTGACCCATAGCTTAGTGAGGGACAGGCACACAGTACGTGCACACAGTAGGTGTCAAATCCTGGTGGTTTTACTCATTCCTTTGAAGACCTTATATTAGGCTGTCTCCTTGACAACCAGTCTGCTTTCTTCTGTGTTTGTGTTCCTTGAGGGTCACCGGAGGCCCTTTAATGGGATGGAGACAGTTTCAGACAAGAGGACACTCTGGCTGGAGCCACAGGGCTGCCTGGGGCAGGAGTGGTGGAATTTTAGAAAAACAAGGTTTGGAGTGCACCCGTGAGGGGAGGAAAGATAACGGGCATGACAGCACTATGCTGACCTACCTTCAGCAGAATCAAAACTCACTTCTAGAGAGAAGCAGAGAACAGAATGCAGGAATACTCATTTCCTGTTTTTATTGTTGATTACTTAATGACCTTCCTTTGAAAAGCTGCAGTTGTAGAAAGCTAGTTGTCATGGAAACAGGGAGTGTCATGCAGGGAATAGGCATTTCTTTGTCATGTCCAGCTGATGCCTTCAGCCTCTGCTTAGACACATGAATTTGTGTGACGAATTAAATATTAACTGGATACATTGCCCTGGAGAGAGGCATAAACAGGGAGAGGAAAGATGGCAGAAACCAGGGCAGAGTAGGCAAAGTGTTGGACCTCACCTGACTTGCACCAGCCCCCTGGTTGGAGTGGCTGTTAGTGGAAACC
Organism: Proteles cristata cristata; assembly: GCA_017311185.1. NCBI lineage: Eukaryota > Metazoa > Chordata > Mammalia > Carnivora > Hyaenidae > Proteles > Proteles cristata. Next base: position 363,596 of record JAESUZ010003012.1, read on the forward strand.
ACACCCATTGCAGGCAATGGGTGCAGGAGTGTAGGCTGCTAGGAGCCTCTGAGCAGCATCCCAATCAGAGACCAGTTTTCTTCAAAGAGCTCCTGTCCCTTGTCCCTGGATAGCCATGGGGCCACGACCTTGCGTGTCTTTCTGATGGATTCCAGAAAAGGGGGATTGCATAAGTGCTTTGGAAAAGAGTAGTCCGAGTTTCCTCTTTTCTTCTCTTGAGCTGGCACAGCTGCCTTCATTAGGTTTTCTTTTTCTGACCCTCAGAAAATGAGTTCCGGGGTGAGCTGCTGAGTCAGAGGTGGACTCAAGGAGACAAAGCCAGCAACTGCAAGACCTCAAGGCTCCTCCTGGGCAGACGCAGCAAGGTGAGGGAGGCACTTGGAGGACAGCCCCTGCCCTGTCGCACCCACCCCCCCCCCACCCCCAGTCTGGGCAGGGACCCTTCTCATATCTAAGCATGGGCACAGAGTGTTTTTGGGTCTGGTCATATCAGTAGACAGAGGGTAAGTGGGGGCTAGGACCATCAACGATCTGGTCACTGTAAAATTAAAGGAAGAAAAATGACTCCAAGTAGAGTAAAATATGACAACAGACTGTCACCTCTGGCCAGGTCCCTTCTCTGGGTCTGGTCATACCTGGGCTGCCTCCATAGCTATTGTCCAGGTAGGCTGAGGATCCTTGGTAGACTTTTTTCCTTGGTCTGTTGCCCTTATTTATTTCCATCTTCCCAAGTGGAGGTAGATGGTACATACCCTTCTCACATGTGCCTGGAACTCAGTGATGGAAGTGACTCAGGGTCCCTGCCTCCCCAGGGATGCTCCCAAGCCCAGGGTATCCCATGTGCCTACAGCCACACCACGCCTCCAATTCCAGAACTTTCCATGACATACTCTGGGTGAAGCTGGGTTCCCAGGGTCTGGTGACCCTCAGAGATGGAAGTAAAGGTGACAAAGGCTTCTGGGCATTCCTTCCCAGACCTCAGATTCTGGTCTCTCATTCTCCTGACATGGAGATGGTCCCCATCAAAGATCTAAGCCATGATGCAGGGCATGGACATCCAGATATAATGGCCCAGGGAGTAGTTGGGAAGGGCTACAAAGTTTTAGGTGGCCACTTGACTTGAGGGTGCTTGTAATTCACTCTCAAAACCCAACACTTTTCCTTTGAATCTCGTATCTCGAATATATATAATTTTAATGGGTCTCTTATAGGACCTTGTTAAGCACCTCCACTCCCACTTTTATTCCTGTAGAATTATCAGTGCTCTGCTGAGCCATATTGGAGTCTCAAGCAAAAGCAAAAGTTGGTAATGCCAATCCTATCTTTATTTAAATTTTTAGTATTTTGTCCATCATGAATTTTGATGTTTGAAGTATTGGTCACTGAGTTTCTGTTTCCCACCTTAAATTTGCCTTCCTCACTTGCCCCTTTCCGGTGCTGAGCATTCAAACAGGGATACTGCGACTGACAAAGTTATTTGATCTGAGGCCAGGGGCTCTGGATAACATGTATCTACAATTGTGGGATCTGTGTGAGGGACAGATAGGAAGGTTGCTCTCTCCCTGTGGCTCTGGCTGTCAAGCTCAGAAGGTGTAGAACCTGCTGTGAGCAGCCTGGTAGCTCCTGCTCAGGCTTTCCTGGTAACACAGGCTGTTTCACAACTGCCCCATTTGAGAGTCTTTCTTCTAGTTTGGGCCTGAGTTACTGTTCTGAGCAGAGAAGCTAAGACGCTAGAGAAGGAGGGAGGATGTGCCTTTGGCAGAGCAGATTTCCAGAAGGACTGCAGGCCCGGGTGGTATGTGCTGACTGAGGAGGCTGGGTCTCCCCATGGCCATGGGAGAACAGAGTGCTACACAGCAAGGGTAGATTGACTGTATGTAATGGTGGTGGTGAGGGGAGTGGTAGGGGAGCTTCGGTGCCTGGAGGCTGGTGGGAGCAGAGGAGACCCGGGGGAGCGGGTGAGTACTCACTGCTTGGCTTGCAGTGTGCCTCTGGCTTCAGCACCAGCCGTGTGGACAGCTCAGAAATGGGCTGAGAAGAGGCTGTTAGATTAGGTTGGTTGTGGGTTTGGGGAAAGTAAGTGCTGGGCTTTGAGCTCTTTATTTATTTATTTTTTAAAATGTTTTATTTATTTCTAGGAGAGAGAGAGACAGCGTGAGCAGGGAAGGGTCAGAGAGAGAGGGAGTCACAGACTGAAACAGGCTCCAGGCTCTGAGCTGGCAGTCAGCACAGAGCCCGACACGGGGCTCGAACCCACGAACCGCGAGATGGTGACCTAAGCGAAAGTCGGACCCTTAACCGACTAAGCCACCCAGGCGCCCCATCTTTATTTTTATTTTTTAACTTAAGGAGAATAGGAATAGGCGTTGATGGTAGGTACTTAAACCCTGCTCTTAACCTTTGAGAATGAAACATTTGGGCCCCAATCACATAATATTGAGTGGAGGACTCCAGATATGAATCCAGGTTGATTGCATGGACATTTAGCAGCCCTTCTTCCTGACGAGGGAGGGAGGTACCACTGGGCATGGCCTTTCTGGCTTGCCTCACTGGATGTGACTAGATTCCTACACTTGGGTAGGTAGAGATTCCATTTATGTTGGAGCTTTTCCTTTTTTCTTTTTTAATGTTTATTTATTTTTGAGAGAGGGAGAGAGAGAGCACAAGCAGGGGAGGGGCAAAGAGAGGGAGACACAGAATCTGAAGCAAGCTCCAGGCTTTGTGCTGTCAGCACAGACTCCAACACGGGGCTTGAACCCACGGACCGTGAGATCACAACCTGAGCAGAAATCGGATGCTTAACCAACTTAGCCACCCAGGTACCCCTATGTTGGAGTTTTAAACAGATTGACTCAGACATGGCTGCTTTATCAGGGTGTCTACTATACAACTGTAATTTTCTAAAAAAATATTTATTTACTTATTTTTAATTTCCAGTACAGTAGTTTGAGGTGTACAATACAGTGACTCAACAATTTCTATACAGTACTCAGTGCTCATCATGATAAGTGTACTCTTAATCGCCTTCACCTGTTTCACGCATCCCTGCCTCCACCCCTCCCATCCACCTCCCCTCTGGCAACTACCAGTTTGCTCTCTACAGTTAAGAGTCAGCTTTTCGTTTGTTTGTTTTTGTATATAATTAAAGATTGTTTAAAATGTTTATTTATTTTTGAGAGACAGAGAGAGACAGAGCGCAAGTGGTGGAGGAGCAGAGAGAGAGGGAGTCCCAGAATCAGAAGCAGCTCCAGGCTCTGAGCTGCCTGTATTAGATAATGCTCCATGGGGTACCCTTTCTACAAACCAAGGAAAAACCTGCTCATTCAGCTGCCAGTAGGTCCAACAATGGGTGGAATGTAGGGAGAATTTCAGACATGCAGTAGGACACCCCCAAAGAGGGGACAGAACTGTCATTTCAAGGAACCAAGGGTGCTGTGATAGCCATGGTGGAGAGCAGGGGTGTGGGCATGCGATTCAGCCTCACGGATTAGGGATTGGAAAGCAGAATGTGTGCAGAGAGTTCCTGAGGTAGCAGAACCTGTACATCTTTGAAGAAGGCTGCTCTTCAGGCTGACTCTTGATCTGGCATGTAGGTATACGCTCGAGAGAACAGGAAGCCAGGAAGATTGTGCACGCAGGCAACAGCATATGGGACTGGGAATGAGGGTTCTGAAGGGTTTTGTTGGTATGCTTGATGGGGAGAAGCAGCAAGGAAGACACTTTAATGCTCCTCCTAAACCCTTCAGTGAAGCTTCATCTCGGTGTTGGGAACATGCATCTGCTGGAAGGGCTTTACAGTGGTGATGTGTGAGTTGGCATTGCCCTTGGCTGTGCACAAACAAGCCCAGATTGCCTCCCCCCTTCCCTCCCTTGGAGAAAGGGGACACTGGCAGATGCCGTTGGAGCCAATAGGGTGGGTGACAACCAGTTCCCTGCCACCTCCTTTTACATCCCTTTGACCTCTGTATCCCATGTCACCCCTTTTTTCTAGGCAAGGTTGCCTGCGGTCTCCTGGGAGTCAGTGAATGCTCCCCTCTCTTTGCCTAGGTCTTTCAGCAGGGAAAACACTGAAACCCTCCGACGGAGACACCAAAATCCATATAATCTTTGTGGATTTAAAAAATTGTCCTAAGTCCAGTCTAATTTTCCATCTTTGCTAGCTGTTGGAACACATTCTAAATAACATGAACACTAATGTGTCTCTCCCTCCAGCCCAGGGGTGGGATGAATGTTCCCCATGGTCTCACGGGGTCTGGACCACACCGAGCTTCAGGGTCTGGTCTCTGTTCAGCACCTTCTGACTGCTCCTGGCCACATTTCGCAGTTCCAGGATCTCAGGTCTCCAGGATCCAATTATCGCCTTTCATCTCTTCACCTGTCTGTCTGTCCTTGCATAATATGTGAATGAAGCCATGGCACCTTGCTCTGTAAAGGAGAGGCAATAACCCTGAAAGCATGAGTGAATGAGCTTATTTCAGACTGAGGTGAGGACCATGAGGGAAATGAAAAGGCACAGAATGGAGAGTGAGGGAGAAAGGGTGGGGAAATGGAAGGGCAGACCTGAATGTTGAGAGGCCACCCAGGGATGTTTCCTGCTTCCCAAGACCAGAGCACCTCCCACCCCGAGGCTGTCAACAGTAAGACCCTCAGGTCTTCACTGATTCACTGAGACTCCTCACTCCCACCCAGGCTCTCAAGTCTAAGCAGTCACCTCCCTCTTGAGCCCTCCCCTGGGGTGAGGATGCTGCCACCTGGGTGCTGAGGCTGGCTCTCCTCCTGTAGGGGCTAGGGAGGCAGGACAGTTTCAGCATGAATTCTGTTCTTTGGCCCTTAGCCATCCATGCAGAAGGGTAGGGATATGTCATAGGGTGGAGAGGAAGGCAGCTAGAATTGTGAAGACCTGGGAAGAGCCAAGAAGAACTGAGAGACAGAGAGAGAGAGAGAGAAAAAGAGAGAAAGAGAGAGAGAGGGAGTGGAAGGATATGAGCAAGAGAGAAAGGGGGAAGGGAACCCCTTCGAGACCACCACAGATGCTGCTGAACATGGGGATGAGGGTGGGGCAGACCTGGCCTCTGAGCGTAAAGGTGAGTATGGGCCCGAAGCCTGTTGGGGATCATTGCACACCTTGTGAACAATCTATGACTGGATGTTCTTGGACATTGAGGGTCTGCCCTCTCTCCTTTGTTATTGGCTGTGTATCTGGGTTCTGAGCACATTTCTGACAACCACAGCTTAAGAATCCAGACAAACCCATGGGTTTCAAGGCTGTGTAATTACTGTGTTTGCTTTTTTGGTTCCTGAGTTTGTAAATGACCAACTTAGGAAAGTCAGTTTTGGCAAGGGTGCCATGCAGATGGGTCTTAAAAGGGGCTGTTCTTTGTAGCATGGTGTTGTCAGAATGGCTGGTATTTAAAAAGAGCTTACCTGATTAATCTTGACTTTACAAAAAAAATACATTACAGAACAAAATAGTAACACCTTCCTGAATGAGACTCATTATATGGTACTAACAAAGCAAGTTAAAAGGAAGGATGAAGAGGCAATTCTCTCTGGTTAATGGATGTCGCAAAACAGGATGTATTTGCATTTGTAAATTATTCTCCTCCCCATAGTTTTCCTATAGAAGACGGAACTACTGAAATATTAATTAGAGTGGAGTGATGGCTTAAGGAGTACAGGGAAGCTGTGAGACATGCTCCTGGTGGCAGAATGAAATTGGCTTACAGAAAGAGAGTGCAGATGTTCTTGAGAAAGATCACTGCCCCACAGTGAGAGTGGGATTGAGGTTGGCTTGGCTGTGACAAGGGGGCCTTTTCACCCTCCAGGTGAGAGGCCATTCAGTTATTTTTGGGCTGTATAAAAATAGGGACTTGATTGGCTTGTGCTTGAATCAAATGGTTGTTAAAAATAAATCAGTGAAACATTGGGAAGTGTCTCATTGTCTTTGCACCGGTGAGTGGCCTTTCTTTGTGTAGTGAGGGACAGAAAGCCCTGGGGGCTGCCAGTAAGCCAAGTAGCCCGGGCTGGGGCGAGGCGGTGCCGGGGTGTGTGAGCGTCAGTTCTCCATCTACAACACAGGGCATGAGGCCAGCAGAAAATCCACCTCTGAAGTGCTTTCAGTTCTCCTGGAAGGAAAACAACGTAAATCGTAAATCAAGTGGAGCTGGCTTTATCACGGCTTTGCCCAGATGCTTCCGAGGCAGCCACCACTGCTAGTTTCAAAGAGCTCAGAAATCAAAGTCTCCCTGGTTTGTTGTTGATGTCCCACGTCATCAGGCTCTCACAGATTCACCCTTATGTTAAAGAGCTAACCCATTTTTCTTCCTGTGGTTGAGTTTTTTTCCCCCTTTTAAAATCAAAGCTACATGCACCAAAGAGAACTTCTCACTTATTGACCATTTGATGCAGATAAATTGCAAAGGGAAAGGTGCTCGGCAAAATGAATGCCACAGCTGTTAGCTTCATCAATGGGAGCTCGCAGTTTGCAAGCAGCGCCCATTACGCATCCCTGCAACTCTCTCTATTCTCTGCTCTTTGAATAATTTATCTGCAGGAAATCCAAATTGCCAAGGCACGCTTTAACCTAGCAGAATGATTGCCAATTTCCTTGGGAAAACTGACAAAAAAAAAAAAAAAAAAAAAAAGCCGTAGATTGCATTTCAGCTGAAAGCAGGCGCCCGGCAATCAGACGCATTAGCTCCATTGTGCGTCCTACATCGGAAGGCATTGCACTTGGGCTCAGTGCAGATGACATTTGAAGGCTCATAAATGTAATGAAGTCCCTTTGACACCTGCTCCTCTTTTCACTTTAAATATGAGTCATTGGTCCACGGGGAACCTCTGCTTTAAAAATAGAGATTATAGTAATTGTCTTCCATGCTATTGGAAGGCTGTAATAAACGCACAGCTCAGGGCACCGTGGCTCTGTAGCCCAGGGTCGGCAGGTTGCATAAATTACCCCAGGTTTTGATTTTTCTTCCTTAACAAATCACATAAATCATTGCATGTTAGTGCCACCTGGGGTGGGGGGAGGTTCACTTTGCAAATTTTCCCTTACTGATTGGGGGGATCCCTTCTCTTCCTTGGAGGGCGATGCCTCAGACACTTGTCCCCTGCAGGACTTTAGGCCCTAGAGCCCCACTTTTGTTGCTCTTCCTTCCTCTCTCCTGCTCCTTCTTCTTCCCACTGTCTGGCTTTCCCTTTGACAGCCTCGGGTATGGCCTGGCACAGGTGGTGAGGCCTGTGGGCCCTGGCTCTCCTGGGGCCTCCTGGGGCTCCTGCGGTGCATGGGGTTCATCCTGCCAGGCAGAGGTCCCTTCCCACGTGGCCTCTCTCCCTTGGAGACAAAGAACGTTTCTGGGGTCCCACCCGACTCCTACGTCTTCATTATATATCTGCCCAGATTTGTCTGGGTGACATAGGTCCAAGATTCTATGTAATGACCTGTAGCCCCTGAGGGCATCCCCCACCTTGAGCCTCTCTGTGACCCTTGTCCCCAGGCTTCATCCTCCTGGGGCTCTCCTTCAACTCCCTCATGGTACATACCGACAGTGTTCCCCATAGAAGTTAGTCAAGGGGCAGGGAATGTGGGGGTGTACTGATGGGCTCAGGCAGGTGGCCAGAGGATGTGAGGGGTTCTGCATTGTGTGGGGTGCCCCATCCCCCTCGGAAAGCTCCACTCACCCTCTTGGAGAAGCGACATCCCTGGGAGGGTGGACTGTGGGTCCTGTCCAGATGGCCCCTTGGTCTGCATTCCTGTTTTAGACTGGCTTTCACCTGAGACTGCTTCCGACCTCTAAAGCTGGACTATATAGCACACTGGTCACGGGCACTTAGCATGTGGCCAATGACACTCAGATGTGCTGTGAATCCAGGTGATATGCCAGGTTTCTAAGAATTAACACAAAATAGAATCCCACTCGTGATTTTCATATTGATTACTGTTGAAATGAGGTTTTGGATAGGTTGGGCTAGGTAAGGTTTAGTATTAAAATCTGTTCCATGTTTCCTTTTACATTTATAACATGGCTATTAGAACATTAACAGTGGTGTGTGTAACTTGCACTTCGTTTTCCCTGAGTGCTGGTGCCCTGGCGGCCCCTGTACCTCTCAGAACACACATGCCTCGAGCGTCCCGTCTCACTTGGGGAAGGTGTGCTCAGGCTGCCTGTCCTTGGGCTCTTCCGAGGATGGCACAGGGTAAAAATCGAAGTCATTCATTTCTGAACACTTTGTGGAGGCCCGTTCTGGTCCCAGCCACCCGTTTCTGAGAGAATGATCCCGGTAGGGTAAGGCACTCACTCCCGTGGGAAGCTGGGCTCTGGGACCCAGTGGGTGACCTGTCATGGTGCCTTACACCTGCCGCCCCGGGGAGTGGTGGGTGGAACTCCTCAGCCAGGAGACCTAACATTTGTGAAGAGCTGGTGGGTGGGGTAGGACCTGCTTTAGGTTCCTGCTCTGCTGTGAGTGTGGGGGCAGTGGGCGGGCTGGGAACAGGAGCGAGGGACACCCCCAGGGCTGGCGGCCTCTGTCCCGAAGCACCCCCACACCTGTCGCTCCTGGTCTCCGGCCTCCCTCTCCCGCGAGCCCACTCCTCGTCTTTCTGTGTCACAGATTCACCTTCGCCAGCAAAGCTTGAGCCAGAAAAATGCCTGGAGGTCCAGCGCAGCCATCGAGGGGTGGTTCTGTGCTGGGTTTCGGTTAACATCACAGTTGTTTTTGCTTGCAGATGAGCTTAGAACATGAGGATAAGCGGGCTCGTACGCGATCCAAGGCCCTCCGAGGTGAGTGCCGTCCCCTCCCCGCCAGGTCTGGCTTTGAGTCCCAGGCCCTAAAGCAGTAAATGTCACTTTCCTCAGGAAAACAGAACCCCACAGTGATGACCAGGCCCTGGGATGCTTCTCCCCTTACGCTGGGCACTTGGGGTCCATGGTGTCTGGTGGCTTCAGGCCTCTTCAGCCTCAAGGTCTCTAAGAGGGCTGCTGCGAGGCCCAGACAAAGCTGCCTGGGGTGGAGGTGAGGAGGCCGACAGTTCCGCAGAGAGAGGAAGGCAGAGCTCAGCCAGCAGACCTTCTTGTTTGGAACTGAGATGCGGCCAGGCTCCTGCCACCAGCCTCCTTGCCTCTCAGGACGTCGGTCTTGGTGCTGGAGGGCTGTGGGGGGTTGTCAGGTGGAACTGGCAGCAGGGTGGGGAGATAGGGAGCCAAGGCCCTGCCGACCCCTTGGCCAGCCTCGCCTCCCTGGCTCCATGAACACACACTGGGCCAGGGCTGCATGTCCCCGTGCATGGGTGGCCTTCAGGGAGTGGCTAGAACACTGAGCTTCTCAGGTGAGCTGCCCAGTTGGACCCTTGTGCATTTTGCCCCCAGTTGCCTCATCACTGAGGGACCAGCCTCTTGGCCCATCTGTTCTCTCTGTCCAGCTTTATCTGCTGGGTCAGGTTTCCTGTTGGAAGCTGACTTCTAGCTGCAATTAAAGAAAGAGATACCGTCCTGGCCCTGAGGGCCCAGAGAGCCTGTATTAGGTGGGGCATCTGACCCACTCTGCCAAACCACCAGCCTCTCACGGGGCAGAGTCTGGTACAAGCATCAGGTTAGAGGTGGCAGCTCACTCCACTGGACCCTGCAGGACATTCTAGGAGGTCAGGAAAGATGGGGTTCCATTCTCACTGGGATTGCGTCCGCTTTTTATTCCATTTGTGCCATAAGGGCGATGTGCCTTTTCAATTCGGACTCCCACATGTGTTTCCCTGTTTCTCTCTTTCTCTCACCCAGTGCCCCCCGAGCCCACAGGTGCCGACCTCAGGTAAGAAAGGCTTTCTGCTAGCACCCAGCATTGCGCATGCCTGTGACCCTGAACACCCAAAATGTCCCACACTGGGCACTTTGGATTGACCAACCACACCCCTGAGCCCCTTTCCTCCGTGCCACGAGTGCAGCTGTCTTCACCTTCGCCCTCCCCCACCTCTGCCCTGGCCCTGCCTCGCAGCCGGCCTCGACACAGGGGCACAGATGTGCTCACACCCGGTCGCCACCAGGACCTGACTGTCCCATGGTTCCCAGCCAGCATCAAGGTGCTGTATTGGTGGACTCTCACAAATGCTTCTGCGTCTGGTGGTCTGAGGCCCCGTTTGGCCAGAGATGAGGAAATAGGCTGCCCAGGTCCCAAGTTTTCCACTGACTCCAGATGCAGACAGTGGTTTTGTATGTTGGTGATCTTGCAATGGCTTAGCCCTGTGACTTTCCAGATTCTAGGTCACATCTCACGAGGCATGAGCACCCTGAGGAGGAGGAAGGGAGGACGGCCTACTGTGGCGATTTGCTGGGTCAGAGCAGGAGGAGCCAGGCTCTCCCCCCGCCCCCACTCACCTGCTGGCTTCTGTCCTGGGCTCGGCTCCTGGGGTTGTGTGTGTGGGGAGGCCAGAGAGAAAGCCGCCCCGGTGCCTGTGTGTCAGGACTGCCCCCTGGCACCACCCACACATGCTTTGGACTCATGACTCTGTGGGTCTAGGCTCTTCTGGTGCCTTCAGTACTGTTCTGCTCAGACAGCACTGATGACGTCCAGCAACCAACCAAGAAAATCAGCCCCTAATTCCCCCCACCTTTTCTGAGGAGGGGTAGTGCCAACGTATTCTGGCTCAAACATTAAAGAAGAAAGGGAAGTGCTGTTGTTGAGGGTCCCAGTGTGCCAGGTGGGCACCAGGGGCCCCATTTAATTTTCACAAATTCCCCTGAGACGAAGCCAGGCTTGGACTACAGCCGAGGTCACCTGCCAGAGGCTCATCAGCCTTGGAGGACAGAAGGTCTCCAAGTCTATCTACCCTCTTTCCCATAGCACTTCTGGTGCCAAGCACACCACAGAGCCCCCAGTCCCTGGCCCCTGAGACAGCGGGCAAGGGCTGCATTGGTTTGGTGCTCTGTCCATGCTAAGGGGCCATGGGTGACAACTGCACCCCAGTGGGGGTTTCTGTGAGCTTCCAGACTCCCAGCTGGGGACAAACAGAACAGTCTAGTTTCTGAGGGTCAGTGCTGTTCGTTCGCTGCTCTCCCTGCCACGAGGCTGGAACAGTTCTTCCCACATAACTGCATCAGTCTAGGGCATCAGCATTTCTTTGCTCTTAGGGGGAAAGATTCTCACTCAACTGAACAAGTCTGGGGCCAGGACTGTCTTATTCTTCGCCAGAGTTCTTGACGGGTGGCTTTGGCCAGCCAGGGGAATGAGGGGACCCCAGAGTGTCCCAGCATCCCTCTAACTATTGAGGCTATGACTTGGCAACAGAAAGGAAGGGGTGCAGAGAGGGAGACCGGGTGCTCAGAGCCCAGGTGTGCGCGGGCTCTGCCATAGCTGCCCAGCACGGTGTTGCTCTCAGGGCACGCTTGCTTTGCTATTGTTGTCCTGTTTGTGAAGTGCGGAAACCGAGGCTCAGAGGGTTAGAGTTCATCCAACCAGAAGAGCTGAATCACACACTCCACTCACTGCTCAAAGCCCCAGCCTCTGTCACAGGGTGGGAGGGTCAGAATGGAGAGGCAACCAAACCAGGACGACAGAAGCGGCACAGAGCCTGCTTCCCCTGAGCACTGGGGTTGATTCCCTGGAGGGGAGGTGCCCTCTGATGGGTGGGTCAGTGAATGGGTGCTCAAAGGGGCAGGGGCACAGGGTGGAGAGCCAGTTTCCAGGAGGAGATACCATTTCCCCTGGGGCCGTGTTACATTCAGTGGGAACCTCTTAAGGACACTGAAGGGGAGAGGGCTGGCCATAGGACCTGAGGAAGCTCTGGGTTTTGGTAACAGCAATTAATTTTGGCAACAGATGAAGTTATGGAGGAAGTTGGAAAGGCAAATCCAAAGAGCTAGGTTTTCTCTTGTAATTCTGAAACAGCAAAAGCAAAAATGACTCTGAAAATAGATTTGTTCTAAAATACCCTCAGAGAGGACCCGTCCAGTGTACGGCAGAGGTTTGCATGAGCAGCTTCGTTATTTGTGTGGTCTCAACGTATTTACTTGGTAATAGTGAGACCCGTATACTTTTTAATGGGGGAAAACTAGGGACAAATGCATTGATGTCTGCTAGCAACAATGTCTTTGGCAATTCTTCAAGTTTGGGGGAATGGCTGCTAGGAGTAAAATGGAGGAGTCTATGCTAAAGAATTGCACATGTTCTGCCGGGAAGGTGCCAGTCACTCTTGTGTTCACAACCGCTCATTGGCCGTGAGCTACACGTGGGGATGTGGTCTGTGGTGCCCTCGTGGTTGTCACCCCTTAATTGTGCATGTCAGCCGCCATAGGCATCTTTATGCCGCAAGAATGGGCAGCTGCTACAAGCCAGGACTTCTTCCCCCTTCCAGCACAGCAGTGGATATGGTCACACAAGCAGATGAGCCCCCTGTCCTGGTGAGGTGTACGCCGAAGGTGCCAGCACGGGGAGAAAGCTCACTGTGGCCTGGAAGAGAAACATTGTGATGTTAGATAAAGTCATGCAGAATCACCGGAAGGGAGGGCTGCGTTAGGACGAAGCTCTATTTGGGGACCTTACTCTGTGAATGAGGGAATGAGGCATCACTGTCCCAGAATTTGCCACTGCCCCCTGCTCCAGTTTGTCTCTTTCCCAGCTCATACAGAGTTCCCAGGAAGCTGCTTGTGCTCGGAGCAGTGGCATGGCAGTTGTCGTGATGAGAGCAGAGCAGAAGGCCGATCAGGAGCAGGTGAGGCTCTCATTGCCTTCTCCTGCCTCTGGAGCCCACTTTGCTTCTCCGTGCCCTGAATTTAATACTGAGTGCCCAAGAGAAAGCAAATGGATCTGGTGGTCCTTTCCTTCATATCAAACACTCCCCATTTGTATGTTAGTCGGGGCCCATCTGCTGTCACACCACCTCGGAGTGGCGCTGCTGGAGGCGTTGGCTGGTGTGAAGGTGGGGCACCCAACTCCTCTGTAGACGGAAGTGGCTGGACCCCTTCTGGAGCATTTTCTGGGCCGCCTCCAAGTCCTAGGAGAGTTGCGCATCTGTCACCACTGCACCCTGGTTCCTCCCAGCCCATCTGACCTCACCTGAGCCACCTGTCCCCCTGTGAGCCAGTGGTCAGCTCCTGCCTACAGGACAGATGGCGGTGGGGGCAGTGTCCTCCACCTGCCTCCAGGGAGCTGGAGGGAAGCCAGTCCCTTTGAGAGGTGGTCGCTGAGTGTGGGGCTCCAGCTGGGATCTGGCCCCTCTTGGCCTTGGCCTTGACTTCCCTTGACACCGTTGTCTATGTTCAAATACCTCAAAGCGGTAACCAGGACCCTGGTGCTGACTGTGCTGACTGTGAGCAGGCCCTCTGTAAGCCTTCCTGACTATCTCTCTGTCTCTGCCACACTCAGGGAAACTGGGGAGTTCAGGGAGAGGGTTTGGCTGGGTGTGCCTCATCCCACATGCTGGGAAGAGGCTCCAGAGACTTGGAGCTGGTACTGCTTCTTCACTCAAGCCCTGAGCACTCTCTGTGCACCAGTGATGCCGCCACACTGGGGGTGCTTGTAGGGGACCATGAGGCATAGGCTGGTGGCACTGCAGCCACTGGGCTTTAGTCAGGCCTCACGTCGCCTCTGTAGGATGTTCCCTTGGCTGCTGCGTGGGGAGCAGGAGCATGGGGATTCCAGCTTCTCCTCCCAGAGCGACCCTCACCTGCTCCACACATGTGGGCTCCCAGCCTATCCTGCTCTTTTTAGGCGAGAGGCCAGGAGTCTTCTGAACTGGCGGGTGGAGGTGTGGCTTGGAGCTGGTGACGTGTTTGGGGGCAATGCCAGTGGCCTGCAGGCCTCCACAGCAGCTGTCACATAATTGCCTGATTAACTCAGTGATTAATCGGCTAATTGGGACCTCAGCTTCAAATCCCCAATAACAAGGACCTTTTGTGAAAAGTCTCAAAGCTAGCTCTTGAGAGAGTGAAGGCAAGCATGGGGCGTAGATTTTAGAATAGACAGGCTGGGGGCAGCAGTAAGTCCTGTCTGTCTGGAAAGGAAATCCACAATGAAATGTGGCATGTCTTCCCTCCCTCTCTCTCACTTTCCCTCTGACTTTCTCCCTCCCCTCCTTTTCCCTTCTTCCCTTTCTCCTTCCCTTTCTTCTTTTCAAATACAGGAAAACCGGCTCTGAGATCAGCCACGGTGGCCTGGGGCCTTGCGGAGGGCCTCAGGGAGTTTCTCGCTCCCCCTCGCTCCCCCTCGCTCCGCCTCGGGCTGCTGGGCTGCTGTTGAGCTCAGGGTGGGGCTCTGCCTCCACAGACTGTTCTGTTTCTCCCTGACCAGTTGATGAGTGTGGCCTGCATGGCTACTTGGGCCCCACAGTGCTCTGCAGTCAGGTCTGTGATCAATTAAATTAGAAACCATCAGGTGTGTCTAGACAGAAGTTGAGGGCCATGCCCCTTCTGGGGGCCACTCCACCCTTCCCACCCAGGATCTGGGAAAGCCTGATCTGAGGTGGGGAGCTCAGACCCCATGACGCCAATCCGGTTAAAAACAAGGTCTTCCTGTCTTGGGCACCTGGGGAGGGCCCCTCCCAGGAGGAGCTCAGACACCCCTCCTCTGGGTGATCTCCCATGCCTTCTCTATTTCTCTGGGCATCAGTTGGCCGTTCTGGAAAATGAAGTGATGGTAGCGTCTTGCAGTCTGTGGTTTGTGGATGTGCTCAGCAGCCCAGAGGACCGTGGACTCATGTGGAGCTGACTCTAGGTGAAGTGGGTTGGGTGGTGTACCCTGTGCCCACGATCAGAAGTTTCCAGAGCTTTCTGTGGTTTGGTTCAGTGGGGAGACAGATGACAGTGGAAGGTGAGGAACTCCTGGGGGTCGTATCTTCAAACCCCATGCGCTTGCTGGGTGCCAGGTGGGAGCTGCCCGAGGCCCGGCAGCATCCCCACCCACGTCTTACTGCAGTCCCTGGGTCATCAGCCGTCCTGGACTCACCTTCCTGCACCAGGAACCACCAGGCTGCAGGTTCTGGAGGAGGGTTGTAGCTGGGGGCTTGTAGCTTGGGCCATGCCTGGATATTTACATAGAGTGTTCCTGCCTGGAGGTACTTGCTTACTTTGCCGGGCCAAGGGCATGCCTGGCAGGGGCTGCGGGCCTCAAAGCACCACGGAGAAGCTCAGTGTTTCTGCTTTGCCCTTGGGCCAGCCTCAGGTGCTGGTTCTGGGGGTTCCGCAGAGGGTCCTGTGTCCCAGCTGTTTGGAAGCCTGGCGACAGCTTACCTGCAGTGGGAAAGACTTATCCACAGAAAAAAGAAGCCATCTAGGAGGTGCCGATGTTGGAAGTCTTGGTCTCATACATACAGATCTTTAATTAAACACAGTCACAAAATTGTAATGAACCATTCGTTTATTTAAATGGGGTGAGTTATTTCATTAATTTTTAGCAAACTGCAAGCAGCCATTCTGAGATGCACTGTTTGGAGATAACCTTCTGCTCCTCGGGGTGAGGGTCTGGGGTGGGCGGGTCCTTCCACCGAGTGACCAGTCCTGCTTGTCTCCCCCCAGCTGCCCCACCCCAGGATGCACCGGCTCAGGACACATCCGGGGCAAGTACTCCAGGCACCGCAGGTAAGGAGGTTCCTGGGAGAGATGTTGGGCTGCTGGGGTATTGGGGCCTCTCTCCCACTCCCGGCCCTTTGTAGATCTAGAACCTTCCATCTCTGCCTGCAGCTGCTGAGGCCAATGTGGCCGTTGCATGTCGTGTCGCAGTCTCTCTGTTGGGGGCTGTAAGGCTGAATGAGTCCATGGGGGAGAGCTCAGAGCAGACCTCCTACACACTGGGTAACCCAAGTGAGCTGCTACCTGGTTGGCACTGTTGTCATCCTGGGGTGTCAGGTTGGCTTCAGGTGGGTGAGGTTGTGTGGGGTCTGGAGGTGGAGAAGGAAGGGCCCCGGGCACCCTGCTGACCTGCTTGGTGGGAGGAAGCAGGCTGTGTCCGAGGGTGTGAAGCAGAGCCACCCGGGGCCAGTCCTCTCCCCTTCCCAACAGGGGGAGCAGTGTGAATAGGGCTGCTGAGGTTAGGTCTTCATGAGAGAAGCACGAAATGCAACTTAAAGCATAATCAAAAGTTTTTAATGTGGACAATTAATGTAAAATTGTAAACACATCAGCCTGCCCGTCCTGAATGTGGCGCTTCTAGCTAGGGATGGCGATGAGATGCAAAGACAAGCTTTCACAACAGGGAAGGGACTGTGGAGGGTGAGGAGAGGAGCGGAAGGGAGGGCCCCACTGGGGGCGTTGACAAGGTGGCCCCGGGCCTGGTCTCCTTGCTCCCAGTTTGCAGAGCTGCCCTCTGGCCAAGAAGAGGAAGCTGGAGGGTGCCCAGCCCGAGCACCTGGTGTCCAAGCGGAAGTCCCACCCCCTGAAGCTGGCTCTGGACGAGGGCTACAGTGTGGACACCGACGGCAGTGAGGATGCCGAGGTGAAGGACGCCTCTGTTTCGGATGAATCGGAAGGAACTCTGGAGGAGGACGAGGCTGAAATGTCAGGACAGGAGGAGATTCATCGTCCTGAACCAGCTGAAGGTGCTTTGTGGCTCTTTCTCCCCTGAAATAAAGGGCGCTTAGTGTGGCCCTGGAGAATCACAGCCTGTGAATGAGGAGGGGGCTCACTCTGAGTTAGTGAAAGGGCTGCCGAGGAAGCCCTTCCTGAGAACAAGCGAGGCCTTGTCCTGACATTTGTTGGGGCTTCCTGGAGAGGGGATGGTACAGGGTGCTTGGGGGGGTCTGTGGGCACATCTCTGTGTGAACATTGTGTGTATGATTGTGGATGTGTGTCTATGTGCATGTGAGAGATGGATGGACAGATGGATGTGGGCTGTACGTCTGTGCATGGGGGAGGGTCTCAGGCACAGTGGAGGGGATAGGCCCCACTCCATTTGGTGCTGGGAAAGAATAGCCTGGGGGTGGGAGGGAGGGGTCTGCTTGGCATCAGATGAGGCTGTGTGGGGGTGCCCAGGGAAGCCTGGAGTGGCAGGGGGAAATGAAGGGATTCCTTGTTTCATTTTCTTCCTTGTGGGGCTCAGCAGGACCAGCCTTGTTGGGGCATCCAGACTTTGGCAAATGCTGGTATGAAGATGTCCATGTCCCCCAAGAACCCTGGCAGACTACAGAGCCCTGGGGGTGGGACTGAGACCTGAGGTCCAAATCCTCCCCCCCCCCCCAAGCTGCTTGTGACTTCTGACCTTGCAGGGTCTGAGATGGATCTTTATTTTCTTTTGGAGCCAATTCGGGGAGAGTCCTTACACCCACCTCCCTCCTAAGTCTCTGTTTGGGCCTCAAGTGGTGTGTGGCTCCATGGGCTCTAGGTAGAAAGGACTAGCTTGCCTGCTTTCTTACAGAGGAGGGAGTTTGGGGTCTGGACACCAGCCCTGGTTGGGCTCCTCTGGGAATGGGCGGATGGCAGGGCGGGTCCTGTACCCTGGACATGCGTGCCGACTGCCCTGCAGGGCCTGTGTGTGGTGAGCACCCACTATATCATAGTCATGGCAGTTAAGAGGTTTAACTTTGAGTCTTTTATTTTTTATTTATTTTTTTATTTCTGAGAAAGAGAGAGACAATGTGAGTAGGGGAGGGTCAGAGAGGGAGGGAGATACAGAATCGGAAGCAGCTCCAGGCTCTGAGCTGTCAGCACAGAGCCCGACGCGGGGCTCAAACCCCCAAACTGGAAGATCATGACCTGAGCCGAAGTCGGACGCTTAACCGACTGAGTCATCCAGGAGCCCCTAACTTTGAGTGTTTTAAAAACATAAATTCATTTATTACTTGTTCATCCTGGAGCAATTAAAAAAATCTGATGTATGCTTTAAGCTCCATTTTATGGGATGCAGGTTTACTTGATTTGAGAAAGTAAACAACAAGGGGAGGACCATTATTAAAAAAATATTGGAGTATTTCTCAGCTTGAAGAACAGCAGTGACTACTCCACCTATGACTTAAAATAAGTTCATCGTGTCTCCAGGTCTAGGCAGAGGGGCTGACAGAACTGATCACATCCCGTTTCCGGGGGCTGGGTGTTCCCAGGCCGTGTTGTGGCAGGGTCCCCTTGTGCTCCTCACACATTTCTGATTTTGTGCAGGAAGGAGCCCTGTCAAGTCTCACTTCGGATCCAACCCCATCAGCAGCCCCACGGGCTCGGCCAAGGGCAGCTATAGCAGTTATCAGGAAATCATCGCCACTTCTCTCCTCAATTTGGGCCAAATTGCTGTAGAGACCCTAGTTGGGGAGGACTTGGGTCAGGTGGCCAAGCCGGGCCCTGGTGTTATGCACTTGGTGCAGGAGGAGGCTGAAGAAGGGGCCACCAGTGATGAGGGGGAGAAGGACGTGTTCATCCGGCCAGAGGATACAGATGAAGTCATGGAAGTCACCAGGGAGCGCTCCCAGGAGCTGGGCCCCCAGTCTGGGGAGGGCGTGGTCAGCGAGGAGTCAAGCAAGATGAAAGTCGACCTGGGTAATGAGGAGGAGGAGGAGGAGGAGGAGGAAGAGGAGGAAGAGGAGGAGGAGGAGGAAGAGGAGGAAGAGGAGGAGGAGGAAGAGGAGGAGGAGGAAGAGGAGGAGGAGGAAGAGGAGGAAGAGGAGGAGGAGGAGGAGGAGGAAGAGGAGGAGGTAGCCGCTTCCGATGTGATCTGCCAGGAGGATGCCCCCCATGCCCCTACCCAGAAGGCCCCAGAACCCCGGCACCCAGCATCTCCCAGCCCCAAACCCGAGTACTCTGTCATAGTGGAGGTGCACTCTGATGACGGCAAGGATGAAGACTCGCGCTCGCAGAAGTCTGCAGTCACGGATGAGTCGGAGATGTATGACATGATGACGCGTGGGAACCTGGGCCTTCTGGAGCAGGCTATTGCCCTGAAGGCTGAGCAGGTGCAAGCTGTCTGTGAGCCAGGCTGCCCACCCACCGAGCCGGGCCAGCTGGGCCCTGGTGAACCAGGGAAGGTGGTGAGGCCCCTGGATGCTGCACGGAAGAACTACTGCAGCAAAGGTAGGGCTGGAGGCCTGGCCCTGCACACTCATCCTTCATCCATCCATCCAGGGGTGTGTAGCCCTCCCGTCTCCCCACCAGGCATGGAGATGCAGGCTGAGTGAGAGGCGTGGCAAGAGGCTCTTACAGGCTGGAGGCAGGGCAGACAGAGAACATACACACAACCACACACTGGTTGTTGGTACCGAGAAAACGTGCTCACACTTCTCATAGAGGGCGATCCAGAGACAGACACAGAGTTCCAGGTGGGAAGAAGAGTGTGGGAGGGAGAGTGAGCTGGCTCCAGCAGCTCAGGCACAGCCTGGGGGGCCCACCTTGGTCATGGAGAGACACAGGGAGACCCTTGGGGGACACACCTGGGTCATGAAGAGACTTGAGTGATCCCTGGGAAGCCACAGCTGGAAGGTAGGTGGGGACACAGGGCACAGATTTTCTGGGAATCCTCACATGAGACAAGCTTGGGGCAGATACTGAGGGACACAGCTATTAAGGGGATGCCCTTCAGGTGGCACAGATGTGGGGGACAGCTGCTTGGGAGCCCAGATTCAGGCCAGCACAGGTCTTGAGGGGACACAGACACATGGAGACCCAGGCTAATGTGATACAAATTTAGGGTCAGGTGTTGGTACCTGTGTAGTGTATCAGCCTAGGGGTGGTGGGCTCGGAGCCCACAGATCAAGGCAGATATTGGTGGAACACTGTGAGGGAGTGGCATGGCTGGAGGACACAGGCAGAGTGACAGCCCTGGATGCAGGTGTTTTGATGACTCAAGCCTGTGGGACATTGGGGGACCCAGATGTAGGGTGCCTTGCATTCAGGGTAGAGTTGAGGGCACGGGGCCAGGGGACAGAGCCTCAGGGTGAGGCAGACAGCAGAACTGGAAGCACCTGGCAGCGGGGGAGATGCGACTGACATCGAGGCACCACCACGGCGCAAGCCTGGGTAGAGCCCGTGTGGCAGCGGGGGAGATGCGACTGACATCGAGGCACCACCACGGCGCAAGCCTACGTAGAGCCCGTGTGGCAGCAGTAGCAGCTCAGGAGGCAGGCGCTGGGGATTGTTTGTGATGACGCTGCCTGCTGGGCTGGTAAAAGTCCAGCTTCCTGACTGTGTGAAGGTGGAGAGGGAGAGCCAGGGGTCCTGCACTTTATAACCCGCTCAGGTTTCTGCCTCACCTGGTGTGGGTGTTCTGAGTGTGGCTGTGTAGTTTCTGCATTCTCCCCAGGGGGACAGCTCCGTGTAGGAATTTTCTGGGACACTGGGTGTGCTCTGGGGATCATCTGTGTCCTGGCAGGCGTTCCCTTCTGGCCCCGACACTCAACAGTGACCTCTCCAGACTTGCAAAGTCTAGATGAGGTCAGCAACTGAACCTTGAGTTTAAGTTTCTGCATAGTCATTTATATTAGTCATTTGGCATTGGGCAAGTTACCTTCTATGTCCTCCTCATTTTGTCAAATCCAAAGGACATATCCTGGCAGGGTCCTTGTCACATCTTTCACCTCTCTGTGCAGAGGCATGGGGGCCCTTGGAGGCATGGCCCCTGCCCTGAGCAGGACTCACACAAGTCAGTAGGAGCAGGGAAAGAGGCCACCAGCTGCCACCTGGGCTGTCCTCTTTACATGCTGCACATCTTACCACATGGAACAGTGTGGGCAGCTTCTGGGCTTTTCCATGAGGATAGCTGATGTGGACCAGTTTCTCCAGAACTATCCAGCCCCTAGTCCCTCTCAGGCTCTTGGGCAGTCTGGCTACTTTCCTCTCTAGACAGCTGGAATGAAGAGTCGTGGCTGTTCCATCCTCCTCCCCACTCGGCTTTCTGGCTACCCTCTAACTGATGTGTCTTGTGTGTTTAGATCCCTCTAGAGCTGAGAAGCGCGAGATCAAGTGTCCAACACCAGGCTGTGATGGTACTGGCCACGTGACAGGGTTGTATCCTCACCACCGAAGCCTATCTGGTTGCCCCCACAAGGACAGAATCCCTCCGGAGAGTGAGTAGCTGTGCACAGCTCAAGCCATCTCTGGTGTTTGGATGATGTAGCCACCCCCACCCCCAGCGCCCCCAAAATGGCACTGTCCCTTTGGATTGGCACTATCCAAATGCCCAAACTTGAGTCCTACGTGGCCGGGGACATGGAGTGTGCCCGGTTACCGAACTTGAGACGGCAGTCAGTGTCAGGGCCCCCACAAACACAGGCACTCAGGAGGGAGGAGGAGTCAGCAAGCTGGGGAAGAGCCAGCCGTCTGTGCTCTGAAGGCCACAGGGAGAAAAAGCCTGTTCTCACTTTTAAGCTAGAGGCAGTCATTGTGAACATTAATTCCAAAGGGTGAATCACAGAACAACCAGAGGTTTTGAAGCCAAGAGAGTCAAGGGGCCGCAGTGGGAGGGAGTGTGCCTCGACTGGACTGCGGCCTGGGAGCCACCCTGGGTTGCTGCTCTAAGCTGCCCCTCTCCTATAACGTTGCAGACTTCAGGTGGGGCTCCTCCGTGTTCCTTGGCTGTGCTCACCATCTCCCTCTTCCTGGTTCTCTTCCAGTCTTGGCTATGCACGAGAATGTGCTCAAGTGCCCTACTCCTGGCTGTACAGGCCAAGGCCACGTGAATAGCAACCGCAACACGCACAGAAGGTACTTGGGTTGAGCCGGGAATGGTGAGGGCTGGTGGTGGTGGTGGGGGTGGGCTGGGCCTGCTGTGTGAGCCCCAGCCTGGGACCAGTGCAAGGTCAGAACAGGCCTCTGCTCTGTGGGGGGGGGGGTCAGCGTGGCACCCAGAGGCGCGGTCACTGGGTGGGGTCCTGACTGACCAGAGGGCGGCTGCAGGGACGGGTATGTGCTCTTCAGAGAGGCCTACTGCCTGTGGTGAAAGCCAGGTGGAGGCTGTGAGACATTTGGGAAGCCTCTGCATACTAGCGCTTGCTCGTGGTGGGCCTCGGCTGGCCAGGACCGCGCTCTGGGCTACCCTGTGGGTTCTGAGACCCCAGTGGAAGTGAGACTCCCACGATGTACTCAGGGTTTAGCTGTCTGCTGTCTTCCACAGTGAGAGGTGAGCACACCCCCCATCCTTGCCCGGAGCGCCTTGGGCAGCAGGGCTGTGATGGGATGTGCCCTCGCAAAGGCTGCCAGAGCTTTTGAGGTCGCTTCATGAAAAGGCTACATTCCTGAGCCCTATTGTGACTGGTCAGCTCCCCAGCAGCCATGGTCATCTCAGTTCTGACAGACGAAGTTGCTCCCCTGATGTCTCAGACTGGGTGCTTCCCCAGGAAGGGATTGGGTGCTTCCCTGGGAAGGTCTGGGCCTCCTGGTGCGGCCTTGGCACAGTCCATATTCTCTAGGGTCAGGACCCAGGTTGTGGGGCCCATGGGCCCCTGGGCTTCCCCGAGTTGAGCCAGAGGCATCCCGAGTGTAGCACTGGTTGGCGGTGAGGGGAGAGCAGGCCCATTGCCCAGACCTGCCCAGAGGAGGTGCCTTTGCCCAGAGTCCTGAAGGCCTTTAGGATGTACTTTGTCTTTGTGCATCATTGCTTAGAATTTCCCACAGCAGAAAATGACAGTGCAGCCGCTACCCTGAGGGCTCGAGGACAGAGCTGGAGAGACAGGAGCCTTCGCTGAGCTTCTACTGGTGTCTGTGGGCTTCTGGGCTTGGACAGGCAGGATCTGGAGGGGAGTGCTCAGCTACCCTCCTTGCCTTTTCTCTAGTTTGTCTGGATGCCCCATTGCTGCTGCTGAAAAATTAGCCAAATCCCATGAGAAGCAACAGCCGCAAGCGGGAGATCCTTCCAAGAATAGCTCCAATTCAGATCGGATCCTCAGGTGAGTGAATTGAGCCACAGAACTCACTCAAGGGGCTGCCTCCCCAAATGCTTATACGGGGCTTCCCAGTGTCTCTGGGGGTCCATGTGCACATGTGTGTATGCGTACATGTGCGAGTGTTCATGCTTGCGTGTGTGTGTGTGCGTGCGTGCATGCATGTGTGCGCTGATGCCCTCGGCTGCCCTCAGGACTTCCCAGAGGACAGATTCTGGGCACACACAGGGCAGCGTCTGACATCTGCCACCCTCACTGGTGTTTCGTCTGCGGCACAAACACCCACGAGGCCGCCCCTGCCTTACTCTCCCCAAAGGCATCTGATCTCACTGCTTGAGATTGCTCAGGGATCTGTTTGTGGAGACCCTGATCCTGTCTCGAGAGGGTGGACCACACCACCTGAGGGCCACTGCCATCCAGAAGCACCAGGAGCTGCTCTTTCTGTCTGTCTTGCCTATACATCCCTCACTCCAAGGGAGGACCCTAAACCAAGAGAGAGAGATGGGTTCTGGGGTGCCCTTCAGAGCATTGCCTCTTTGTGGTCCCAGGGGTTCTGAGGCAGCAGTGGGCGTGTGTGTGTGTGTACACACCTGTGTGTTCATGTGTGCACATCTGTGTGTGTGCATGCAGACATGTGTCAGCAATAAGGGGGCTCCTGAAAGAGCATTCAGAATGCATCTGCCTAGCACTCCTGTCATCCATGTGACCCTGTGAAGCGGGTACCGCAAGTAAGGCCAGAGTCTCAGAAACTTGCCCAAGGTTACACTTGCTGGCTGGGGGAGTTGGCGCTGGCCCCTGGCCAGCTTGGCTTCAGGAACTTGTTCTCAGAACCACAGTTCTCTACCCATTGGGGTGATTCCCACACCCCCCCACCCCCGCCACCACATCCCCCGCTGCCACTGTCCTCACTCAATGGACCCTCTGCTTCCTGTTTCTCTGAGAGACTAGGATTCACATATTCTTCCCCTTCCTCAGTTCACCAGACCACAGCTCCATATCTGCCTCCCAAAGGAGAATGTGGGGGACAAGGGCCCCTGTACCCTGTAAAAGCCTGATACCTGGAAGTCACAAACGTGGGCAGCAACATGGACCCTGGTCTGGAGAGAGGCCCCCTCCTTTCAGGGCCCATCCAACCCTGTTCCTTCCCTGGCGTGTGCCTGGCAAAGGTCCACCCAGAGGAACTTGGCTGCCCACCTTGGCCTGCTCTGCGGGTCCCATGTGTAGAGTCTCTGGGTGGGGCCAGGGCCTCACCTTCCTGCACTCCCATCCATGGTTGGCTTTAGGCTTGCATTCCAGTTGGCCTCTTTCCACTTGTTGGCTTTTGATACAGTTGGAAGCAGCTTCTTACCTCCATCCTATAACTGTTCCTTCCAGTTTCCTGCCATTTACTATTTCGATTCCTTTCTTGCCTCAGTCTAAGTCACTGGTAACATGCCACAGCAGCAGGCAGGTGAGGCCCAGTAAGCCCAGGGTCTAGGGGAAAGAGGCTCCTAACATGGTAGCTGTGCCCCCAGGAAATCTGACCTCCATTTGTCTGCCTGTAAAAGTGGACAACAATGTTATCTTGTGGACTTCAAAAGTATCTTACGAGGTTTGAAAAAGATAGTGACATTTTGCCTCCCTGGGCCTTTGGTGAGGAGCCTCCAATGGTCATGATTGTGACCAGGATGCAAGAGCCTTCTGTTCGGGTTCTGTTCATTCTGTGTGGCCATGTTTCTGGATGTCATACCCTGGAGTGTGGGGAGAGTCTTTGCAAATCTATGCTGGTGTCACAGACACTAAGTCTTTGCTGTGGGATGGAGCCCCGGCTTAGGAAGTCATTGAAAAATGGCACCAATGTTAAGTTTAGGGCTCTTTTTTCTCCCAGGAGGTACCTGAGCACACTCCAGTAACTTCTTCAGATGCTGCCAGGCCCTTCCACCTTCCTTGGGAAAGGAGAATGTGCCCATGCTTGAGGGTGTCTGCTTTTTGAAGGTTCTGGCTCAGAGCTGATTTCCTCATGGTTGCAGGTCTTTCCGTCACCAGGCTCCTGTTTTGGGACCACACACAAGGTCTTGTAAAACTCAGCACCTTGAAGACCTCACCATTGACCCCTTCTTACTTCCTGTGATCCACTCTTTTCAGACTGAAGTCATTTCTTGGTTCAGAGTCAGGAGCAAAGAGAGAGTGGGGGTGCCCAAGGGTCTCCCAGGCCTCCCCCTCTCTCTTCCTTCTCTCTCAGCTGACAGCACAGAAGCCTGTCCACACCTTGTGTGGTTGCCATTCTCTACCTGACTGGTCTTCCCGCCCTCGCTCCTGTGCTGTTCTGGGCTGGTATCTTCATGCTATCT
The DNA here is from genome assembly GCA_017311185.1 of Proteles cristata cristata. Lineage (NCBI taxonomy): Eukaryota > Metazoa > Chordata > Mammalia > Carnivora > Hyaenidae > Proteles > Proteles cristata. The sequence continues at coordinate 388,700 of JAESUZ010003012.1, forward strand.
CCTGTGCATTTTAAACTCTGTGCTCTTCCAAGGGCTTCAGGGATGATGAATTGAATGCCTGCAATGGCCTTTTCATTCCTGTCCTCAACCTTCTCAGCCCCTCCAGGGCTCTTCTCAACTGTCTTCAAGCAAAGAGTAGTGAGGGCTAAAGCCCGGCCCAGTGAAGAGCCTGATTCTGAGAAACACACCCGTCCCTCTAGATGCCCTGGCATCTCCTCCCTGGGGAACTCTGTTATTCCACCAGGAGAATTCTGTCTAGGGGTGGCTGGCCACTGTCCTGGGGTGCTCCTGTCGGGTTGCCTGCCAAGGGCTCATACCACTTGTAGCAGAGCAGCTTGAAACCTGCTCTCCTAAGTTATGGGCAAAGTCTAGGGCCCTCCCTCTTCTGGCCAATGCTGTCTGCGAGGGCACATGCCATTGTTTCTGCAAGGTTCCAGTTTTTCCTCATACAGATCAGGCCTGAGGCACTCTTTAGTGGTGGGATATGGGGGAGGGTCTCTGTGCACAAAGGGTTCTGAAGGGTTCCTGCCTAGGCTGTGGGATGGGGCATGGGGTCCCCAAGCCCTGTCCTCATGGTTATGCACCTCTATCCTGAACCTCAGGCCCATGTGCTTTGTGAAGCAGCTTGAAGTCCCTCCATATGGAAGCTACCGGCCCAGTGTAGCCCCTGCCACACCCAGGGCCAACCTGGCCAAGGAGCTGGAGAAGTTCTCCAAGGTCACCTTTGACTACGCAAGTTTTGACGCTCAGGTTTTCGGCAAACGCATGCTTGCCCCAAAGATTCAGACCAGCGAAACCTCACCTAAAGCCTTTAAATGTAAGTAGGGGAGATATGCTCCTGGGAGGGCTTGAGAGATGGAGGAGGAGGGACCCCTTCGCCAGGAGCATGTAGGGAATCTCCCCCTTAGGGGACCCTAGCTGTCCCAGTGTCCATTCAGGTGACTTTCCCAGGGTCTATATCTTGCCCATGTTTTTGCCACCATGTCCCCCATCAAACTTGATGTATCTCTTCACTATGTGTGAAACAAACCCAGGTCCTCTACGGTACGCATGTCCAAAGGCTTGAGAATAACTTCCCTGATATGGTCCACTCTGCAGGGGTTCAGACAGTTCAGCCAGGCTCTGCTGAATTGCTTCCTGACAGAAGCTATTTGCTTTCCTGCATGTGGACCATCTTTCTGGATACAGTGTGTTGTTTTAGCTACAAGTGTTGTGGATACTTGTACTAACAAAATGCATTCCTGCAGACTTTTGAGAAAAATCCTTCCTGTTTGTTTGGTCACTCAGTATACTAATCTGTGGATTGTAAGCCCATTAGCCCTAGAAACACATATGAAATGGAAAAGCACCCCAGTATGCCCATGAGATCGGAGCTGGCATCTTGCAGTGGGTGTTTGGCCCTCAAATGTAGCAGTGAGGCATTGCCATCATGTTAATAATGAAAATAGTAACTGATGCAGCTGCCAGCTACAGTATGGACACTTCTCCCACTTGTTAGGGTTAGGGGTTTCCTACCACTGTGTACAGGCACCAACAGACAGTCACAGAGAGCTTTTCATATATCTGGAAATTTACTGGTGATATTGTGATATCAGAAATGTCATGCTTGAGGGTTATTTATGACTACTGTATAATTACCAGAAGAGAGAACATTTTATGTCCTCATTTGTCATGTTTATTTGAACAATAATGTTACTTTATTAAAGAAGTATTATGGGTACACCAAAATCAGTCTTTTGAGATGTTGTGGCAAAAATTTTCCTACTTGAGTGATATTCCCATCCACTCTCCCTCTTTACAGAATTCTTTACTGTCTCAGTAAGCATTCACCAATAGACAAGTTGTTTTTGAAATATCAGAGACGCGGGAATGTCTTTGGAGGGTTTTATTCTTTCTGCCCAAATTTTAAATGAGCCAGAAATAGCCGCTTCAATACCCTGTGAGAGGGCAAGTAGGAGTGTGCTGTGGGCACACGTGACTGGGAAGAATGGTCCTGCCTCAAGCCCTTCCATGTAGCTGCATCCTGTGCTCTCCCAGCCACGCCATAGTCCCCGCCTCCCCCCACCCCCCCCACCCATGTCTGTGTGGCCACCATCCATTCAAGTTCTATATCAGTCTGGTGTTGTTCCCTTTTTGCAGCCAAACCTTTCCCAAAGGCCTCTTCCCCCAGGCACAGCCCCAGCACTTCATCCTCTTCTGCAGGCTTCGACTACGCGCATGATGCCGAGGCTGCACACATGGCCGCCACAGCCATCCTGAACCTCTCCACGCGCTGCTGGGAGATGCCTGAGAACCTCAGCACGAAGCCACAGGACTTGCCCGGAAAGGTTGGTGTGTCCCCTACAAGGAGCTCCATACGAGAGAGATGGACTTTTGGATTTACAGTCAGGACCACATGCCGGCACACAAAATGTGCTCAGGGACCCCCAGTGTCCACTTGAGAAACTTTTCTTCCTCCTGGTCACGGCTCCTGATGACCGGAGGGGTAAGATGGATGGGTTCCCTGAGAGCTCTGGGTGCTGTGCCCAAGGAGGACTGAATGGCTATGCATGTGCGTATTTCCTCCTGCTCCCCTCGAGCCTGGGTGCTGAGCACATGTCGGTGTGGGATCATTTCAGGTGTCTGGTTTTGTGGTGTTAGCAAGACCTAAGAGAGTGGAGGCTCCTCCACGTGCAGTTCAGGAAGTGGCAAGTCAAGATTCTTGCTTCCCAGAGGTTCTTCTCTTCTTGTTTGGCTCTGCTTCCTTGTAAGAGAAACACTCTTCGGGGTGTCCTGTAATGCTGATTTAAAGTACCAGAAGGCACATGTGGGAAGGGGTGAAATCACTAGCACAGATTTACCTTCACAATTGCAGGCTGCAGACATTGAGGTAGATGAAAACGGAACTCTGGACTTGAGCATGCATAAACACCGCAAGCGGGAAAACGCTTTCCCCAGCAGCAGCAGCAGCAGCAGCAGCCCCGGTGTGAAGTCCCCTGAGGCTTCCCAGCGCCACAGCAGCACCGGTGCCCCAAGCAGCTCCATGACTTCGCCCCTGTCCAGCCAGGCTTCCCGCCAGGACGAGTGGGATCGGCCTCTGGACTATACCAAGCCCAGCCGCCAGCGAGAGGAGGAGCCCGAGGAGGTGGGTGTAGACCGGAGGGCGCTGGTGTGAAAACGTGCTTGCTTCTCCAGGAAGAGCTTCCAGAGTCCTGCCTCTGCCCACGTGGCACCTTGCCACCTCTTAGGAAGCGAGGACTCGGCCTGCCCTCCTAGAGAACTTTTCACCCTTGAGCCATGATATCATGGTCTTGTCCCATCCAAGAGAGAAGTGGCCTTCTCACTTCCATGGACATGGAGATCAGCACCACTGTGGGCCCGGGGAAAGCGTGAGGAAGAGAAGGGCTTCTTTCATATCCCATGGGAGATATTTGGGAATGGCTCCAAATTCTTTGGTTTTGTGGTCTCCCCCCAACCTGCTGTCCACACAGGGACACCCTGAATTCTGGCAGCAGTCCCTCTTCACCATCCACAGGACACTCTGGCTACCTGGCTCCTTGGACAGAAGCAGGAGAAAGCTCCTGGCCCTGGGAGCCCCTGTGGCGGGCAGTGGCCTGAGTCCCAAGACCAGCACCACCTGGTAAAGAGCAAGAAGCCAGGGGTCTGTGTCGGAGCTGCAGTCTGGGGACAGTGAAACAGTCTTTTCCAGTCATTCTACCCTCTTGAGAGTGGGGCTGTTTGAAGGCTTTTCCTCAAAGACGTGTGCATCCTGAGTAGCAAGGCCCAGCTGTGAGGGTGGTGCAGACTCCAGGCAGCCTCTGCACGGTGTGGGCAGGCCTGTAGATGCCTCCCATTCTCCCTTCCCATCCCTGAAAGCTCCCCACCAACCCTAGAAGGGCTGGGGGGCAGGTCTCTGTGGAGGAGGAGGTGGGCGACTAGGATTCCTCTCTGGAAAGCCCCCACCCTTGCAGTTCAGTCCCCCCAGTGAGCCAGGCTCCCGCTACACACTTCACATGTACCCTGCTTTGCAGAGGAGTAGACTGGACCCCAGGCTGAGGTCACTTGGCTCAGTCATGTGGCTATAACTTGGTGTCAGGCCCCGGAAGAGGGCACCTCTCAGACTGAGCCCTGAGTGGAGGGGGCTGAACTCCATGGGAGGTTTTCTCTCTGGTGGGTGGGAGCCCAGTATGAGGCCAGGTGGGGTCTTTCTATTTAGAGGCCACGAGTGGTCTGCTCTTTTCTTGTTCCAGTCCTGCCCCCAGGTCTAAGCTGCTCCCCGCCCTTCCCGGTGACTGTAGTCCCTCCCTTTGCCCCTCCCTGCACCTGTCCATGATCTCCATTCAGGCTGCCTCCTTGGCTGCCTTGCCCTCCCCCTTCTCCTTTCACATACCCTCTGAGCCCCTCCTGGATTCATGTCATCAGTCTCAGGAGTCCTGCGGTCCCCGCCCACTCAAGCCGGTCCCCACATTCCACCCCACAGTCACTCTCCAACCCAGAGCCTCGGCTCACTCCTAGACCCTTCTTCTCCTCCAGTCCCCTTTCCTGAGCACAGGAGGGTCACCCCCAGAAAGGCCTTCTGCATCAGACCTTCCTGGTCCCTCTACTATGGCCCTGGGCTCCCAACTCATACTTTCCTTCCAGCTCTGCCCAAGGCTCCTTGATCGTCCTACATAAGGCTGCACCCGTACTCAGCCTCCCCTCCCATCTCAGGTGGAGGTGACCCACATGCCCGAGGCCATGGGACGGTGTTGGGACCCACCGCCCTGGGCTGCAGCCAGGACAGTATCCATGGGGCTCTGGGATGCTCTCCCTGCTCTGGAACAGTCTCCTCCCCGTATTTCTGGGAAGCTGCCTTTTTTTTTCCCTGAAGACCCACCTTAAGTCAGACTTGCTCAGGGGAATGAGCCACTTTGTCTGCACCTTGTCCAATAATAGTATCCACAGCAGTAATAGCAACACCCACCACATTGACAAGATTCATTATCAGGTATTGAGAGCCCTCACTATGCGGGGCTCCACTCCCCAGAAATCCTGTAAGGGTCTGCCGTTACCTCAAGTTTACAAGTGTAGCATCTAGGGGCACCTGGCTGGCTCTGTCGGTTGGGCATCTGACTCTTGGCCTTGGCATGGGTCATGGTCTCGCATCTTGTGGGTTTGCGCCCCGTGTCAGGCTCTGTGCTGATGGCATGGAACCCTGCTTAGGGTTCTGTCTCTCCTCTCTGCCCCTCACCTGCCTGTACTTTCTCTCTCAAAATAAATAAGTAAACTTAAAAAAATAAATACATAAAAGTATAGCATCCAGGCCCCAAGAGGTTAAACAACTTGCCTGGGACACACAAGTGCCAGCATTTGGGATTTGGGACCATGAACTATCACACTGGTTAACTGTCTCTGATATAGGCCCACTTGCCGGTGTTGACCTTCCCCACTCTTGTGGATGGGGATTGCCCTTGTTCACCCCTTTGTCCATAGTTCCCTGCCCTCTGGTGGTTACTGAACACCTCCAGACATAGAACTGGAGCTTTATGAACTGCCTGCTGTGGTCAGGGTGTCATGCTGGGTGGGGAGGCATAGGGCTAGGGGGTCACAAGGTCACTGACTATTTTTATCACATTTAAAAAAATTAAAAAAAAAAAAAATTTTTTTTTTTAATGCTTTATTTCTAGGAGAGAGAGAGACAGCGTGAGCAAGGGAGGGTCAGAGAGAGAGGGAGACACAGACTGAAACAGGCTCCAGGCTCTGAGCTGGCAGTCAGCACAGAGCCCGACGCGGAGCTCGAACCCACGAACCGCGAGATCATGACCTAAGCGAAAGTTGGACGCTTAACCGACTAAGCCACCCAGGCGCCCCACATTTTTAAAAAATTTAAAAAAAATTTATTTCTGAGAGAGAGACAGAGAGAGACAGAGAGAGAGACAGCATGAGCAGGGGAGGGTCAGAGAGAGAGGGAGACATGGAATCTGAAGCAGGCTCCAGGCTCTGAGCTGTCAGCACAGAGCCCGATGTGGGGCTCGAACCCACGAAGCATGAGATCATGACCTGAGCTGAAGTCGGACGCTTAACCGACTGAGCCACCCAGGCGCCCCTATTTTTATCACATTTTTATGTGATTGTTCTCATTGTGCTATCTCATCATCATAGCATTTCAACAAACACTTGTTGAGTGCCTACTGTCTAGTGAGCACTGAAAGAACTGCATTTTGTGTAGGTTCTTATATACAGAAGGTGGCCCAGTGGCAGTTAGGTGGAGGAGACCCACATGCCTGAGGCCATGGGAAGGTGTCAGAGCCCACCACACTGGGCAGCAGGCAGGCCTCCTCATTCCTGGGGCAGCTTAGGAGCTCTTGCTGAGGTGGGGGAACACAGTAGCTCATCAGGGGTACTGTCTCGTGGGTTTTGGGGGGTAAGTCTTCCTCCCTCATCCAGATGGTAGGAAAAACCAGAAAATGTCTCTGTGAACGCTGTTCTGAAGGGTCCCTCTCTCTCAGCCCCTGGGTCGGGCACCCGGCCCCCCGCCAGCCGGTTAAAACATCTCCCTGCTGGTTTTTTGCAGTCAGAGCCAGCAGCCCATTCTTTTGCTTCTTCTGAAGCAGATGACCAGGAAGTGTCGGAAGAGAGTTTCGAGGAGCGCAAGTATCCTGGGGAAGTTACCCTGACCAACTTTAAGATGAAGTTTCTCTCCAAGGACATAAAGAAGGAGCTGCTCACGTAAGTCCCCATCTGGGCTAAGAGGGCTCCTTGAGAACCTCTATAGTCTGGGAAAAAAACATGTCCTGGTCTGAGCCCCCAGTGACCAGGTCTGCTCAGTCCTGGACCCTGTCCCTGCCCTGGCCTAGCTCTGACCGTCCTCCTGGCCGGACTGCCTTGCTGGGCATTGGGCATCCTGCTCTGCAACCCTCTTGAGCCAGGCAACAGCTGACAGGCTTCCTGTCTTCTCTGCACGGTGCTGGAATCTAACAGTATTCTAAAGTGATTAAGAGCAAGGAAGAGCCTCTGTTCTGGCCCACAGAGCAGGGCGGCTGAGAGAAGCAGACCCTCTCCTGAGCCCCAGCTCTCTGCCCTGGCTTACAGTGCCCAGGCCTGATGTGTACTCTGCTCTGAGACACGGTGCCCTCAGCTCTGGCAGCCCATCCAGGCCCTTTGAGCTAGTCCCCATGGGGTTTGAGCAGACACTTACAGAGTGGGGAAGTTGCTAGTAGATACGAGTCATCCCCTGGTTGGATGCCACCCCGCAGCCTTCCGGTCACCCCACACTGAGAGCTACTCGTCCTAGAGGACTGTGGGAGGTGGAACCTGGCGCCTGCACCACGGGTGCTCTGGCTCTCACCCATGCTCAGTTTGTTCCCGGGGGTCCTGTTCTTGCTGTGAACCAAACCAGCTTCCTCCTACCAGGTGGCTGGCTCTTCCCAGGCTCTGCTCTGGGGTCACACCCTCAGGGAAGGGACTCCCTGAGGGAAGGAACTCCCTGCCTACATGTTCACGGGTGCAGACGTGTGTACATTCACGGGTGCAGACGTGTGTGCATGCAGCGTGCATGTGCTCAAGAGGCATCCTAGCCTCACGTGGAGCTTTCATTTGGTTCATTTTTCCTCCTTGAGTTAAGCTGTGTGGGAGGAAGTTGCAGTCTGGCCATGAGGGCTGTGCTCTGAGGGCTGAGGGGGTGAGTCGAGAGCGAGTGTTTGTGGCTCTCCTGCGGAGGCTCTGCTCGGGGGGCTGGCCTGGCAGGTGTGCCGTGCTCTTTGTTCTGACGCTCTGTTTCCTTTGTTCAGCTGCCCCACCCCTGGCTGTGACGGCAGCGGCCACATCACCGGGAACTATGCCTCTCACCGCAGGTTTGTCCCTGCTCGGGTCCAGCCTGGCCTGGGTTCTGCGTGGTGGGTCTTCCCCTCTCCTCCTCTGCTCCCCCTCTGGCTCACCCCGATGTCCCATCTCTTCTCTTTCAGCCTCTCTGGTTGCCCTCTTGCTGACAAGAGCCTCAGAAACCTCATGGCTGCCCATTCTGCTGACCTCAAGTATGTCTGCCCTCCTGGCCACCCATCTCTTGGGCGGCTCCCTTGCTCTGCTCTCTCCTTCCGTGAGGCTCCAGCCAAAGTCGGCCTTCTCCAGGGCTCCAGCCCCAGGGGAGCCCCTCCCAGTGGGATAGGGCAGAGAGACCGGCCATGGAGGGGCCGACTTGCTTGCCTGGGGCTCGTGCTGCTGCCGCCTGCGTCTCTCCGCTCTGAGTGCTGCTGTCCGCCTGTCCCTTGCTGCAGGCTCCTGTGCTGCCCTCGGCCCTGCTAGCTGCTCTGCGGACCGAGGGCTGGAGGGCCTTGAAGGGAGTAGGACCCGCCTCTGGCTCCTGGTGACCTAGCCCGTCTCTCCCTCTCCTGAGGACTCTGTACAGGGCTGTCTGGGACTGCTTCTCTCACTGCCCTCGAGATTTGGGAGAAGTCCAGAGCTGGCCTCGGCTTCTAAGTCTTGCTATGGCTCAGCAGATCCAGGCGGCGCAGCTCTTGCTAAAGGAGCTGATGGTGATGATGATGGAAGAGAAAACGCTTTGCCCTTCCCTTCTCCTAGTGCCCTGCAGCTGCTTCTGTCTTGGCCCCTGGTGACCCTCCCACATATGCCTTTCCATGCTCATCCCTTCTCTTTGCTGAGCACCCCCTCTTTCTGCTTCTCCTCCCTGCCCCTAACACACAGGCACCGTCTAGCCTGCTTGACAGCCCTGCTTACATGAGAAGCAAGCACCCAGAGGTTTCCCAGGTATCAGTGTCCTCTTGGGGCTGGAGTTGGGGACTGCCACTGCATTTGATTTTTATGCATTCAGTTGAGCTGTGGCATTGCAGCCACTGTGACCCTGCGCCATGCAGCGCTGATCCTGGGCTCTCAGGCTGAGCAAGGGCTCAGAAAGGAAGTCCTACTCTTGTCCTCTAGGGTCACTCCCTCTCCAGGGGTGTTCATTCCTCCCTTGGGCCTCCATATTGAGGGGCCCCGAATCTAGGCTCATTCTGTTCTGGGGCCAGATAGGAGCTAGGGCCCTAGAGACTCTAAGACGAGGAGCTGTTATTGCCAAAAGCTTCCAAGGGGCCTGAGCTGATTTAGAAATAGGGGAGAAAGCTCTAGATCTATAGAATGTCCCTATCCTGCCAGTCTCCTCTTTGTCACTCTAGGAGGCCTATTTGGTCCCAGAAGCCATAAGCGTGCCATTTCCCCATTGTTACCAATGGGGCTCTCTGTTCTGGGCAGGGTTCACTACCAGAACTGTCCTTCTAAGAGTTAACAGCTTTAATGTAAACACTTTCTGAGACTCAGCTCATCGTGGCAGATTTGCATAGTTACTCATCCACTCACCGTGTCCAGCCCCAGAAATCTGTCAGCCCTGCAGGCTCAGGACCCTCTTCCCTCCACTCCCCCCCTCCTTTCCTTCCTCTTTTCCACCTTTCCCATGTTCCCTTTTTCCTGTTTCCTTTCCCAATTCGACTTGCTTTTTAACTGTGATTAGTTTTCGTGGTTTTCCAGCTTGAGGGCCTGAATGACTTTAGAGTTCTAGGTATGAACACATATGTGCACAGTGGACCTTTCTTCCTGCAGAGCGGGTGCTTGGGGACAACGTGGGCCTGGTCTGGCCTGGAAACATGGCCGCCTGGGAGGGTTAGCTCTCTTCTAAGACTAAGAGCCTATAAGGAACTTTAACCTGAACTTGTTTAAAAATAGCAACAGAAAGCTTTCCTTGTGTGAAAACAAGTCACCCATCAGCCTCAGCAAGGTCTGGGAAGGTGGCCGAGGTACCCTGACTCCCCCCAAGCTTGTCTCTGGTCCCAGAGGTCTCTGCATGGGAGTCCACTCTTTCCCCTCTCAGGCCACAGCGTGGGCTTGGGGTGGATGTGGGCAGGGCTCCACGGTGTTCCTGGTGTGCTGGCGCTTTCCACTCCCTCCTCCCTTCTCTTGTCCCATGGGCATCTTGGAGAGGCTGCTCCTGACCAGCCATGTGGCAGTGATGGATGAAGGCGATCTGTCCCCAGAGGGGCACAGACATCTGTATCACTGCCTTCCAAACAAGGCTCTTTTGGTGGCCTCCTTGTCAATAACTGGGTGCAGCAACAGTCTCGGATGATGTGTTTTCTGTGTTTTAATCCAACCTCAGGGGCATTTGCTCCTCTTTTTCGTGTGCCCACTATGGTCAGGGGCAGGGGACACAGCTGCCCTGGACCATTCAGTTTACTCTGTGTGTGTGGAGTTGGGGTGCAGCCACACACCTTATAAGGTGTGTGACAAGGTGGAGGACAGCCCCTCGCCCCCATGCCATGGATCAGGGAAGGGGCTCAGAGGCGAGACCTGGTGTGTGCCACCAAGATGTAGTGAATCTCTTAGACACAGGATTCTTCTTCTTACCCAGACAACGTACTCAGAAGCAGATGGTTGGGAGGGTTCCTGCCACTGACCCTGTGGGTCCTCAAGGGCACAAGAGTGGTTGACAGTGTCGGCGCCTAGCACGGATACCTTCTTCTCCAGTCACATGAACCTCATCCTCTACTGAATACAGCCTTTGGGAAAACCCATTGAATCAGGGCTCAGCAAGGAGTGCAGGTGGCACCACATGCCTGGAGACGGTGTGCCTCAGTGGGACCCTCGGGAACGCCAGGTCCACGTGTGCTGGGGCCTGGCAGGGACCACCCCCACGTGCATGCTCTCCCTTGCCAGCCTAACTCACAGGTGCCACTGGGGGTCGTACCACAGTATGGACCTGCACTCATGGGCATCGAGGCCCAGGGCTGCTGTGGAGCCATGCCGCCCTGGCCAGCACCTGTAGCACTGAGTCTGAGTTCTGCCACGTTTCCCCGGAGTTGAGAAGAAGCAGAGCCCCAGGGAGCCACCTGATGGGCTGCAAACTCAGGAAGGAGAAACACCATCCTCACGCTCTGCACTTAGCCTTCCGGAGGGCAGGCGTGGGGTTCCAGCTTCAGCAGGCTATGAGAGTGCTCAGCATGGCACTCTGAGCTGAGGAGGGGGCAGCAGGGCATCAAAGGGGCCTTGGCCTCAGCAGACAGTTGTGCGAAGCATACCCTGACGTGCCTGAGGGACTTGGTGCCCATGGCCAGGGGCCAACCCCAGCAGCTCACACCCTGAGACCTAGGATGATGCAGAGATACAAAGCATCCCTGCAGGAGAGGCGCATCAGTTTGGGGTTTGTTTGAAAGGATGAAGGCCACGTAGATGGAGGTGGTGTGTGGTTTCTATGAAAATGCAAAAACTTCCTGGACCTAGATGTGTGTGGGTTGGTATGTGACCACACATGCCTGGATCAGGAGCCATCATAACCTCAACAGGGTTTGAGTTACCCTTAAATCCCACAAAAGGGTGATTTGACTGGTTGGCCTGTTGACAGGCCAGGGAGGCATGCCACGTGTGGCTCACAGGGCAGGGATGAGGAGGGTGCCTTGAGAAAGTCCAAGGGACAGGAGAAGCAGCGGGTCGGATGGGCATTGAATTCCTCCATGTTGCCATGACTCTTTGAGCTTTCTCTGATGCGGAACAGGCAGTGTTGGCCTGTGAGGTCTGGGCGACAGCCCAAAGCTGTGGGGACCCTTTGGCTGTGGTGGCTTCCTCTGTCTTGCTCCAAACACCAGATGCTGCCGAAGAAGAGGATGTTGAGAAAGGGCCTGGGGCACAGTACAGGGACTGAGTGTCTCAGAGAACTCTGCTGACGGAGAGGCAGAGACCTATGTCCCATTCCAGCTGATGCGAGTCCCCAGAACCCTCTTGGGGTCACTTTTATATTGAGAAACAATCTTAGCATCCATGGTTTTTCCTCTGTGTGAGGATGAAACTAGAAACAGCAGATAAGTATTCTGTGAGTAACAGGCTTTCCAGATGTAAGCCCTCAGGTCCTATCCGCTCCCACTGGGTCAGAGCTGCGCCCTCATACGTACCAAGGTGCAAAGCTGGAGACCTGCTCCAGAGGGTTCTGTGGACCCACCTGCAGAGTCAGGCATGCCTCCCCAAGCTGACATTTTTCCTCCATGGACATCCAGGGAAAAACAATTTGAGGAAACCCATACTTGTATACTAAAGTGGAATTTTTACCTTCTATGTGACATGTTTGTCAAACGTTTTGGTTGCATAAAGTTGGGTTTTTGTGTCCCCCATCCTTACCCTGGGCTAGTGCCCACCGCCCCTGAAAAGCCTCTGGTTATGCAAATTCTGCACTCACTGGGAATTACACCTCTAGGTGCCCAGTGCTATGGATGGTGTGTCATGGATGGTCAGTAAATATCTGTTCCTTTGCTCAGATGGTGGTGACCCTCCCAGAGAACAACTCTTCTTCCTCCTAGCCATGTCAAGGAAGAAGAACCCCCATCTTAAGTGTTAGGGTTGCCTTTCTGGACACTGTTTCAAGGTCTATGTGTGATCTGGAACCTTTAAGTCCAGCCTAGAAGCCCGCAGAAGGCCAAAACAGGAGCCTATCATTCCTGCAGTGGAGATTTGCTCTCGTCTTGGGCCCTCTGGACCCCCGGGGAGATGGAGTGGCAAAGTTCTGGAGGCCGGATGTCTTGGCAGCAGGCTAGCCAGGATGCTCACGCTGTTTGTGAGACTGGTGCTAGGGAGATGGGTGGGCCCACATCGGGGCTGAGCACAGAGGGGGTCCTTTTGTGGTCAAGTATCTTCACTGGCTCTGGTTCCAGCTCCGCTGTCCTCCACAGGTGCCCCACACCCGGCTGTGACGGCTCTGGCCACATAACAGGGAACTATGCATCACACCGAAGGTGAGCCTGCTGTGGCCTGGGGTGCCAGGCTGGATAGGGTGGGGTGGGTCTCTTCCTCAGATGAAGTTGCAATGCTCCAGATAAGACATTAATGTTGCTGGTAACAACAGCCTGTTTCATCTCTGTGGTCTGAACTGACGTGCCATGTTGTTCTTAGCAACCAGAACGAGGGGCTCATGGTACCACTTCCTGTCATAGCCCTACTGCCCAGTCAAATGCTCCATGACAGAAGTTTCCTTGGGATCCCCTGGGGCTGCTGATCACAAAGCTGGAGGGGAGGGGTGGGCCAGATGTGGGCGAGAAGTTGCTGTTCTGGGATGATGGTGGCTTTTTTCCCTCTTTCGAAACTAGCTTGTCAGGCTGCCCTCGTGCCAAGAAAAGTGGAGCCAGGGTGACCCCCACAAAGGATGACAAGGAAGACCCTGAGTTGATGAAGTAAGTTGGGGTCTTGCTGACCCTCTTGGTTGCTTTGCAGAACTGGGATTTTCCTGTATGTTATGATTTTAAAAAGCTCCTTCTAGACTCCTTTTTCAATTAATACAGCTGGTAGGTGACAATGGCCATTTCTACAGAGTTCTCCTACTGTGCATGTGGATACTTACGAAGCTGTGAGCCATGTGCGTTGGTATCGAGGGCACACACGGTGGGCTTCTGTCCAGGCTTCTCAGATCTAGGGGTGTTTGATGGGGCCAGGAGAGGCAAAGAGCCCTGCTGCCCATGCACCTTGGGGGTACACCGGGACGTAGGCTCCGGGCATGGAGCAGCCCCACAGGGTGCTCGTGGGTATGGCAACCTGCACAAATGCGGTCTGATGGGGAAGGTCAGGTGTAGGAGTAGACAAGGAGAGGATGGTCAGAAAGATGATCAGTCTTCGAATTGTGTGGGTCTGCACACTCACACACTTTTGCAGGGAGCTGGTGTGGAAAGAGTGAACCCAGGAGGGTCACCCTGACTGGGACCTCGACACTGCTGTTGGGAGGAGAGAGGACATCCTGGGCCTTATGTAACTGAAGTCCCTGAAACCCTCTCCTGACTGTCTCACTGGGGGCCCCTAACATGTCATCAGGGGGATTGTGTGTGAACTCTGACCCTGTGAGTGCCCCACTTGGTAGGGGCCTGTATCATTGTGAGCTTACCCTTCCAGAAAGGAACTTGCCACCTGAACCCCCCACTTGCAGGTATGGCTAACAGAGTGACCCACCGTTTGATTTGCCCAGGACTTTCAAAGCCAACGTCGGACAAGGCAGGCAGTGGGTCCCCTTGCCAGTTGAGGACTAGAAGGGAATGGTTCTGGCTGTATTGTGGCACAGGGGCTTGCAGCTGGCTTGGCCAGGTCCTAGCCAGGCAGGTCCGCAGAAAGCAGATCTGCCCTGATTGCGTGTTGCCTTTGGGCCAGTGACAACTGGATGCTCGCCCTACAGAGGGCAGCGGCCCGGGCAAGTTGCTCCTCCTCGGAGCTCCCGCTCGGAGATCTCCCCAGCTGTGCCCAAACATCTGCTCGGCCACAGGAGGAGAGGTCTGATTGACCAGCATCACACCCTTCAAAGGGGCTGGCCCCAGCAGCTGTTCGATGGTAAAAAGCTGTGGCTTGTTTATTTTATTTTTTACAATGAAACTATAATGAATGCTAAATCAAAAACACAAAATATGTGGATATTGGTGTCCTGAATGCAGCCCACTAAATGCTAGGATGGATAAAGGGTATTTATCCTTCGGAGAAGCCAGGAATTTGCCTGTGATCATATAAATGCAAGCTGCTATGGATTTAGCAAGGATCCTGCTGCAGGGATATGATAAGTGAATTGTGCTGCATTTGCAAATGATTGAAATCAAGATCAGCATTTTTCAAATTAACTGGGAAAAATGGTTTTCCTCCTCCTACTGTGCTGTCAACTTTGCTTTTTAAAAAACAAGATTTTTGCAGCCAAGTGGAGAATATGACTTAGAAGCGGGTCAGCATTTACAGGATGGATGAAGTTCCTAATGGTTCCATGGCAAGGTGGGGCGTGTGGGAGGGGCGCCTATTCAGCACCTCCGTTTTATAGGGCCTCCTCCCCAGCCATAATCTTTAACTGTATTTATAACTGACTATCCTCTTTAAACAAATGCAGACCGCAGCAGAAACTTTAACCGGGGCATCAGGTCCTGCTGCGTGGTGGGATTTTGTGAGTGTGGGCTAGATGGGATTTTGGAGGCTGGTGGAGGAAGAGTTCCCTTTATGACATCTTGTGTCTGCACCATTTGAGATTAAGTCATGTCATCACGTGGTGGTAAATCCCTTTGGCCAAGGGATTTGGCCGTATAAGTATACGGCCGTATAAATAACTGGCCGTAAAAGTCTGTGGGTGTTCCAGTGCAGGGGTTAGGAGCTCAACGCCTGTTGCCTGTGGAGAGCCCTAACCCCCACCCCCTCCCGCTGTGCTATCCCCAGCCACACTGGCGTCTGACAAAAGAGATATACCTGAGACCCCGGTGCCCTGGTGGCACAGGGCTTACCTGGGAAGTACAGAAGCTGCCGGACTTGGAACCCTACTACACACACCTTAATGTGAGGTCACCCGACAGCTCTGAAGATTTGGACACTGGTTGTGGAGGGACAGAAAAGTGGTGTTACCACCCACATATCTGAAATACTCACTACGAATAAATTCCAGGGAGACATCCGTGATGAGGAGGGTTAGGGTTTTACAAAGAAAGTTGGAAAAAAGAGTTTAGATTCAATTGTGTTTTTATAACTGTGAAAGGCTGCCTCTCATTTGGCCTTTGGATCTTGTGATGTCAGATTCTCACATGTGCTTTCAGAGCACCTGGCCCAGGTGTCCCCTGGGACCCCACATCAGAGAGGTGTCCTGGTACAAGGGGTAGACATACCCCTGGGGTCTTTACTAGGCCCTTGACAGTGTCTCCACACTGGACTGATGGCTGAGATGACCTTGGACTGGTTCAGCAGCCATTCCACATGCCTGAGGCCCATGTGGGTGGGGTGAGGAAGAGAGGGATAGGTACCAGGAGAGGAGACAAGTGAGGATGGATCCAGGCAATGGAGGCTGGGAAAACGTCTGCAGTGGCCACCTTGGAGGTGAGGTCCGAGCTTGGGAACAGCTTCTAGGCAGCGAGGCCCCGTCCCCTCAACTGCTGGGGCAGGAGCCCTGGAACGGCCCTTGACCTCTTGAAGACTTTGTGCCTCTGACTTCTCCACCCCAAGGACCTTTCTGTAAACTGGGGCCATGTATCCCCTTGTAGGGCCGTGTATGTTTGCCCGGTCTGTGGCTTATAAAACGTGGGTAACAGACGGCAAATTACATGAGTCTCATTTGTTGGAGGGGAGAAAACAGAACTTGCAGGTAGAGGATGTTGTCCTCAGTCAGCTGTTGGTTCCTAGGTGGTCCTGAGCTCAGACACCACGATCCTGCAGTGTCAGTGCTCAGAAGGCATCACAGGGGGGTCCTAGTCCAGGTCCCTCCCAGAGCCCACAAGAGTGGATGCCCAGAGCCCTCTGCATCAGCTGGTTTTCTGTGGTGCATTCATTCCAATGGAAGCATGAGGGAGACTTGCTCTGAACTTTTTCTCAGGTTACTTCACCTGTCTCTGGGGCGTTTGCTATTTCCCAAGAGGATTCTCTCCCTCTCCTCCAATAACTTGGCAGGAGTCACTATCAAATGTCTGAACTGAGTCTTTTTTGCATGAGCACTCTGGCCCGTGTTCTTCGTTCCAGAACACACATTTCAGATGTGGCAAAGCTGGGACATCCATGGACATCATGCCATGACAGCCTCATTCTGGGATGCTATGGGGTGATGGGGCCCCTGCTGTCCCCACACTGCCTGGCTCAGGGCGCGCTTGTGAACTTCTGTAACTGCCCAGGCCCCCAGGTGCTGTGCTTGGTACAGTCTCCCAGGGAGTGGCCTCTGGATGGTTTCAGCCGACACCTTCACTCCACATTGCTGGGGTGATATAGAAGTGATGTGGCAACAAGGTCTAGGTGTGGACCTAGAGCCCCCTGAGAGAAACCCGTGGGCACAGAGGCATCATGACTCCTGGGGGATGGGGAGAGAAGGTAGCTGCTGACCTTGCAATCATGCAGGAGGCATGCAGGTGAGGCTGTAGAGGGAACGTGATCCCTGCTGCCTTCACGTCTGGTCAGAACCTGGGGCTTCAGGAATCACTCCATCAGTGGCAGTTCATCCAGGAGCCCCCAGCAGTCTTGGTGTCTGGCATGGAGAGGCTCTGGGCCTCCCTTCCCCCTCTAGTGCTCTGTGCTCACCTCTGACCTCTTTGTGCCAGGTGCCCTGTGCCAGGCTGTGTGGGGCTTGGTCACATCAGCGGCAAATATGCCTCACACAGAAGTGCATCTGGCTGTCCGCTGGCTGCTCGGAGGCAGAAAGAGGGTTCCCTTAATGGCTCACCGTTCTCCTGGAAATCACTGAAGAACGAGGGGCCCACTTGCCCCACTCCGGGCTGTGATGGCTCCGGTCATGCCAACGGTAGCTTCCTCACCCACCGGAGGTAACTGCCCTGCACACCCTGAATTTCATAGGGACCCTAGCCTTGGGCGTGTGGGCAAAGCTCTTTAGGAAGGACCAGATTATGGCTCAGTTGTGGCCTATAGTTTCTCCAGGGAAACGCAAGGCCCAGATTGGTAGCTGACTGGGGGAAGCCATAGAAAATCTGTTCGTATTAGATCATGGTGTTTGTGACATGCCTCACCCCATGTGGCTGCTCCACATGGAGCATGTGGAGTCCCTCCAGCAAGAGTGAGTGGAGCCCTGAGTCTGTTGTGTACATTCTCCAAACAGGTGCCAGCTTCTCGTGAAAAGCTGGCCCCTCCTGCTGGGGCCTCTTCTTTGAATTTTGGGCCCACATCTGCCTGCTGTGGGAAGGGACATGGTGACAAGACACCTCCCTGCCTGAGCTTTCACTTGGCCCCCAACACCTGTCCCAGGGCTGGGATGGGGGCTTGCCTTCCCCAGTCTATTCCTCTGTGTGCCAGGCAGCTGAGGTATTGGCTGAGGTGCAGGGGTCACCATACAGTCCATCCGAAACCTTCTTTTTCTTTTTTTCCGGCCCTATAAGATTAACTCATTCATTCCACAAGCTTTTACTGAGAGTCCACCAAATGCCAGGCTCCAGAGACAGAGCAGAGAATGAGTTGGTTTGGGCCAGGTGGGGGACAGGCTATAAGCAAACAAATGAGTAAGGTATGCAGCATGACCCAGAGGGTTCACGCTGAGGGGAGAATAGTGGCAGGGAGGGGTGAGGAAGGCCTCTCTGAGGAGGGGTGGGAAGCTTGCCCCAAGCCATCTGGGGATAAGCCTTTAGGGCCTGAGCTGGGAAAGGCCTGGGCTACTGAATGAGGAGCTTGGCAGCTTGGCAGCTGGAGCCCAGGAGTAGGGGCAAGAGGAGATGAATGAGAAAGCTCCGAACCAGGACCCTACCAGGCTGCCAGCCAGCAAGGACTCGGCTTTCATTGTGATGTGTCATCTCAGACTGGCCCTTGGTGTGTGACCTTGGACTGGTTTTTTGGTGTGACCTTTGCTTCCAGCTTATCTGGCTGTCCCAGAGCAACATTTGCTGGAAAGAAGGGAAAAGTCTCAGGGGAAGAGGTTCTCAGCACGAAGTTCAAGACGAGTGATGGTAAGGTGTCCCTCCTGCAGTTCCTCTGAGTGATCTCTGTGACCTGGGTGAGTGAGCAGTACTGGTGGGATTGGGTGGGGAGGCAAAGCCCCTCCTAGAGTGAGTCATGGTGGAGACAGACCGCTGACCTGAGCCGATGGGTCTCCCAACCTCAGCTCTTGATCCCTGGTTGCCTCGAGTCTGGGCTCCTGGACCTCAAGTGGCCATGTTTGCTCTAACCTGGGAATTGATAAGTGTTGGCATCAGAGTACCCTGATGGCAGCATCAGAAGCCATGTTCTCAGGGTTTGTGGAGTTGTTCACTCGCTTAGTGTCAATGAAGAGGGAAGCTGAGGAAATTCAGCACCACCTGGAAAACTTCCATCTTTATCTCGGCAATTAATACTTGCCAAAGAGATTTTTTTTTTTTTTTTATTTCTAGGATAGAGAGAGACAGCGTGAGCAGGGGAGGGTCAGAGAGAGAGGGAGTCACAGAATCTGAAACAGGCTCCAGGCTCTGAGCTGGCAGTCAGCACAGAGCCCGACGCGGGGCTCGAACCCACGAACCGCGAGATCATGACCTAAGCGAAAGTCGGACGCTCAACCGACTAAGCCACCCAGGCGCCCCTTGCCAAAGAGATTTATATTCTCCTACCCATGACCCAGAGTCAGGGGGAAAATGTAGACACATGGCTACTAGTCTCCAAGATTGACTTTTCCAGCATGAAATGTGGGATATGAGCTGCCCACCAAGCCAGGCAGGTTGCCTCTGCTTGGAAGGGCTCCCCAGTTCCACCTGCTGGCCGGGGTGTAAAGCTGAGAGCCACAACCAAGGTTTCTCTCTGGGGCAGTGCTGGAGAACGATGAAGAGATCAAGCAGCTGAACCAGGAGATTCGCGATCTGAACGAGTCCAACTCGGAGATGGAGGCGGCCATGGTGCAGCTGCAGTCCCAGGTGGGTGGTGTTGCCCACCTGTGCACCCACCCCTCCCTCCCGTTCTGTGTCAAGCCGCCCCCTCCCAGCCTGAGAGGTCCTGGTCCTCAGCTTCCTCTTCGGTGAGGCAGGAGAACCGAGCCCCTTATCAAACTCGCTGTCAAGCTGAGCTGGTGGATGTAGCGCTCAGAGACACTGAGAACAAGCCACACTTGCCAGCATTGGTAGTTTATCCAGTGGTAGGGGTCTTGAGGCGCCTATGCCGGGGGTCCCATCAGGGCTAGTGGTGCCATCAGGCTTGGCTGCTGGCCCTGTCAGTAGAAGTAGTACTGACGAGGTGGGTTCTGAGGGCCCGGCTGGAGCCTGATTCTACCATAGTACTGCCCTATATCAGCCTAGTGACCTGGCGAACCTGTTCACAATCTGTATCTTGACGTCCTTACTGACGTACAGTGGAGAGAATAATAGGAATCAACTCTGTGACATTGTTGTGAGATGAATGCATTTGTATGAGAAAGAGTCTGACCCAGAAAGAGCCACTGTTGCCATGTGATAGGGTTACAGATTTAAGTGTATTTGTTATCTCTCTCTGATTTCCCCAAAATGAACATTTGTCATCAGAAAAAAATGCAGTGAAGGCCTTATTTTGAAAAGAAGACAGTGCCCTGTCCCTAGCTGCTGAGTAGGAGGCTGGAGCAGAGCCTTGGTCACAGAAGGAGTAGCCACACGTAGTTATGTCCCCTATGGCAGGAGGGTCAGAGGGACAAGGAGGTACTGGGCCCTGCAGGATCTGAGGGCAGAAAGTACAGATGGGAAGGTGGTGAGGCTCCTTCCTAGCGGCTGCGGTGTGACACCCTGGAGCCCCACAAGTCTTGTGACGCTGTTCCTTCCTCCACTGGCAAGCAGGCTTTCATGCTGACCTCCTATATAAAAATAGCATCAGCCCATGGAGATAAGGAAGGATTTTTATTCTGCCATGCAGCACCTCCCCAGGTTCCTAGGCAGTGGGAGCAGAGGAGTGTTGGGGCATCTCTGGGTGCCAAGACATCCCGTGTGACTGCCGCCCTCCGTCCCTCACTGCTGCCTCCCTTTGGGGCAGCATCCCTGATTTCTCTCTTTTTTTTTTTTTGCTGATCTCCACCTTTTAAAAATGTTTTTATTTAATTAATTTGAGACAGAGAGCGGGGAGGGGAGGGTCAGAGAGAGAATCTGAGAAGGCTCCACACTGCCAGCACGGGGCCCAGTGTGGGGCTTGAACTCACAAACCTCGAGATCATGACCCCAGCCGAAACCAAGAGCCAGATGCTCAACCCACTGAGTCACCAAGGCACCAGGCACCCCTGATTTCCACCTTTTTATTCTTGGAAGGACCAAGAGCCCTCTTTCCTCTAGAGAGAGTTTTGAGTCGTGTGCTCTGTGGAAGGGCTCAAGCAAAGAGAAGGCAGGCCCCTAATTCCTACTCAAAGTAGGTGAAGAAGCATGATGTTTCCCAGCCATGTGGTTGGAAGAAAGCATTCTACCTGATCCATAGCTTCCTAAAAGGCAGCTTACCTGTCTGTACCTTGGGACAGCTTAATGTGTCACACATGTCATGTGAGCTTGCCTCTGCCCTGAGGCTTCCTTAAGATGCGGTCAGGTTGGGGGCTGCCCTCCCAAGCAAGTCTTCTCCAGACCAGTCCCCAAGGCAAGCTCCCCACCTTCCCCATGCTGGCTGTGAGCCGTAGGGTTATGCTGACCCTGAGACTTACCCGATCGCTTGAGCTGTGCAGAGTAGGCAGGGCTGCCCGCGGCCGCTAGCCGTGCCGTCACTGTCACTCTCGGGGCATACCGGAGGGGTCATGACTGGCTCTACTCAGCTAGGAGTGGCAGGAAGAGATGCAGTTGCCTGCTCTGCTTGCCTTCCACAGCTTTATTAAGGCACTTTGTTGGTCTTTCTGGTGGGGGGAAAATCTGAAGGCAGTCAGATACCCCACGAAGTGGATGTAGTATTCCCATTACAGACAAGGAATAAGAAACATGGCAAAGTTAACTGCACAGCGAGTGGTGGGCTGGGATTTGAGCTTTGGGGTCTGTTTTCCTCTCTGCCCCTGTAGGATAGATGTGGCATAGAAAGCCATGGCCCCACACAGCTCCTGGCTCAGTCACTGTGCCCCCTCCTCCATCCAGGGACCAGAATCCCTGCCTCTTTTTACCCCCACCCGGAGAGATAAGAGAGGTGGCACAGTTAGCATGCTGGGTGTGTCCCAGGAGAATGGGGTGTGGTCCATGGGGCCCCAATGGCAGGAGGTATTTCCCACCTTGGTCTGGTGCAGATCTCCTCCATGGAGAAGAGCCTGAAGAACATCGAAGAAGAGAACAAGCTCATTGAGGAGCAGAATGAAGCCCTGTTTCTGGAGCTGTCTGGCCTGAGCCAGGCCCTCATCCAAAGTCTCGCCAACATCCGCCTTCCACACATGGTAAGCAGTATGCGGCCCTGCAGGCACACCAGTGAGCTTGTGGCTGATCCCCTCCCCCGCCCCCCCCCCCGGACTCTGGGGAGCCCAAGGAGGGTGGGGCACCCCTCGATGTCTAGGGTCCTGCCAGAAGGGCAGGTGCTCTGCCCCGCAGGCTGTTGGCCATGGTGGCTCCAGCTGTCCGGAATAGCTTATGAATCCACAGCAGAATTCTCAGGGTTGTTTTGGCCCAACGGTGCCAGTGCTGACCCCAGGAGGTGTAAGGCGATGGGTGTGATGTCCTGCCATAGACTTCTGTGGCTTCAAAAATCACGGGACCCACTGTGCGGATGGGGCTTCCTAACCTGGTTCTGTTTTCCAGGAGCCAATATGTGAGCAGAATTTCGATGCCTACGTGAGCACCCTCACAGACATGTACTCCAACCAGGAGTGCTACCAGAACCCCGAGAACAAGGACCTCCTGGAGAGCATCAAGCGGGCGGTGAGGGGCATCCAGGTCTAGACCCCATCACTCCAGAAGCCACCCCACCAATCGGGACGTCCGGGGCAGCCCAACTTGGCTCCGTCATTTACCTCCCTTGCTCTGCCCCCACAGTGGGGAGTCCCAACTCACAGTGACTTCTGGTTGGCGGCCCAGCGAGGCCCCAGGTGGGCTTACCCACCGGGGTGCCTGGAAATCAGTGTCTTTCTTGTTGCACTTGCCAGGCTGGGGGCCTCGACCTCCCCACACGAGGGCAGGGCAGGGCATGAAGTGTTACAAAGTGATTTATTTTTGTTTTTTGAAAGAAATCTGAAGAGCAGCTCAAAGTCTCCAGTGAAAGCTCATGGACAAGGTTCTCAGGGAAGTTTTGGAGTTTGCAACCACAGTATTCCTTTGTCTGTCGAGGCTGGGAGGGTAGCCGTGGGCACGGGGCGGGTGGTACGTGTGACAGTGTCAGCCTGGAGCATGCGCCCCTGGGTGCACGTCTGCTCAGTGAGGTCAATGTGGCAAGTGTGTTTTCTGTTTTCATTTAATTCAGTTTTGTCTTAAGGAGGGGATAAAGCACTGTTCCAGAGGGTTAGAAACAGAGACCTGCAGCCCACGGCCAGCCTGAGGACTCTCACCTGGGGAACCCCTGGAAGTTCCACATGAAAGCACCTCACATCTAGGGGCAGCTGGCACCCCAAGCCTGCACAGACACGTGCAGGCTTGGGGTCACACTCCCTCTCGGGGCTGTTGCCTTCAGACCCAGGTCTGGGTCAGGGCCAGGGTCTCTGGCTCTCTGTGCGTCCACTCATGCCCGTGACCCGTCACTGCCGCTTTACCTGGGTCACGGCCAAGCTTGACTGAGGTGGGGACGGCGTCAGCAAGGTCAGGGGATAAATTCCTAATTTGGAGACCACCAAGGTTTCACTTCTTTTTAGATCCATTCAAGATGCGAAAAAAAAAAAATTAATATAATGTGTTAAACACAATGTTCCTAACATGTAAATAGAGTCCAAATCGGTTGTGACTGCAATTCCAAGTTAGTATTTAAAAGTAGAGAAATTGCACTTCCTGGAAGAAATAAAAAAAAAAAACGTAGTTAGTTTAATTATTCTGTAAAGTATTTAATTTTGTCAAGATGTAAGTATTTATATTCACAACCTCTTATGTTAACATTTGCTATTTATTTAACATTTTTATTTATTAATTTTATACTATTTCAATTAGACCCCACACCAGGACACTGCGAGAGGGAAACAGATGAAATCAAAGCAAAATTAACTATTTGACAAAAGATAGGCCACAAAAAAAATCTTGTTATAACGTCTCTATATAGAAGTCTTCTTATAATTTTGATGCAACCAAGTTATTTTTTATATATTTTGTTATTTATTCTTTTAATAATGGAGTTTTTTAAAAAGTATTTTGTAACTGAGGAATTTTGATAATTTGGGGATATTTTCCCCCTGGTCCAATGGAAAGAAAGGCTTTTTGGTTTTCTTTATCTCTTTGGTTCCTTTTGTTTCAGGCACGGACAACAGCAAATGGAATTCTGTATTTATTATTTATTTAAGTGTAGCGCAGATGTGTGTGCTCTGGCGTGTTTCTCGTGTTGCGTCTGTGTGCTGGTTCTTGGTGGCTGAGTCATGCTGCTGGAAGGAGTGCTGGCCACAGGCAGCACCGAGCAGTCCCCGCTCACAGGCTCCCTGTTCCTCTGACAGCTCCGATACTGTGACCCCCTTCCTCAGGAAACGCGTGGAACCCACAGCACAGCACTTCTCGGTGTGTTTGCAGGGTGATTTCCTAATAAAAGTCCACTCTGACTGTGCGTGGGAGTGGTGTGTACTGTGCCAGCGGTCTCTGTCCCTGAGGGCCCTAACGAGTCACCTTCCTGGGGAGTGGGTGGGTAGACTCTTCCATGTGTGGTCTCTTCTTGATACCCTAATGTGGAACCAATATCCTTCCCCTGAAGGGGGTTCTAGGTGGTCTAAGTTACTATGCCCTGCCTCTTCCCACATGACTGGGCATGTGCAGAGCAGAACTCTCTTTGGGGCTTGGACAGAAGTCTTCCTGTTGGGGCTGTCAGACAGGGTAGGGTGGCAGGGGTGGTGGGGTTGGGGGATAGAATAGGGGTTGCCACAGGCCATCTCTCCTGGCCACAAGGAGGAAGCCATCTGTGGTAGGAAAGAGTCTGGACATTCTGGAGGAAGACAGAGTTGAGAAATGGAGAGAGAAAGGCAGAAGCGGAAGGGAGAGGATGAGAGAAGTCTCTGATGTTTTCAGAGCTCCTGGATCCAGCCATACCTGAAGGTTGTCCACCCTTGCATTTCCCAGTTATGCGGGGCGATGAACTCTTGTCCTTCTCTTTCCTCCTTCTCCTTCCTCCCCTTTCCTCCTCCTCTTCCTCCTTCCCTTCTCTTTTCCTTATCTCCCTCTTCTCCCTCCTCCTCTTCTTTTTTGCTGAAGTTCTTGTGCTTGGCTTTTTGGCCTTGCAGTGGCACCTCACCATTTTCACACTTTAGTGTCAGGCGGAGCTCTAGCTCTCCCAGGATGAGACTTAGGTTTGGAGTTTCAACCTGAACTGTCCACATCTTTTGACCTCCTTGGGAATCTGACCCTGAAGGCCAACCTGGAGCTCCCATCTGACATGACGAAGGAAAATTCTTAGAAATTCTGAGCCTCATTTTCCATCACTGTCTAAGTTAGACAGGGTCTGGGACACCTGGGGGCATTTGGTGTGTTTGGAGGGCAGCTGCACATGGGCCTTCACTGCACCCCAGACCCTCCTCCCCACCCCTCTTCCCACTGTCCTTGCCTTTCTCTCTTTCCTCTCTGTCTGCAGTGTGCAGGCTTCTGAAGCCTGGTCTCTTTTCTTCTGGCAACTCTATGGCTCCCCCCTCCCGTCCTCCACTGGTCCCTCTTCTCATCTGCCTTCGGCCACCTGGCCTCTCCCCTAGACCGTTCTTGGCTTCTGCCCCACCCTGCCCCTGCCCCTGGGAATGTTGCCTCCCTGTGTGTTTCTCAGAGGCTACTCCAGTCCACATCCTGGCCTCTCTCCTTCCTCAAATCAACATCCTTACAGCTCATGTCTGCCATGTGCAGAGAACTCCCACACTGCTTCCTAAGCCTGCTTTTCCCAGCGCTAGAACCTTCTGGGTCTCCACTTGGATGCTCCATAGACCACAGGACATGTCCCCTGGTGACCACAACAGCCCATTTGCAGCTCCCAACCCGACCCTCTATGGACCCAGCAAGATACCAGCCCTCATCAGCACCCAGTTGAAGAGACCCTCGCCACATGCAGGGCCACAGTGCCTGTTGTGACACATGGATGTGAATGTTACCACGGAACACCAACCTGGTCATGTGTGCCGCCCAGACGGAGCCACCTATGGGTGCTGCCCTCATGAGGGCAATGTATGACTTCAGGAAGAACAGGTGATTATTAAGGCTACATCCAGCTGCGCAGGGATGCAGGTATGGTGGCACCAGCCATGCCCTGCCTACCACAGGGGACAGGGCGGCCTCAGTGACTACTGAGCTCCAAGGGAGGCCTTCCCACTAACTGAAGTATCTATTTGGGCTGGTTCTGGCTCCCGAGGGTTGGCTACACCCCCAGCAGCTTCTTGAGCCAGTACAGGTCTTAGGGACACACCAGGAGCCCCAAAGAGTCGGAGGAGCTGGTGCAGTCTCAGCCCTGTGGGGCCATCCCCAAGCCCACCACTTCTAGGATGAGAGGCCTACAGGGAGGGGCAGGGAAGCCCACGGAGCAACCTGCTTCCCACATAGGGTCCTGGAAGTGGATGTGGAGGAGGCAGGTACAGCTCCCTCTCCAGCACCCTGCCAATGAACCCCTTCACTGGACCCACCCATCTCTGCTCACTGGGTTCCTTCTGCCAAATTGGGACACATTTCTGCCCATGTCTTTCATACACTGTCAAAAATGTTTTCCTTGTATTTAATTCTGTCACCGCTCTCTCTGTAGCAGTTGTCAGAATAGCAAAGGAGAAACCTGGTGCTGTTTATGAATAAAGATGGTAAGGAGTCCACCCAGGGCTCTCCTGCTGCACTGTGAAGAGCAAGCAGAAGTGCTTGTAAGTCCCACACCATGCCTCCCAGGACCACTGCTTGAGTCCCCAAGCAGAGCTTGATAATCCAAGACATCATCAGGCACCAACCCTAGAAGGGCTCAGTCAGTCGCAGCTGAGTCACCGCACATAAGACCCTAGCTGGCTCAGCCCTGAGCAGGTACAGGAGAGAAGTAATGACAAATCCACCTCTTGTCAATGACTGTGGTGCAGACACTAGGATTGTCCCTGTCATACTGACCAGAAGACTGAGGCCCACGAAGCTGCTCAGGGTTGCACTAGAGGATTGGCTATGTAGCCAGGATTTATACCAGGCCTCTGGCCCCTGGGGTCTAGCCTCTCCAGGAAGAGGAAGGAGTGCCAGCTCAGCTGAATGCCATGGTGCAGTCAGACCCAGTGGACACAGAGGAGCCACAGGAGACGGGGCTGTTGTGATCCCCAGGCCAGTGGACGGAGCAGGAGGCACCAGGAAGAATCTGTCCAAGCACGGCATGGACAGATAGGTCCCCTAGTCTTGGGAGAGTTTGCCTGGAAGATACCACTGCCTCCCAGGTTGCTCTGACCATTCCCTAAAGTAGCTGGGACTGGACAGAGACTCTGAAGCCTCCTCGAGGTGGAATCGGGTTCTCCAGCACTCCTCTGGCTCCTCCTGCCGACAGGGCTGAGCAGGGTATACCCTGCCCCTGTGGGGGCCTCTCCTTGCTCCCATCAGCCTGGGTTGGCCTGCCTGGATGGCTCACTGTCACTGTGCTGGCCAGGGGTTTCCAACAGGGCAGTTAGGCTTATCCAAGACCTCTTCCCTACACTCCTAAAGGCAGTTTTTCCCCCATGTACACATTTTCAGTCGGTAGCAGAAAGGACTAAGATTGTGCCTTGTACTGGGATCACAATCTCCAGTACATTCCTGACCATTCCCTAGCTATCACCACACTTGTACCCTCTCTGGAGGGCCTCTCTACCCTCATGCTGTTCCCAGAGGGTATGACAGCCGGCTGCCTGGCCCCATCCCATGTGCTGGCCCTCCGTGTGATTTCTGCTGAGCTCAGGTCTGAGGGAGGGCCTGGAAGCAGGTCTGGGACCACTGGGAGAGACCACCAAGCACAGTTCCTTCTTGCAGTGCTGAATCTGTGGGGGCCTTTTTGGAGTTTGGAACCCCTTGAGATTGAGAAATTACGTGTGCATGTGCAGTGGCGGGATTGGCAGGGGTCTTTCTCCTGATTCACAGCCTTCCGACGTTCTTGAGCAGTGGAGAGACTTCTCAGCTTACAGTCCCAAAAGTGTCCTATGAATACAACACTCACACTGGCCATAGGCTAGGGACCACATTTTGCATTGAGTAGGCCCTGAAAAGTTGACTCTCTGTGCTACAGCTTCCTAATCAGTACAGAAGGAGGGGCATATGAAGACGTGATACATGTGCATTCATCACAGGGCGGACCGGTCCTTCCAAAACAGCTGAAGCATTTGGATGCCCCCACTACCCACCAGCTCAGGGTCCCTGGAAAGCTGTGTCAGAGCATCAGTGGGAGGGGCTCATGAGGATGGTGCTCTGCTTCAGGCCTCAAAGCTCACTCCATGCCCACAGAATTCTGGTGCAGACATCATCCACTCGCCACCCAGCCATGCTTGAAGGGTCCTGGGGTAGCTTTCAACAGCCTCAGGGCACCCCTGAGTGGCCACTGGTACACGGCTGCAGCCGCCACCCTGCATTTTGAAGCCCTGGGTCAGGACTGGTGATCTTCAATCATTGTTCAAGCACTTAAACCCTTTAGATGGAATGTCACACAGAGCCCCTGTGCTATTCTGGCCAAGGTTGAGGGTCAGAACTGGTGTGGCCTGAGGGAGATGCCCAAAATCTTTGGGCAGGTCCATACAGATGTCCCATCAGAAGGTCTCTAGCTACCTCCCTCACCAGCCAAGTACAGAGTCCAGGAGACCAAGTGGGGAGAAAGGGCCAAGAACAGGATGTGTGCTCTCTCGGGTAGGGGGTGAGCGGGAAGTGTGTTTGCACAAGGCTGCTGCATGGACGACAGGTAGGGGTTCTGGGCAAGTCCCCTTTTGGGGGCTTCAGGTTCCTGACACAGTAGCACTGGCAGCAGCTCTGTTTGAGTCAGGAGCCATCTCATACCTGGGAACCTTGAGCATGTCACTTCCAGCCCCTGTGCTTTGTTTTTCTCCCCTGTAAAGGGATCCACAGCACATGCTACTGAAGGAGTGGGGGAGGAAGGTGGAAAAGGTTAGCCCAGGCTGCAGGTCATGTACCATCCCCTGATATTCTGAGGACACCCTGGAACTGTCCTCCCCTTCCCTGAATCTCCCCAGTTATACCAGCCATCACTCCCAGCTCCAAGAGCTGCCTCTGTTAGGTGCTAGCCACCCCCCAGGGCCCTCCAAATCTAGGTACCTCTCACCTGGTGCCCGAGGATTGAGTACATCTGCTGCTACCACTGCTGCTAGCAACTGGTCTGGCCTGCCAACAGCTGCATTCAGAAGTTCTGGAGTTTGGAGGCGCCTGGGTGGCTTAGTCGGTTAAGCGTCCGACTTTCGCTTAGGTCATGATCTTGCGGTTTGTGGGTTCGTGCCCCGCATCGGGCTCTGTGCTGACTGCCAGCTCAGAGCCTGGAGCCTGTTTCAGTCTGTGACTCCCTCTCTCTCTGATCCTTTCCTGCTCACACTGTCTCTCTCTCTCTCCTAGAAATAAATAAAAACTTAAAAAAAAAAAAAAAAGAAGTTCTGGAGTTTAGTCTTTCCAGACTGACCTTCCTTCTCCAAGGCAGCTGCCCACTCATGCTTTCCCCTGATGCCTTTTCTCTTGTAAGTTACAGGAGCTAGGGAGAAGAGTCTGAGGGGCTGGCCAAGGGAGAAGAGACCCTTGAACCGTAGGACTCATGGCTTAAGAAATGTGGGCATCTGCTCCTCAGGGTACTTCCATCCAGGTGCCTTGGAGGTAGGCCTCTAGACCCTGGGCTGACACTATTTCTTTGTGTCATCTATTATCTATCTATCTATCTATCTATCTATCTATCTATCTATCTATCTATCTATCATCTATCTATCTATCTATCATCTATCTATCTATCAATCATCTGTCTAAGAACTGGGGTGAGAAGGGGATTTATTTTATGGAATTGGCTCACTCAATTGCAGTGGCCAAGTCTGAAATCTGCGGGCCAGGTGGCAGACTGGAGACCCAGGAAGAGTTGATGCTACAGTCTGGTGTCCAAAGGCCATCTGGAGGCACAATTCCTTCTCTGGGGAATCTCAGTCTTTACTCTTAGGACCTCAAATGTTTGGATAAGGCCCACTCCACATTATGGAGGGTAGTTTGCTCTACTCAGTGTTTGCTGATTTAAATGTTTTTTAAAAAATATTTTAATATTTATATTTATTTGAGAGGAAGAGAGAGAGAGACAGAGGGAGAGAGAGGGAGAGAGAGAGAATGAGCACAAGCAGGGGAGGGGCAGAGAGAGAGGGGGAGAGAAGGAACCCCAAGCAGGCTCTGCACTGTCATCATAGAGCTGATATCAAGAGTTGGGTGCTAAAACAACTGAGCCACCGGGCGCCCCTGATTTAAATGCTGATCACATCTAAAAAATACTGTCACTCATCTAGACTGTTTACCCAAACATCTGAGCACTACATCCTAGCCAAGTAGATACATAAAATTAAGCATCATTCATCAGAACTCTTCCCTGTGCCCACGTATTCCTAAGTTTTTATTAAGGTGGTTTGTTTTAAGAAAAGTATTTTTAGATTCCCTTCTCAATCATTTTACGTATATGAATACATTGGAGTTCCCCAATACTTTCGGATAACATCAAACGGCACTCACCTGCATAGTACAAATAGCAGAGAAACCATAGGTGTGTCTGAAACTGGTTAATTCCACTTGCTAGCTACAAATGGCTTACTGTGAGGATGAATGTTTTTTTCCCCTTTTCGGAGGAGAGTTTGGATGCTTTCAACACAATAACTGTGCGTGGGCGACGCCTTGTGGCATCCTGTGATCTGGCGTCATCCTCATCTTTATTCCTTTGTTTATAACATGTCTTTGTCATCTGGGTGGTTAAATTCTTTTTTCTCTTCATCATTGGTTTTGAGCAATTTGATTATATTGTGCCTTGATAGTTTTCTTCATATTCCTGTGCTTGGGATTCATTGAGGTTTATAGTTGTTATCAAATTTGGAAAATTTTCAGCCTTCACTTTCTCAACTATTTTTTTCTGGCCCATCGTGTTTTTCCTTCTTTTGGGGACACTAATTAAATGTATATCATCAGGTCACATGAGGTTGCCCCACAATTGCCATTGGTGCTGTTCATTTATTCTCTTTTCTCTTCACGTTTTATTTGGGATAGTTCTTATTGCTATGTCTTCAATCCTTTCTTTAGCAATGTCCAATCTGCTAATACCATCCACTGAATTTTTCTGAAATCAGACATCGTAATTTTTATTCTTAGAAGTTATATTTGGGTCTCTTTAGTTAAGCTCTGTGTCTGCATTTAACTCCTCATTATGCTTCATTCTTTATATTCCTGACAATTCTAGGAGTGCCTGGGTGGCTCAGTTGTTAAAATGTCTGACTTTGGTTCAGGTTATGATCTTGTGGTTCATGAGTTTGAGCCTGCGTTGGGCTCTGTGCTGACAGCTCAGAGCCTGGAGCCTGCTTCAGATTCTGTGTCTCCCTCACTCTCTGCCCCTCCCCCCATCTCAAAAATAAATCAACATTAAAAAATTAAATTTATATTCCTGACAACTCTAGATTAGATACCAAACATTGTGAATTTTACCTTGATGAGTGTTGGATATTTTGTATTCTTGTAAATATTTGTTTTTTTGAGACAGAGAGAGACAGAACATGAGTGGGGGAGGGGCAGAGAGAAAGGGAGACACAGAATCTGAAACAGGCTCCAGGTTCTGAGCTGTCAGCACAGAGGCCAACGTGGGGCTCGAATCCATGAAATGCGAGATCATGACCTGAGCCAAAGTCGGATGCTTAACCAACTGAGTCACCCAGGCGCCCCGTATTCTTGTAATTATTCTTGAGCTTTGCTCTTGGACACAGTGGCCAGGAAACATTTTGATCCTTTCAGATATTTCTTTGATATGTTAGGTGGGGTCTGATCAAAGACGGGTCTGGGGCGAGCTATGACTCACTCCTGAGGCAAGACCCTCCTGCGCACTCTTCTCACTGTTCCATAAACCAAGAGGTTTTCCAGTGTGGCTGCTGGTAACCAACATTACTTTCTGCCCTGCTCAACCATGGGCAGTGTTACCTCTAACCCTTTTGGACAGCTCCTTCTCTGGTCTTGGGTTGTTCCTACACACACATGTGCTGATTAGTTCTCTACTGAACACTTGACGAGGAGCTGCTGCAGGTCCCCAGGCCCTCTATGTATCTCTCTCCCCACCTGTAGTCTGCCCTGGGACCTCTAGTTACCTTGGTCTCCCTGCATTCTATTTTATCTTCTCAACTCAGGGAGTCCTCCCAGATCTGCTAGGGATCCCCTCCCCCTGCACTGCAGGCTGAAGACTCTCACAGTGGTGAGATGGGGCAATTGTTAGGGCTCAGCCCCCTTGGTTTCTCATCTCTCAGGAGTCACTGAGCTTTGTTGCACAACGTCCAGGTTCTGAGAACTGTTGCTTCACATATTTGCCCATTTCTTGGTTGTTTCAGGCATTACGGCAAGTCCAGTCCATCTTGGTCAGAGTTTCAGAGGTTTTTTTCTGGGCACATTTCAGTTAGGGATGATGAAAAAACTCTGGAGATGGATAGTGGTGATGCTGGCACAACTATTAAGATGTACTTAATGCCACTGAACTACACACTTAACAATGGTTAACATGATCAATTTTATGCTATTCATATATTATCACAATCAAGCCATTTTTTAAAGCTACCTTCACCAAAGGAAGTGTTAGTACTGTAATTTGAAGATAAGAACACAGCCCACTGCATGTGGCTCCTGGCACAAGTACCCAGGCACATCCTTGCCTCAGGCCTCTACATGACCTTCCCTGTGCCAGGGGACTCTTCCTCCAAGCACGAGGGGCCCACAAATCACCCAC
Organism: Proteles cristata cristata; assembly: GCA_017311185.1. NCBI lineage: Eukaryota > Metazoa > Chordata > Mammalia > Carnivora > Hyaenidae > Proteles > Proteles cristata. The sequence goes on from JAESUZ010003012.1 coordinate 421,043, forward strand.
CCTTCAGGAAGTCTTCCCAACACCTGTTAGGGACACCCCACAGCTCTCCATGGTAGCATCCCACACACCAGGATAAGAAAGACAAGTTCATCCAATTGTAGGGTGTCTGGTGGCCTTTGACAAGGCACTGACACCTCCATTTTACAGATGGGGAAACTCTGAGTGGATTGGGTGGTGTCAGTAAGCAGAGGCATCTCAATAAGTGATGTGTGTTAGGAGGGCAGGGGGAGGCTCATCTTTAAGTGATGAAGGAGCAGGAGTCGCTGGTATTGGTTGGGAGGGAACATATGTGAGATTCTGTGTGTGGCACAAGGAACTTGTTTTGGTATGTGTTTAGGCACAATTATGACGTTTTGTCTCACTGTAACACAATGTAGCTTCTCTGCAAGATTGTCTATGTCCAACAGGAGAACTCGTCGTTCTTGAGTGCCAGGCCGGCTTCCAGTGTCAGGGACTGCTCTTGTCACTCTCAGCGGTCATACCAGTATCTACTTCACGGAAGTGACCAACGTAAAGTGCTTAGAGTGACACTCTACAGAGATTAATACTGATGGGATGTGGACGGTGGAGCTGACATGGAACGAGGTGGAGAATGATCCTGGAGAGCCAAGCAGATGGGTCTTATGGCTACGTAGAAACAGAGGACTGATGTGATCAGACTGTGCTTTAGGAAGACCACTTGGCAGAGTCCAGGGAGGGGTGGTGAGAGAGCTGGCAGGAGGCCAGTTAAGACATTATCTTGGTGAGAGGTGAGACATACAGGGACAAGACAGGCTGGAGTATATGGAAGGTGTGTCCCCTGACAGTGGGGAGAGAAGGTCAAGGATAGCTGTGGGACCTCTGTAACTTGAAGCCAGGGTCAGGGCTGTGAGGTTGGTGGCAAGCCCTCTCCTCCACAGCAGCGATGCTTGTAGTTGTTATATATATATATATCCAGCACATCGTCTGCTCAGCACACACACACACACACACACACACACACACACACACACACACACACAAGGCTTTGTTCAAAGGAAGGGTCTGATGTTAAAAGCTCATTTGGAAAACCACATGTGAGGTTGGGATGAAGTGAAAGGAAGAGTGGGAGGAGTTTCACAAAGTTTACTGCATAGGCCATGCAGGTGGCTCACAAAGGGATATGTGGCATCAAGGTGGCAGAAGAGGACAGGTCTCAGGGTGGCTGGGGGTGGTGAGGGGAGGCAGCATCAAACAAAGTACTGCCAGTGGATCTGAACACAGAGTCACAAGGTCACTTCTGAGATGCAGAACGATCTTGACTGATGTCCAGCAAAGGTATCTCAGGCTATTCTCACATGGAGGGCTTATCAGGCAGCCCTGATAATGTAGAGTCCATGTGCAGGGTCAACAAAATCTAAAGCATGATGCTGTTGAGCACAACTTCCCTGCTCTGAGATCAACTCCACCTTCAGCCCTCAAGGGCTTGGTCTCCTACGTGGTGTCCCCACAGGCCAGCAAAGCTTCAGTTCACTAGGACAACCTGAACTCACCTTAGGACAAACAAAGGAGACATACCCTTACTCTGCGTTCTGTGTGGGACGCACGCACACCCTGGCCCCTCCAGGTCTGCAGGCTCCGCGATGGCACCTTCCTGTCATCCAGCACATCGCCCGCCCAGCATGCTCTACTAGGGGAGCTTCCTCCTCCTTCCTCCAATGCATTCAGGAAGTTCATATCTGCATAATGTTTCCTTTATATAACTCCTATTCTTATTATTCAAAAACCGTTCTCTTTGCCTTGTCAGGACCCAAAGAAATTTGACCAGTCTGCCTCTTTGCCCAAACTCCGCCATCATCTAGGAATGAAAACCTTGATGAATGAAAAAATGATAGTAACTCTCATTTCTTGAGAATCTACTGTGCTGGGTCTTTGTGTCATTTGAGATGTCTTCAGCTGTCTCGTATGGAGACTCCTATGTAAACCAGCTCCACAATAGGAGAATGGATGGGTTCACGGTTCACTTTGTGGGACAGAGCTTACACGGGGCCTATTCCAACTCCGTGTTTCTCTGCGGACGCCCAGAAAAAAGGTGAAGGGTTTGCCCAGGTGCAGGCGTAGGAGCTGGCAGCATACTGAAGAGGAGTAGGGGTGGGTGCGCCCGGGGCTTGCTGTGGCCTCTGCTCGGGTGTGGGCCTGACAGGTGGCTCCTGCCCACTTGCGCTTTCCCTCATCTGCAACCACTGGCCCCTCTCTTGGCACAGCTGGATCCTTCTTGTCCTGCAGACCTTTGCTCCAATGTCCTTTCCGTGTCACCCAAGCTAGAGTAGTCACCGCCTCGAGTTACCGTCCATCACACAGTTTTTTCATTTCTTCTTCACCTGTTAGCCCTTCCCTGCTGGATCCCTGCTGGGTGGAGCGAGGGAGTGATAATCCTCACCTGCAGCTGTCCTTTGACCAACCTCTTCCCCAACATCTTCGCAGAGTGCATGGCAGGCCTTACGTCTCTCTCTTGCCTCGCGGTCAGTCTGGAAGTCGTCTGCAGGGACTGCGCCTGGGCCCACCAGGAGCGCCGTTGCCCCTTTAAGCGCCAGGCTGGGGCGCACGCGCATTCGGGCCGTTGCGCGCACAGGCGCAGTGGGGCGGCTGATGTTTACGGCGGCCGAGGCCTGGGCAGCGCAGCGGGGCCGCGGACGGGCGAGGGGCCCCCGAGGAGCTGCTGGTCGCGGCCCAGGCGGCCCGATCTCGCGGGCCGACCGAGCCCGGAGGTAGAGCCGCCGCCGCCGCCGCCGCCCTTGGCCCGGCTTGTGTTGGGCGGCGGCGTCTTCCCCCTTCCCCGCAGCCCCTCCCTCCTCTCTGTCTCCCAGTCCCGAGCGCCTGGACCCCTCCTCTGGGGGGCGTCCCTCTCCGTTCCTGCGTTCTCCTAGCTTCTCCTCGCCTCCCCTCTTCTCCGTCGGTCTTCCCTTCTCGTTCCCCCTCTCCTCCCTCCACCAGCGACTCCTCCTCCCACCAGCGTTCTCCTCCCCCTGGGCGTCTCCCCCTCCCCTCCCCGGGGTCTCCCCTCCCAAATCTCTCCCCCCATACCCTAA